>JAQQZR010000007.1:20225816-20252343 GCA_030068235.1 Notoglanidium macrostoma
GAGAAACAACAGTCCATCATTATCCAGCCTCTTTTAAAGTCATAAACATAAAGAACAACATTGAATTAGAAGGTGTCTAAACTTTTGACTGCTAGTGTGTATATATATGAGAAGTTCAGTTATCTGCAATGGAAAGGTGCATGGTTTCATGATACGCTGCATTTGTTTATCATTATTATTATTATTATTAACCTGCTGTAATGTAAATGATAAAAGGAACCATCTTCACCGCTGTTCTACATCCTTGTCCTGTTCGAGATTCCTATGACGCAATTAAAGCGATCACCTGTGCTGTAAACCGATGCGACAGTGTGACATTTAACTGTCTGCAAATCGCTGTGGTATAAGAGGAATAAAACACTTTGAGACATGCTGTTATAGGAAAACCATTTCATAACCTCAGCATGATAACAGGAACTCCCAGCACGTCCCACCGCGTTTCATTCCTTAGTTATGTTTGCCTGCTTAATTAATCATTAACATTTCTCTATTCCTTTTTAAGGATGACGACACTGATTCTAATTTCTTTGTTTATTCTGAATCACTGCACAATAACGACAAGCTCTGCGTGTCTATTGCAGAGTAGGACATATAAAAGGTCAACGTTTCCTCAAAAGTAAATAAAAGTAATGCTAGCAGCATTTAAGCAGCTATAAATACATTCCCTGGAGTTTAAGTATCACAGATATCATGACAGCATATGAGATTACCTCCTGGCTGCAGAACCGGACCTGGATCTCCCAACAGAGCCTGATCTACATTGACAAATCACACAACAGAAACATGACGACTTACACACGAGTAAGCATGGCTCTAAATGATCTAAACAATAAAGGTTTAGACACAGTCATTTGTTGGGGTATCGTACCTGCTCCTCGGATAAGAGGCAGAGCGAGAGCGAGATCTGGATCGTGATCTAGACCTTAAAACCACACACACACACACACAAACAAACAAAAAAGAAAATTATTCATGAGTTGCTTTAAAGTCCCTCTGAGCAAATCAGGACGATGCTGATGTTGCAGAAACGGTTAAAGAGCCCTGTTTATTCTCCACTCAAGCATGTCTTAAAGATGGAGCCGTAAAACAAGGTCGGACTAGTAAAATTGAAGAAAAAAGGACTGATACTACAGGCTGGATTACTTGCTCTTACGCAAGACGGCTGCCGCATGTATCCTACGGCTGTTTGGAGCTTCGCTTGTGGGCGCCCTCGGAAATGAACGCGACACGTTTGTGTGACGCAGGGGGCTGGTGTTGCGTCTCACATCTCATACGCATGCGCTTTTCTGGACTGTTCCTGATTACGAACACTACCGGAAGATCGGTTTGTGGATCAGAATATTCTTCTGAATAAAAATTTTCAATACGAGACACGCACGTCAACAATCACGACAATCAGTCTATCTGTTGAAGAAAACAAACAAAAAAAAAAAAATCATTTTGCGCTACGTCTCGTAAGCCAGACAATCAGAGATGTTTTGGCTCTGATGTGCCAGCCAGTCGAGGTCACTTCTCCCCGCCATGGACATTAGATATGCGAGCGAGTGTGCGAACGATGCTGCTCGTCTTCCTGCCGCTTCTGCACGCGCACAAAGTCACGAGTCGCGTATGAACTGGATTTCAGTCGCTAAAGATACACTCTGAAATCTTGCACCGAGACTCACCTAGACCTTCTGGGTGTGCCGGACCTGGACCTCCGTGGAGAGCCGGAGCGAGAGCGGCGAGCAGAGAAGGACCTCGACCTAGAACACAAACTCGCTCTGAATTCATGTTCACAGCAAGCAAAGCCAACATTATAGCATGAACAGACCACCAATATGAGAACAATAATTCATTAAAAAGACACGGTGTGTAATGTTTAAAAAGGCACAGGCAACAAATTAAGCACAAACTTTACAATCAAAATGCCTTTTTATTTTTTTAATGATCTGCAATGATGGGAGGTCATTTAAACATTCTATAAAACTCATTCTACAAAAGAAGGAAGATTTGCATTTATATCATGTTTATAAGATTACAAACCACGCACACGCACACGCGCACACACACTTACCTCCTGTCTCGGCTCCGGCTGCGAGAGTGGGAACGCGAATACCTCCTTCCACGAGAGCGTGAGCGAGAACGAGACCTGCCCAATCCATGAAAGAGGCGCGGAGATGGAGGCGTGGATGAAAGGATGCAACGAGAAAGAAAACACTTTAAGTACCGACACTAAAGGGAACCAATGAGTAAGACATTATTTCTGTCTCTGAAACTTTCCCTGCACCTCTTCCTACATCTGCTTACAGCATTCTGCACCTCTGCCACTGGCCTTACCTAGCATGAACGGAAAAAGGTACAGCAATTCATTTTAGCACTAAATTACTTACAGCAGGCAACTTTTACAGGATTCCTGCATAAAGTAGGTCTTTCTCAAGCTTAATCAAAAATACAGAGAGCTTATGACACTACACATTACGTTTGACTAATTTCAGGCAAAGGAAATTTAAAAAGATATAAAAAAAAAAAAAAAGAGAGAGACACATTAATTGGTACTTAAAATAAACCTTGCAAGTTTGCAGGTCGACCCTCTTTGGAACCGAGGTCTAGCAGATCTAGGCGATCTAGAAGTATCTATCATCAGTCGACCTCTGCATCTAGTAGTTTCTTCGCTTTCTAACGATGATCGCACTGACAGCCAAATCGCTTGATTGAGACTTGATAGAAGTGTGCGGAGTGCTTTGTCTGCCGAGGTCTCGATGCTCTCGTTAGCAAAAGCGTGGGCCCGAATTGATTGTCAAATTGGCTCAGATTGCCAATCACTTGGGTTTGGAGTTGGGGCAGGACAGGGCACACACACACACACACACACGCTTATGTGCCCCGAATGAAACGATTAGCTGCAGGTAGAAGTGGCAGGAGACTTAGAGAGGGTCTGGCTGGTCACGCCCTGGTCAAAGCAGGTGACCGTAAGTGTGGCATTTGCTAGAAGATTCATGAAATCGTAAAGGGTCGTGACACTCTGAATCAAACGATGAAACCTGAAAGGTTTTGACCAGGTGAGTCATTAAATAAAATCGCACACAACATTTGAGCATTATATAAACCTTGAAAGTAAAACAAACAACATTTATATAGCTATATATGGATATAGTGGTTGACCGAAACATTGGCTTGGTGAGATTTTGGACTTTTTAATAAGTCAGCTCCTGACTGGATGGCCATTATGACGAGTCACAGGCTCTTTATGTTTTAAATTATTTTATTTCGATTTTGCTTTTTTCCTGTTAGATTAGAGAGAATGTTGCCAGGATTTTTTTTTTTCCTTCTTCTTCTTCTTTTTTTTTTTTAATTACTATAAATTACTGGATTTCCAAGCAAAACAACAAACAAGATCACAGGAAGCTTGCAGATGTGCAAGTTGTCTAAATGTATTCCATGTTTAATAGGTCTGTTCAAGCCGTAACATTAACGACTTAAAAATTTAAATAGTGCCACTCTCATTTCATAAAAGGTATCTAATATTAGCCACATGCCATCTGTGCCTCATTAATCTCGGTGTCAGCCCTTTATAATAGAATCGGTCGACCACTATATGTATATACAGGAGCCAAACAAGGAGAAAATGAGAGCAACATCAGAATTTTAAACAATAAAGAGACATGTAGACACTCCTGTGTGAGAACCTAGCTCAAGGGAAATTCAGTGTAGAGAAAATCTGAGACTCTATTTACATTTACATTAACACACCAACATAAAGCAGGCTTTCTGAATAATAACAAACACGTTATGCATAATGTATGTAATGTACGTTCTACATTACTTATTGAGTATTCATGAACATTCATTAATGTGTGGAGGTGTTGAAGTGGTGGTGGTGGTGGTTGCTCTGGCTGTTCTTTACCTGCTCCGTCTGCGGCGACTGTAGCGGTGACAGTCGTAGGCGTAATGCCCCTTCTCACCGCACTCATAGCAACGGTCGTTAGGGTCGAAGGGTCGCCGAGTGGGTGGGCGGTCGTAACGGGAGCGGCGCGGCATACCTGTTGATAACTCTACTCGCACACGGGTTCCACAGATCACTCTGAAACAGAAACGTAAATAACATATAATGATAGGCATGTAATGATGTGTCATTCGATGATAAATCACAGTACAATTTTTCCAAGCTGCAAGTGTGTTATTTAGACAGTAGAAGGCGGGATAACATACAATAAAGAGAAAGCACATCATGTCAGTGAAGGCAGAAGTAACACAGCTGTAATGTCATGAAAACACACAAAAAACAGATCTAAAATGGGAAAGAGCTTTTGTGCGATTGACCGTACAAATGGACTCAACAAGAAATCTGAGCGATCTTTTTATACTGCCGAAAGCAAAAAAAAAAAGAGACAAACAGATGTTTTTACAATTACACCTTCACAAATGTTCATAAATGTTTGGTTATTAAGAAAATGAAACAAAAGTACTTTTTATTAATTTAGCAAAAGGAAAATTTAAGTTGATACAGGACAGGAAAATAAATGTTGCATTTTTTGGTAATGAAATTTTCTTCATTTGATTTTTTCCAAAAATATTGTGGGAAAACAGCAGGTGAATCCAATATTTTGAATCGAATCAAGAATTGGGTGAATCGTTCATGCCTATATAATGATGCAAAAGTAGATCTAACTGGATAATAATTAATCTAACTGGAAAAACAAAAACAAACAAAAAAACAAAACAGTAACTGGTTTGTTAGAGGCACGGCGGTGCAGTGGTTAGTACTGTTGCCTCACAGCAAGAAGGTCCTGGGTTCGATCCCCGGGTCACCCAGGGTGCCATTCTGTGTTGAGTTTGCATGTTCTCCCCGTGCCTGTGTGGGTTTCCTCCGGGTGCTCCGGTTTCCTCCCACAGTCCAAAGACATGCAGATTAGGTCAACTGGCTACTCTAAATTGCCCATTGTTTGGCCCTGTGGTGGACTGGCGACCTGCCCAGGGTGTACCCCACCTCTCGGCCGAAATGTCGGCTGAGATTGGCTCCAGCTTCCCCCGCGACCCCGACGGATAAAGCGCTATAGATAATGGGTGGATGGTTTGTTCGAAACGGCTGAACAAATCAGCTGACATTTTGTTTTGGAAATAATTGCTATGCTTCATCAGGAATGAGCTACAGAAGGCTTTTCTTCTGTCATGGTAGCAGCGGAGTGAGACAGTGATTGGTGCATGTTCCCACTTACTTGCCATCGAGGCCACGGACAGCGTCCTCAGCGTCTCTGGGATCATCAAACTCCACAAAGGCAAATCCTGGAGGGTTTCTGGCAATCCACACGGTTCTCAAAGGCCCGTAATACCCGAAAGCCCGCTCGAGTTCACCCTTCCCTGCACCAGTCCCCAGGTTCCCCACATAAACTTTAGTCTCTACAAAAGAACAAAGATGCTGTAGTTCAGACTATTCTTAACTCTAAGCCTAGTCTTGGTCCATTAAATCTGGCTAAGACGGGTCAAAACATGAACACATTTCATAAGATTTTACGATTAACACTGCAGATTAAAAATGACTCCAGGGACTTGGACTGAATCTGGGTCCTTGCAGATGTTCCTCCCTGTAAATCTGATCATTCTGCCTGAGCTGCACAGATGTTGAGCCATGCCTAAGTAATCTAATATACATCACGTGCTCACCCATTCTAAGTAGAAGAGATTTTAGTCATCGTGCCTTGACCACGGTCACACGCATAATAAAATTTTGCTTCAGGGCTCACCTCGTGCTGAAAATTAGCTCCTGCGGTGCAAGAACTAAAGTTCATGCACATACAAAAAGGAAGCTAAAAGAATCCTCATTATAAATGTAATAAAACTAAAACCGACCGTCTTGGGTTATATTTGATCTTTACGGACATTCCTCCTTAAAGCCAACTCCATTTGCATTTCTTTGCTAATGTTATGCCAGACCGACGAATGCACATGGCAGCCAAGCGCATTTATTTAAAGATGGACTTTCCCACAAAACCATTACATCATTTCATGCAGTGGTTCTCAAACTGGGATCCGAGGATCTCCAGGGATCAGTGAAGCGTAGCCATGGGGTCTGTGATTTTTATTATTTTGTTACAATGCTGGAAGTCACAACCCTTGTTTTTTTTTGTTAATATACTTGGGTGTCCAAGCACCAAAATCAACTAAGACCTAGCGTGTTCTGTTTGTGGGAAAGTTCTTTGGCGCCAAAAATATGATTTGATATTTTCCCACTGATTTAAAGGAATATATATTTGGGTATGTAGTCAACGGAAAGGGCTAAGGAGTTAAAATCGGTTCCCAAGAGTGCACCCTAATGTAGCAGAACTTCAATTAATCTCCATTAGGAAAAATGCAGTGTTTATGTAAATAAGAAACAGGACTCATTTGCCAGCAAGACTGTTCTCATATCAGCATTCCACGAAAAACAAACAATCAGGAAGTATACCATCAGTACCGAGTTACACAGGTTTCTGTGCACTAGTCACAATATTTAGGATACAGGAATGAATGAATGTATTGATTTATCAGGTATGGACATGATTACAATCCTCTGTAGGTTAGTACTACAATCAGGTTACAATGAAGGCATTACGGGTCAAGCCTGACCAGTTAACGAGACTTGGTCAATACGCCAGACAGTCCTGCAAAAGGATGCACGGCTGATGTGTCAGTTGGTCCAAAAAAGATGTAACGATCATAACCACTGGTCCACCAAAGCAAGCACAGCTACCATGACTGCTGGCCCAGCAAAAGATGTTGAGCCGCGAACCCTCTCGATCCAACAAAAGAGATGTAGCCGCCATGACCGTTGGTCAAGCAAAGGAGGTACAGCCACCATGCATGTTTACTTCAGTTGATCCGAAGAAAAACCATGGCCACTGAGCTTTGCTGTCCAGCAAAGGAGGTAGGTTCCAGGTGCTTATCCGTCCCAATGAGGCAGGTGTGGCGTCCATGTTTGTCAGAACTAGCGAAGACTATATAGACAAGGTGTTCTAGAGGTAAACCAGTCGGTGTCAGCAAAGGAGGCATGTCCACTCTTAAAATATTATATTTTTCCATTAAAGGCAAATAGTATTGCTGCATTAATCAAAACCGAAGCAAGGAAGACCGGGGCAACAAAAAACCTTGGGATTTCGAAAACCTGAAAACACTGCACTCCATTTACATCCCACTGAGCAAAGTGGCATTCTGCCAACAGAAAGCCAGCAAGAAACTACACACAGACTTGGAGGCATATAGTTGGGATTTGTGAGTGTGCCAGATGTCACTGAACACCAACATTTACGGCTCTCTCAAAGAGAATGATGAAACTGCCCTGGCACTACGGCACCTAAAGAGGTGAAGCCTGCAACAGGATTAGAACAAAACCTGGCAGCAGACACGAGGTTGTGCAAGCGGAACGCGATATCCAACCATGGAAACAGTCTGAGAAGATGCCCAAGGGGTGCATCAGACTGTTTGGAAAGACACACACTGACAGAGTCACATGACAGTTAGTCAGACATTGCCTCAGGAGGAGTGTGTGGAGCAGCTCGACTCGAAGGATAACCACCACAGGAGCTGATGACGCTCGTCAGGGCAACGGAACATTACAACAATAAAGCAGTGCACTTTACACCATACTCGATTAGATGCTGGAGATTAAAGGTGTCTGTCAATTGGGCAGACGTTAGAAAGACGCTCTTGTGTTTCGCTCAACGCTTCATCCCTAAAACACACAAACCTCCTGTTTTAGGAGCCACAGAGACCAACGTTTGACTGATTTATTGAAGCTTCAGGGATGAGGTGAGGTTCACCAAATATTACGCATAGACTACATCAGACTGCACAGATTCAGCCCGATTTTGACACGATTTTGTCATGGAGGACAAATTTCCAGCATGAGGCCTGAATTTGAACATCAGGAAGAACCAACATGCCTTGTAGCATGACAATCGAACAGCAACGTGGGCCCCATTACACACGGACTAAAATTCCGTCCAGCATGTCAAAATTTCTTTGTATTTTCTATCCTAGTTTGACAAGTCCTATGGCGTGTTCCTTCTGTGGCGATGATTGACCCCCATCCTAGACAACATGCAATGACATGAACAATGATTGGTCAGGATCAAGCTTGTAGTGCTGCCAGCCTCCTTACCAAGACACAGCAAGAATTTACGGCACCATGATTGCCTAATAATCCGACATGGTGACCTTCGGGAAACAAAATAATAGCACGTATCGCGTGATCCCAGGATTAGACCTGTTCAGGCCAGTCTAAACCAGAAACAATACTGCGATGTAATTACAAAGGAGATTACCATTGCTGTCATACGATGTACGTACGATGTTCAGAAGTTGGTCTTTCCTGTTTGATCAGTGCACGGCAGTTTATTTCCTCTTCAATCACATTCTTAAGCGCAATAGTCAATTAACCTTTATTTGTATACTGCGTTTAGCGCTAGATGTTGACACGATGCAGTTTTACAGGTGTAGATCCAGGTCAGATTTGATGGCGATAAGGAAAATCTCCCTGAGAGGACATGAGGAAGAAATGTCAAGACGTAAAAAGAATCATCAAAAGACAAAACAGTGCCAAGTTTGTACGAAAAAGCCGTTTAGTATGAGCAGTTTGTGCAAATAAATAGTCCTGGGATGAGCAGAGTCATTATGGTTACAGCAGCAGCTCTTGGGTACATGTCCACTGAGGCAAAAGGAGCACAAAGAAAGACTAATAAAAAATAAATACTTCAATAATTTAATTCAATTCAAAGGTTTAACGAAAAATACTTCCTTGCCCAAGTGCAAATGAAAGGATGAACATGCGCAGCACACATTTGTATTCGCAAATTAGCATTTAAAGAGTAGTTTTGTATATTAGGTAAGCTATACAGGTTGTCTCCAAAATGGCGGACCTGTATTTCTAATGCACTTGTTCATAAACAGTATTAGTTTAGGCGTACTAATGTCTAATCCCTATCTATTTACGTCACATTCTATATAAATATACTTGGAGTGTTATTAGATCAGGTTAAACCCAAACAATGTGTGTGGTTGTGGACATTTTTTTTTTTCATGGAATAATAATAATAAAAAAAAGAAATAATCGCGTTAGCTAGGAAGCTTGCTAGCTTAGTTTAGCAGAAAGCCGTGCACGCGCAGCCATTACAGCCGCTGTAGAGGCACGAGCCAACCCGGGTAGCGGATCATCTTTATTTATTTATGCATTTGTCAATAAATACTCTATTTTAATATTTACACCTAGCTTACCTCCTGCGTGTCGACCGTATCTGGACATCTCATACAACCTAAACACAGTCAGTTCTGGAAGGAACGTCACAGAGTGACAACTGGAAGCGGAACCAAATAACAGAAAAATGCGTGTCACATTTAAAAGTGTCCGTGCTCTCGCGCTGTAGTTCCGACACACCTGTAAAGTACGAGAGGTAGCGTTTAAAAACCTCAATATCCCAGAATGCAGTTCTCGAACTTGGATAGTTTCCGGCGTACGGTGATACTTTTTACACTGGGATATTTTTATAGCTAATGAAGTAGAAGATTTATTTTTTATTTTTTGCTCTGGTTAAGGTTTATTAACAGTTGTTCATTTTTTTCTGTAAATTTATCGAGCTGGAATGGGGGAATGGTGCAAAATGCTGCCGCAGGAATGGTTTAAATTTGTGAACCAGGAGGTGAAAGTGACCACGCAGGATGAACAGCAGTATGGTGGCTTTGTGTTCACTGTGGATCCGGTCTCTGCCAGGTATACACACTGACAAGCATCTTAAAGGAAAACAGGATATGATTATATTTAATTATGTCTGACGTATTAAGTGATTCTGGTGCCAGTTTGATAGCTGGTGATGTATTTTTATTATTCATAAGAGAAGGTAGTGTTTGTGTCCTGTGCTGATGTCACAGGAGGACAGGGCTTGCAGGTAACCATGGTGTTAAATACTAGAAAAAAAAGAAGAAGAAAAAATCAACCACCTCAGCCTTTAAGTTGCTATGTTACAAGTGTTAAAATTAAAGTGTTCAAGAATTAAAATGGTGGAAAACCAGTATACAGAATGATGGCAAGATTGTGAAAATTGGTTAAGAAACAGGGAAGCTATGATCATTTTAGTCTACTCAAAAACACACACCTATTTCTATTGTCTTTGTATTAGAGTGTAGCTTTATTTGCACGTGGCTGCTTTACGGATAATGGTCAAATACGACGTGGCAAAACATAAGCGAGACATTATTACCTCAATCTCGCTTATGAAGATTATTTGTGTTCATATGAGCCCGGATCACAGTAATTGAGAACACGTCACTTAAATCACCTCTCTGTCTTTAAAGATCCTCTTTGTCACTTGACCACACAGTCTGTTAGAGAATATCTTTATTTTTATTTTTTTAACCACTCTATTTCCCCTACAAGCCTCGTCCTTGTGACCTTCGAGGAGAAAAAGAGCGCCTCTGTGAGGGTCGTCTTGGGTCACGCGGTGCGAGACGTGCAGCTCATCAGGGCCGGAGATGAAGATACAGAGAGGAGGATCAGGTCCCTGTTTACACCTGCTGGCAGTCAGGAATTTGGCACAGAGGAGCTTAAAGAACGCAAGAAGGACCTGCGAGCATGGCTAGAGAAGAACCTCATTCCCGTCACGGACGAGGGCGACATCCTGCGCGTGGCCAACGTGCTCACCGTTTGCGCCCCGTACGGACCCGAGCAGTGCAGCAGCAACAACGAAATCATCCTGGCGAGAGTGCAGAGTCTCGTGGAGAGCAAGCCGGGGCGAGAGAACCAGCAGTAAGAGTCCGGCTCGTCACATCGTGTCCTCTCTGCGAGAGCTCAGGAAGTCCATTTGTCAGGGAGATTAAGAATCCTCTGGACTTTGATTAAAGCACTTGCGTACTGACAGGCTGTTACTTTTTATGTATGTCCTTAATGCCGAAACACACATCGGGCCTCGTTTATAAATGTGGATACGAACAAATCATGCACATGCGTATTTAAGCAATTTGGTATTCATGCAAATAAAGTTAGTAGAAAAAATGTTCATCTAATACGAGCGTATAACGTGACTCACTAACGTGAAACTCGGTAGGTCGGCGTGAAATCGTACGAGCTACTGCGACATTATAGATACGGATTACTTTAAGTGTAAAACGCTTATTTCACTTACACGATAATTTGATTTTAAATTTTGGAAATGTGTCATTTAATATTCCTGCCTTGAAAGAAAGCAAGATAAATAAGACTAGCTTTTCACGTAGAACAAAAGTAATGACCCATATAAAAGCCCACGTTTGTGTTACATTGAGTAATAATAGAATTGAATCTATTCACCTGTCGGAGTGTTTTGACGATGATGATGATGGTTGTGGTGGAGAGCGCGGTCTAGCACGTCGCTCCAAAAGCTCCCATACGTGTTAACTGGGGTGAGCGTGAATGCCTTCACACATGATTTATATTTATATTACATATACATCCTCATCAAAACATTCAGCGATATCTGTGAATGGGGCGGGGACACATGAAGAAGAGACCACACCCACCAGCTCAGCATTTCATCACTTGCATCACATTAAACGGGCCGGCTCACCCTTCCCAGAATCCAATGCTTTGTTTTTGTTTTGAAAGCACGTTACCGCTACCTGCTAGCACGTCATAGGACGTTTCAGTCAAAATATACCGCTTCTGGTCCATCGCAAACGGAATAACAGTACAAAAAAAACATGTTAAGGAAACATAAGCCGTTTTATTTCACTTTTTCCCCTTTTCTCTGCTCACCTGACAATTCCCACCCACCAGCCATCTGTCCACAACAGCTACTATACCAACCAGGGAGGGTGAGGGCTAACACGTGCTGCTCATCGTGCGTCACAGGGCAACTTAATACACTCACCCGAAAGCGTTATCTACCCTCTTCTGCATACACGATCTCAGAGGCAGCCATGATTGGAAGTGTCGCAGTGATGGAGAGCGCACACCATGACTGCGGCATCATCAGGATTTCTTCTCGCGGTGATCGGACACGGTGATCGCACTTTGTTTTTACTGAATTTCTTTCAGAGGTTTCACAGTACCCATTGTTTTTATTTTTAGTTTAATGATCATTTATCATTACTCATATTAAATACCAGCATGACTTTCTCAGCACACAGTGGTAGAAACACTTTTATTCCCTTGTTTTAAGAAGGCAATCGTTTTTGTTTTTTTTTCTTCTTCTTTACATACTTATTGGCAAAAACAGAAATGATTCAGAAAATAAAAGTTCTAACACACAAAGGACAATCACTTCTTTTTTTTTTTTTTTTTTCTTTTTTTTTCTCGTGTTTCTTGAATGCATGAAAGTACCTCTTTGGTTGTGGGAGGGTACCTTTGACTCGTGGTACTCTTGAGACTACTGGCACACAGACCTCTCCCCGTGGGGGTTAAACACGAACGCAGCTCACGTCTCCCAGTCCCTTTTTTCTTTAAACATAATGAGGTGTGGTTAAGCCAAAGGCTGAGGCAGGAGTCCTATTGGTCGAGTCCTACCTATCATCCAGCATCACACCGGCCGAGACGGTCCTCAGCATCGAGGAGGCAGGCACATAAAGTCTGTGAAGAGAAATCTTGCTCTGTTGATTTGCTTTATTTTGTAGCTGGGTCAAACTGCTCTATAGTCTTTTGATGTCCAGCATTATTGTTAATGATTTGCGTATGTATTATTTTTTTTATCCTGATCCTGACTGCAGCTGTGCAGGGGGAGGAAAGGCCAACGAGCTCACGGCGGAACTGAAACAACATCCAAAAAAAAAAACGAACAGCAAAATGAAATGAACAAAGGTCAGACGAGGACAAAAAACACAAACAGCTTTCAAAAAGACAAAAAAAAAAAAGAAAAGAAAGAAAACAACCCCAAAAAATATACAGAGAGACAACCTGTAGGAGAGCTGGCTAATCTCTTCATGAAAACACAATCTGAACGGTTTAAGGGCACATTTTTCATTTCATGTTTGTCTTTTTTTTCCCCACTCCTCCAAAGATCAACACTGGCATTTCATCCAACAGCCTCCTTTTTTTTGGAAAAAGTCATTATGCTGTGTATGTATGTGTGTGTATATATATATATATACACACACACACACACATATACACACACATCTCATCTGCAGTCTTTAGTGTTTCCTCTTTAGGAAGGGTTGGCGTTCTCAAGAAGCGGAGGACCTTCCCGCTCCCTTTTATATGTTTTTGGGGGCAGTTTAGGGATGGCTGTGCTGTGGCGGGGGGGCAGCGGGGGTCCGGCAGCTCCGTGTGGAGCATCACACTCTAGCAAATGCGGCGCCGGAGACGCGGCCGGGAGTTTCCGGGGTCCCAACGGCGAAGGGGACGAGGGAAAAAAGTGGCTGGGCTCGGCACGGCGGCCCTGGGGAGGAGGCTGGAGGAGCAGAGGCGAGCTGGAGAACACATCAGGGGTGCGCAAGGGCTCGCGGGGAGGCAGCGAAGGCGGGCTGGATGGAGCGTCCGGCACGGAGTAGCGCATTGGGTACATCTTACCCGTGGGCTGCCTCGGGGGGATGGCTGGGGGACTGTCCACATGTTTTGACATCATCTGGGGGGGGGAGAAAAAGACAGAATATGAATATAATGGTAAAGATTGAAGTGAATGCCACAAGGGAAGCATTATTAGGACAAAGATATTAGGATGCATATGGTCAGTATTCCTAACATTTTATCCACATGACAAAAAATGTTTGAAAGTAAAGACCCCATGCTCTATTTTAACTCTATAAAACTGCCTTGTTCTCTGGGGAAATAGTTCTGAATAAATCTACATCAGCAATATATAAAATATAAGTTTGTGTTATAAAATGTAAATTACATGTACGTAGTAACGTTTTCAAGTAGTAGCAGTCAAATACCACCCCAAACACATTACAGCAAAAACAGCAACACATCACAGACTTATTGAGCGAAATGAAATGATGGCCGCCGCCTCTGATGTGACCTCATGTCATCCGAAACCCATAGACATGCCCCAAACCCAGCACATCGTCTTCGCTAACGTGGGAGGACGTTTTACCTTAGAGGGCGAGGACTCAGCAGGAGCGGATTCAGGACGCCGTCGTGGTGGGACAGGAGGAGGGACAGGCGGGTCGTCTGCACTCTTGTGGAAACTCACCATGGAGGACACGGACGATGACCCTGAGAAAGAGGCAGCGCAGAGACGAAGAAGTTAGACCACAAATCGTACTTTAGGCATTTACAATGACTGATGAGGCACTGAAGCATGAAAACGAAGGGTGAGACACGAATCAGACACATGACCCCTGACCCTTACCCAGATAGATTTTTTCCAGTCATGTGAATAATGACTGTGAGGGGATCTGTGATCCCTGTGATCAAACACAAGCAGTGATCATTTGGCTCCCAACCCCATAGACCAGCACATGTGAAACAGCTCTGATGATGGAGAGACAAAACAAGTGTGATGGAAATGTGAATGAGTGAGTGACAGAAGGGGGATGAGAGAGTGAGAGAGGTAAAGGAGGGCTTATACTAACGTGGGCCATGAGGCAGCGCAACCGGGGCAAAAATGGTGTCGCTGTCTGGCAGCAAAAAGGAGAGAGAGAGAGAGAGAGAGAGAGAGAGAGAGAGAGAGACATGCTGAGAGAGGAACAACGTAAGGCCTTGAAATGTGAAGAAATCTGGCATACATCATCGTTGTCGTTGTCATCATCAATTAAAGGAGTAATGCAAAATTAAAAAAATTCTTTAAGAATTTTTGTATTTTTTTTCCAAGGTGTTTACACACAAACACACAGAGAGATCAGTACATCTGTTAGTATTATGCTAGTTAAATATAATGTGAAAGCCATCAATCAACGAAGAAATGCGAGCCAAAAAATGCTTGTGGAGAGAGAGAGATAGAGAGAGCGAGCGAGATAGAGAGATAGAGAGAGAGAGAGTGAGATAGAGAGTGTTACAGAGATAGAATTGGAGAGAAATAAACAGAAAGCCAGAGAGAGAGATACAGAACAACACAGACAGAGAGAGACATAGAATTAGAGAAAACAGAAAGCCAGAGAGAGAGAGAGAGAGAGAGAGAGAGAGAGAGAGAGAGAGAGAATCAAATATAGTTGGGTGCTGAGACAAAAATACAGAGAAAGTAACATGGAGAGAAAGAAACTCACAGAAAGTGAGAGACACGGGAACACGGAGAAAGAGGGACAGAAAAAGAATGGGAGACACAAAGAGACGAAGTTGCACAGAAAAGGAGACAGCGACACACAAAAGACCGAAAGAGACAGCAAGACAGAGAGAGACAGTGAAAAAGCAACTGCTGTCTGAAAAGTAGCTGCTGCCGCTTTTTATCTGCACTTTCGTGTTGGTAGCTTACGCACATGCACGCCCTCAAACTACACATGCACACCTTCCTGAAAACTGCACCCAGGTCAGTGGTAGCGCAATGCTGTTTCAATGAATAAAATGTAGTGGCTCAGTTGGCGTTAGTAGAAGTCAGTCATCACTGAAACGATCCCCTGGGAGTTCATGTGGCAGGAGTGTAAACATTCTGCATCCAAGATGTTTAGATAAGAATGAAAAAGAGAGATTGTACAGTACGTACTCGAGTGGAAGGGGCTGGAGGGACCCTGCGGAGAGTCGAACACGCTGCAGATATCTGTGGAGCTGGAGGCTGCGGACGCGGGCGGGGGCGTGAGGGGTGTTCGGGGCGAGTTGGGCGCCGACGCTGCGCAGCTCTCCGTCTCGCTGTCCGGAATGCGACTGTAGCTGATCTTTCTCGGCTCGTTCTGCAGCGGCGTCGGGTGGCGCATGGTGCCGGGTCGACTCGAGGACGGTCGCACGCCCGGTGATTTCAGCGGGCAGCTGTACCTCTTAGGCTGTGGGTGAGGAGCGGAAGCAGATTCAGTACTGAATCCATGTATATTCCTTGTGGAGAAATGACAATACACTTTCCAACATCGTCATCTATAGATTAAGTACAGCAGGATGAGCTTACGAATCGAGGCAGGGAACGTGCGTTGCGAGGCTCGATCTCTAAAGACTTGTTGAAAAGATGGTCCGTAAACTCCTTCTCCGTCATGTCCCCCATCGGGTTCAGGTTCTCGAAGAATTTCTGCGCGAGTGCAAGAATCAACCAAGAGCACAGAGAAAGCAGAGGGCTGACGTCAGGTGAGACTTCACTTTGTTTTAATAGCATATCTTTAAGGAGGGACGGTAAAAATATTCAGCCTGACAGCAAATCACTGAGATTCGATTCAAACACAATAAATTCCAAATTGATTCAATGATTCAAGTATTACAATGCATTAAAAAATCCGCTAATATTTTTCAGGCATATTTCTGCACTTATGTCAATCTCTGTATCCATAGTTAGCATGCACATGAATCATTCACATGCTCAATAGAGTAAATATGCAAAAGGCATTTGTTTATACTTATGATAATAAGTCATTGAAAATGCATTGTTTTATGTAGCTACTAGATTCACTATGATTTCAATTACATGCCCTTGAAACGGACTGCGGTTTATTTTGTATTTGAGGACTAACCCGTATGTCGTTCTCCACCCGTAGGCAGTACGGCTGGTTCTGGTACTGCTGGATCTCTCCGGTGATCTCTGCTACTTTCCGTCGCTTACTGAAGTTAATCAGCTCCTTACCGTGTCTCTTCAGGAAGTCAGGGTTGCCTTCCTCCGTTTTCAGGATATTTGTTAAATATATACCTGAACACAGACATATCATATACACAAATAAATTGACCTGAAAATAGAAAAAAGGTCCTCTTCTGTTCAACTGGAAAACAAAGGAAAGGCGTACCAAAGAAGGGCACACACGGTGGGTTAATGGACCTGAGTTTGGCCAAATACTTCTTATAATGGTCCTCACTGAGTTCATGGGCCTCTTCTAAGATCTTCCTCTGTCGGCTCGGGATTTGCTGAAAGAACAGGCAAAATTCACTCACTCTGAACTCGGTACATACCATGTCTCCCATCAGGGATCACCTGACACAAAGGTCACATATGAGTCCTGCAAAGTTTACCTCGAAGGTGTGGTCGAGCCGGTATACGGGAGAAGAGTTCATGGCGCTGACAACCTCGAGGACGCCGTTGAAGTTATTGAGCTCCTGAAAGACCTGCAGGATCTCTATGATGCGGGACACCACGGCTACACGCTCCTCCAGGTTCTCCGTTTCCACAATACACCTGAGAAGAGCACAATAGACAGCCAATTTGTACATGTAGGATTTCCTTTTTTTCCCCCCATTCCACACTCAAGCAAGAACGAGTTATTTGGGGGTCGTCTGCTCGCCCTCGGTGTGTACGTTCATCATCCGCGCTGAAGAACACAACACACGGATTCGATGCTGTTCGGGTAATAAAAACACACACGTTGCTGGCGACCAGAGGTGAGACGTTTTCTCTCGACATTGTATTTAATTAGATTGAGAGATTACAGTGAAGTAGTTGAGAGGTTGCACCATCTCGGTCATGCAATAAAACTTTGTTTAACCTCATACAACTGAAGAAACAGCAGCAAATAATTCGATCTTCAGAGTTAAAAATACTTGCCCAGTGTCCCAAACGACTTAATTTTTTGGTCCGCCACTGTTGTCATTATTATTAAGGCACTCTACTTTTATAGTTTGGGACGCAGCCTGGAATTCTTTCTAAATAAATCCAGTTAAATCTGAGATTAATCTGTGCAAATTTGCTACAAAGTGAGAGTGAAATTCTGAAACGTTATTGCTTTAACGTACAATTCCCGATGATTAGAAGCCAGTGACGTACCTCTCGAACCAGAGCGTGAGATTGGTGGTGTGACGGATCATGCGCAGAAGGTTGGGCGAGTTCAGTTCTTTGTCCTCTTTGGTCCACACGCTGCCCACCAGCTCGGACGGCTGAACCGCCCTGAGAGAGACAGAGACGGGATACGGCGTTCAAACTGGCAGCCTCTCATCTTTCTACTACACTGAGCAAATCTGGCCTGAACACTGCAACACGAAATAATCCCACTGTGATGTTATATATGGGGACTGGCCGCTTTCTTGGACGGCTGCCTCTCAGTCCATGGTGATGTAAAACTCGCTTGAATGTAGACAATGCTCCAGCAGCTCCCAGTTCATGGCAGGCCTGTGCCTTGTTGGTTCCTGGGTTGTTCCCGACCACCCGAACCAATTTCCTCTCAGCTGAGGGTGACAGATTGGGTCTTCCAGACCTTGGCAAAGTTGCTACACCTTCCATTGACTTGTACGTGTCAAACATACCCTTTTTATGTTGTGCACAGAGAAGCTTCCAGCTGTAGTAAATCATGATCACTAACAGGAAATTAAGAGGCCTTGGTTTGGGCAAGTTGATAAAAAACATTTTGGAACTTTCAGCATCACTAAATTAATAATCTAAGTGGCCGTATGTATTATTTTTGACCATGTGCTGATTTCAGAAATCCCAAAATGAATTAAAATTCGTGCACCAAATTCTTGTTTTCTAATTTTTTTTAATTAAAGATGCATGCTGTATAACCATTCTTCCCCAGAAAAAAGTTAAAAGCCCAATATTGCCATGACTTTCATGTCCATGATGACTGTATGTAAACATCCGCTACTGTATAGTTTATTTTACTTGTATTTAGCCAAAGAGTAGGGACATGCTTGGTTGGCTCAGATGTAAAGAAATCAGGATTTGTCTACAAAAAGCTTTGTGTCTCAGCTTTAATCCAAAAGAAATGCACATGGGATGATGCCAGTTTTATAAGAGGAATTTTTTAATGGTGAAGGCATTTCCTCTTATACTAAGAGTATCTGTTATCCATCATGAGCTCTACTATATAGCAAGTTAAAATGACATAATAGCATTATATCTACTAATGTATTCATAGTGGCAATGTTTTCCAAAGCTGGAGTAAACAGAACACCCACTCAGAGACTATTAAAGCTCCTTTTGGGAGACAAAACACAGCCTCGAGGGAAAACAAGAACCCTGGGTACGACGGTCATCCCCTGTTCCCACAGGCACACAGAGCTAAAGGGAAGTGTGTCCCCGTGTTCCCTTTTGTGCGTGTGTGTGTGTGTGTATGCATACAAGATGTGGATACAATAAGTAATACTCCCATGTCCTGTATTGTGTTAAAGTGCCCCATTTTCTTGGCCGGTAGTTGGCGGGTGATCAAAAAAATAAAAATACAAACAGGAAGCGGCCATTTTCCCTAATGCTCAATAAACCCATTAAATCACATCGCTGCAGTTAATCTAAAACAAACCGTGTGTGAGTGTGTACCTGTAGAAGTCAGACTCGAGCAGCGTGAGCTGGCGAGCGATCTCGATGGGGTGGAGGGTCATCAGGTCGAAATGCTCGATCTGGCCCGGTTTGCTGATGTGCCACTCGATGGGCGGAGGCAAACTCTCGAAGGTGATGTTGTGGCTCGGGCCGTTAGCCTGCGCCTGCTTCTTCCTTTGGATGATCTTGGTGATGGACTCGACCCACTTCCTCATTGCCTTGCCTGCAGAGACAGAGAGAGCTTTCAGAGAACAACTGCTGAAAAACCGTCAATTAAATTAAAACTCTGAAGGAGTGCTTTAACTCAGATGTATTCCTTTAACTCTAAATCTAATTTGACAGGACAGATTGGTTAAGAGTTCTGAGAAATCCCAGAGTGCTTCTGCTGACTTCCTGAACAGCGCTTTAACAGTCAGTGCACGATTGATCGCACAGAATGGAAAAATGTCTCAGTCCATGGTTTGTAACATGTGATGTGGGGACGCACATAATTTCCATCCAGGTATAGTTTTATTTTATTTATTTAACTACTGGTGGGTGCTGTATTCGTTTATGCCCATGGTTCTCAGGGATCCATCACTTGATTTTGTGGAAATTATATTAATTATTCACTTATTTAGCAATTTGATTGCTCAGCTCAATTTAACAGTTTAGTCCAAACCGCAACAACTCCAAAACAAGTTGGTCTATAAATAACGAACTTGAATCTAATAATTTAAATTACTAAAAAAACAAAAACATTAGACATTTCTAAAAATGGCCAAATTAGATAGCAAAATAATTATTATAAGTATATACATAAATAACATGCATAATATTTTAATATGTTTGTTTAAATGTATTTTATTCTATTCAAAGAAGACTACAAATGCAAAAAGTTTTAGCACCCATGAATGACATACCTCATGAACCATTTTGGTGCAAAGAAATCAAATATAAACATGTTTATTTTAATTAATTGATATTTTAGAATAGAGTCAAGGCAGAATTGAGAACAAAAGCCTCGAGTCGGTGAAATGAGACGCTCACAATGGCGACAGCATTAACATAAGTATCGCGTTGTATTAAGGCATCTTTAAGGGGTTAGCGTGGCTAATTTATAAAGAAGGTGGAGAGATTTTGCAGTGCTTGTGGCATGGGGAGAGAGAGAGAGAGAGAGAGAGAGAGAGAGAGAGAGAGAGACTACCTCGAACTGTTCCGATGAACTCCTCCAGCCGGCAGAGTAGCTGAGCGTCCCTCTCAAAGTCATAGAAGTGGTGCTCCACCCAGTGCCGGCACACATTCAGCACCCTGCAGACACAAAATTCAAACTTAACTTTGCTTAAAATTATGTTTATAAAGGTTTCCATTTCTCCAGAACATTCTTAAAATGTGTAGCAGCCAACCATAGAGATCAAGAAAACTGAACTGCTCGAGAATGAGCGGAGAAACGCCTTTGCTTAATCTAGTCACCTGGACCTTTTATTGTTAGACACCATTACTGGGCTTTATGCATATTTGCTGAAATGTCCCACTTAGGACGTTATTGTTATCGCACCTGAGTTGCACGGGCTGGACGTATTCTTTGCGGAAGCGCTTGAGTTCGGCGCTGAGCGGCTGATCTCCGTTCTCCATGGCCATCTGATCGGCTTCTGTGGGTTTGGGCTCCGGAATGTCAAACCTGAACATCACACAAACGCGCAGATGAACACTACGCTCTTCGTTTTTAAATCAAGCGAACTAAGAATGTTTCCAAGAGAACTTTGTACCTGGAAAGAGTTCAAATGAATTGTAACTGCTTTCCCAAATGTTAAAGTGTCGTCTCACCTCTCAATGAGCAGGTCCAGCAGCTCCTGTGGTTTACAGAACGACCTGTAGGTGGTGAGGAACGTCCGCACAAAATTGGGATCTGCAACATAAAAAAAACCCCAAACAAAACAAAACACCCAGCCGCTTAATGGTCATTCTTTTTTCCAGAAAACAAAAACCTTCATTGTTCCTATTTCAGTGTCGACTCCGGGGCTTTGTTTTGTCCTGTAGGGCTTCATATTGTTTTGGTCAGTGGTGGGAAACATGAAGTGGCCTTGAGCTGCACCTGTTTTCATGACTGCTTGATGAAATAAGGAAGAAACAATGCATTTTAAAATGACACTCTTCTAATTTTATGTATGCTAATTATTAAGAAATTATAACGTGATGCAATGAACAAATGTAACAGGGGGCAGTATGAGAATTCTGATGTTCAAAAAAATAAAAAATAAAAAATACAGGATCTGGCATGAAATGGTGGAGCTTAAAGCACAATCAAGTGGGATAAGAAACCTGGGAAGCTTCAGATGATATGATTACGCTATCGCAATCACACACACACTCCATGACTGTTTCCTAAACAGCTCATTTGTGTGAGTTTGCACACTACACTGGTGATTCCTAAAGTGGGGTAAAGCATACAAGAATATTGCATTTGGTCATAAGGAACCAATTTGGCTATTCCTGTTGAATTATGAGTAATACAAAGAAGTCACATGGGAATCTAATACACGCTAGAGATTGCTGTACATTCGAACAAAGTGCTACGTCCATGTATTAAAGCCTTTTGAGGCAAGCGCAGTTCCACACAAGGCCTGTAGATGGCATAATGCTACATTAAGATTAAATGGGTTATCTGAAAACTGCATTGTTTTGCTTCATAAAAAGAAGTCCTAATGATTCCACACACAAGTAAAAGAACTCTGGGCACATCATGGGTTCTGATTTTTAAATATATCACAACATGTAATGTACAATATTTATTTTATCTATATTGTAGAACCATAAATAAGGATGCACATCAATTCACCGGCCTGTTATTGGGGCTTTTGTGTGTGTGTGTGTGTGTGTGTGTGTGTGTGTGTGTGTGTGTGTGTGTGTGTGTATATGTGTGTGTATGTGAGATGTCGATTTAGTGTTTTTTTTTTTTGTTTTTTTTTTTTTTAAACAATAACTGGTATTACCTAAAAATGCATGTGAATTATTTTATCATGTGTATACACTTCCATGTTACTTCTGATTAACATGCAAGGAACAAAACGCTGCTAGGAAAATAATCGACAGTACGTCACGTCTTTTAATCCACTTATAGTTGCATTTAATGATGTGGAAAACCCATGAAGCACGTCGGTTCCTGTCATCACTTATGTTACAGCAGCTATAAACAGTTGAACCCTTAGTGAGTTCTCTTTTCCCTCTCTTGAAAGGAATAAGTCTTGTTACCGAGAAACCGCCAAGCTCTCGGTCCTGAACACGTTCCTGGTACAGCTTTACATCTGTGCTGAGAGTGGAGACTCCTTCAAAAAATGCTAAATAATAATCTCTTCATAGAAAAAAAGTCAGCGATGAGTCACGCTAAAATGTGCAGACGTGTCAAGGAGTTAGTACAGAGATGATAACATATTAGAGTGCATTAATATAAACATGTGATCTGCCTTGTAGCTGGAACCATGGTGCTTTCCAGTGGGGTCGTGTTTACATTGTTCAGGAAAAGAATCCATATGAACGTCCCAGTCTTGTGGCGTTCACGGTTTCGGAAACGGAAATTCTCTGAAAGCTCCGAGTTCACGGGATGTGATGTGTTCAGAATTGGCGCAGGCCATGGAAGTACATTCGACGGTGGAGTGACATATTTCGCAATATTATTTGTATAGAGTTTAACATAATGTTACATGTCTGAGGAAAAATGTGATATTCCCAGCGGCCTCATCATTTCATCACGCCATTGCATTTCCTACATTACGTTACCCGCTCGTTAGTTTGCTAAATTGTTAGCCTAAACGAGGCGTCTTTCGGCATCCGTGTTCTCACGATGACACCACTTGAACGCCAAGCATTTCGTGTACACGACTTCCCGCGAGCTCCCGAGTTCCGTTGGAAGGCGATTATTCTCAGAGCTGCTCTTATAGAAAATTAAACACCGCCCCATGACCAATCAGAATCAAGAATTCGACAGTGCTGGGCTATAAAAGCGACTGGATTTTAACGTGTCGCCTGTGTTTTAAATACAGCCTGGGAAAAATCGCAAAAACGTACAAATTAAACCAAAGTGTATTTACAGTAGCTTACAGAATAAGACGGTATTTAAAAAAACAAAACAAAAAAAAAAAAAAAACACAGATTTAAATTCCATCCCCAGATGTAAATTTTACGTGCCGCTCTGGCTGAACTGCATATCTAGTTTACATCAGTATTTGAGTTTTGCTAGCTGGAATGTCAAAGCTCTGATGCCCCTATGATTTCGGAATGGTCCGTTGCCCAGACAGAACCGTACCACACAAAGGTCATGAAAAGATTTAAATGCAGTAAGCGGTCACAAACATTTACACTTGGGAGTTTATATTTATCTTAAGAGGTTTTATTCTGATTGTGCGTGCATGTGTGTAGAGCGGAGAGCTGTTTGTTCATATGATGGATCTGCTGAGTTCTGGGTTCCTCAGCGAGGCCAGTAAGGAACAATAGCTGCCTCAGTTTGCATTTACAAACAATCAGCCTGGAATTATTCTGGCCAGGAAACAGACGCCGCTCTGACGCACAAGGCTGCCCTCACACGGACTAACACACACACACACCCATCCATCTATAAGCTCTTAGGAGTCACTGACAGGACAAACAGATCCAGAATTCCAAAAATGTATGCATTTCTCTCTCTTCTTCAGGAAGACTGTAAGTACTAGAGGTTCTGTCTTTGCCTTATTTCTCCCTCTCTCTACTTTGTAAAATAGCCCTCAGGTTTGGATGCTTGTCATGTGGAGGACTGAGTGGTACATCAAGCCTATGCTGAGCGCTGCGTTGACGCCCCAACACTAGTCGTGTGTTACGCTCGTGAGCAACTGTCCGAAAAGATTTGCATCTCGGAGAAAGTACGTGTACGCCGTCACATCACAGTGGAGTGGCTGGTGGGTGGCAAATGCACAGTGATCGTTTCACCCGAAAAGTATTTTGAGCAATTCAGAAATGATCCTGTTAAAGGCGATTTGAATGGACGAAACTCAAGTTGGAGTCATTTGGTAGGAAATCAGAAGAACGCTCCGGCAATAAGATTGAGAGGGAGGACGCAGGTGATAAACTCAAGCGTTTGAAACGTATTTTCCACCTCATCCGAAACATTGTTTGCTACGTAATGGGATTCTCATGGTATGTGTGAGGTGGTCGTGGTGACCAGTTCAATGTCGTGGTGACTCAATCGTGGCAAACGGCGCAGAAAATTTGGAGGACGGCCAAAATTTGAGTTTTCTACCTATAAGATACTTAGACTTTTTTTTTTATCTTGTCAAGGCTTTCTGCAGAGATTATGGCGTATAAGGAGCCAGTTTAAATACATTATATGGCCAAGAATCTGTGGACACCTGACCCATATGCTTGCTGAGCATCCCATTCCAAAGTTGTCCCCCCATTTGCTGTTGTAATAATTTCCACTTTTCTGGGAAGGCTTCCCACTAGATTTGAGTGTAGCTGTGCTCATTTAGCCACAGGAGCTTTAGTGAGATCAGACACTGTGGTCAGGACCCTTCAGTACTTCCACTCCAACTTTGGCAACCCGTGTCTCCATGGAGCTGGCTTTGAGCACAGGTGCATCGTCACGCTGGAACAGGTTTGGGCCTCTTAGTTCCAGTGCAGGGAAATTGTAATGCTACAGCATACAAAGACATTCTATGCAATTGTGTGCTCCCAACTTTGCAGCAACAGTTCGGAGAAGAACCACATATAATTTGATGGTCCACATATTTTGAAATCTTTAAAATGTTCTCTTCGGGGGTGTAACCAGATTTTAAAATGTTAGAACATTACTTCTGGTTAAGAAGCCTGAAGGCAAAAAAATATATAATTAGGAGAAGAAATATTTCTCTTCAGGAAATTCAGTAATCCAAACTTCACCACGTAAAGGGTTTTCCAGGTCGCCGTACAAATGAGTGTGTGTGTGCCTGAAGTGTAAATGGGGCTTGAAAGAGTAGCATGAACATGTGTCTGTGTGTGTAGGTGTTTAGGTGTGTGTATATCAGGGTTCATAAAGCGGAATCAAGCAAACAGCATCCATCAATCCTCCACCCAGCGGTGTCCAGTTGTGGGCTCCAGCCCTGAGGTGAATCAGACAGGATGCACCTTTTTCCCCGCTTGTTAGTGCCGAGAGAAAAAAAAAGGGTGCATTTACATGCGCACACACCTTTTTCCTCAAAAGGTCCTCTTCCCTTGAGTTATTAGAAATGAGAGATGCACGCCGCTCGAGTCTCTGGAGGAAAACGGGGACTTGCATTTACACACACGCACACTTTTGGACAGGAAGTTTATTTTGGGGTGTGAACGGCCGGGACCACCCTTTAGAGGAACCCTCCCTGGGCTCATACACACAGAGACGAGCTTGGTGTGGCATGTCCTACTGCACATGGAATATTATATTTGTTTCTGGGTTAGGGTAAATTCCAGGCTGATCGCTAGAGCTGCATGAGTGATCGTATTCATAGCGTTATCGCAGTGCGAGTTACTAGGATAAACAAACACACAGTGAATGCTGCAATAACAATAGGGCTTAAAAACTGGGGATAACAACACAACTGAAATTGCTTTACCAGGGAACATCAGCAGGGGCAGTTGCATTGTAGACTTGTGCATGCGTGCGTGCGTGTGTGCGAGATCACTCGAGTAGGACCGCACAGCAAGCACACACAACTGGCCAGAAACACTGCTGTTATTAGATGTTAGACTGAAAAACATGAGCATTATTATCCTGGGTTAGTGAAGAATGTATTGTGTAAACCCTAGGATTTTTATATTATTTGTAGGTGCCAATGCATGTTTTAAGTAAGACATGGTGCCCAAAACCCAAAGGTTTTCATTTCCCCTTACCTGACACTGAAGGGTCCTTCTACAAATGTTATATAAGTGTGTGAATACAGAAAGGGTCACAATATCAATCATAAGTATTGTACCCCAAAACTGGGGTGGCAGAAGGAAATCGGTGCCTTTTCAGCATCTCATCACAATATCATTGCAGCCCTCATTACACAACAAAATTCAAACTTTGCACTTCACTCTCTCCTTCTTAAATCTATAAATAGGCTTGTGTATGATTAGCCAAAAGAGCTCTAAGCTGCCCACAAGCCTGAGTGGATTTGTGTTTCGGGCTGATCAGGGCCTGTTTAAGGGATTTGCCTGTATAAGAAAAATAAATAATAATAAAAAAAAAAATAAGGAAGAAAAGAAAAACAGCCACACATGTATATTTACACACACACACACACACACACACACACACACACACACACACACACACACACACACACACACACACACAC
>JAQQZR010000007.1:20252443-20268377 GCA_030068235.1 Notoglanidium macrostoma
ACACACACACACACACACACACACACACACACACACACACACACACACACACACACACACACACACACAGAGGGACCTTCTGAAAGCTAATTAAGCAAAGGCCTTCTGGACAGCTATCTTGAACTTGCGCTGGAAAAACTGCCATTGATGTCATATTTTTATTACCCGCTTTAGCCTCTTATCATTTTTTAAAAACGCTATCTGCGCCGCCGTGACACTAAAACAAAGCAGGTCGTCACGCAGTGTTCTATGACATAAAACGCCGTCCAAATATTTAGCAGGCGTGAGAAAACAGCCAGGAATAGGAAAGAGGTGACAAACAGCCCAAACAGACGCGATGAACTTTGAGCCTTTGCTTTTTTCACACGTGGCGTTTTGGTCTTTAACGTGTGTAATCGGGGTGTAATTACGCCACAGTGCCAGAAAGCAAACACACGGTGCTGTTGGGCATATAGAACGGCAAACGGCTGTAAAAAACCCTACGAGTGTGCAATGACGCGCGACTGCTGGAAATCCGAGTTATGCGACGCAACGGACCGCACATTTTCCAGCCCGTGATGGAGAACGTGCATACGGGAGTAGAAATCGTTTGGGCATGAAGTTAAATATTTGTTTGGTTTAATGCACTCATTCTAATATATCATCATTTCCGTAGTAACGGCACATTCACACAGACTTTTATGGTGGATGCGCTACATAATCTAATACAATTAATAAATAAATTGTAAAACGTATTATTCAACAAAGTAAAACATTAAATCATTGATTTGGTGACGTTCCCTGTGAGAAGACATTTATTTAACATTTTGGGAAGGAGTCTCTAGTGACAGAAGGTGAAGGAAGAATTAATTATAGCATTTACAGTGTAAGTAACAACAGGAATCATCTTGTTTCGTTGACGTTCCACAACACTAATGGATAAAATGTATCATTTGTTAATACATAAAAAAATTGGAATTGTTGGCACATATACATGGGATAAGAGGGGAAAAAAACACTTCGGGATGTGCTGTTATTGAAAAATAATCTTCACATCCGTCAAGATGCATTACGCCAACCTGCCAGTGATTATTATTTTCCTCGACCAGCACGCCCCCACGTGTTTCACTCTCCACTTCAAAGCCATTCAGTGCTTTGCAGCGCTGTTGCTATCGATTCACGCACCTAAAACTGATCAATAATCCTTGACCAGTCCCCCAGTTCATCAAAGATGCTGACTGGTTCAGGCAAAATCACAAGAACAACTTCTCAGAGTTAAACTAATGCCGTTAACAGACTATCCACGGTATCTTACTGCCAGGGTCTCCTGATCTATACACCTGCTCCATAGAAGTCTTGCAGGCCCCCAGAAGCTCCCAATTTGTGGTCCCTCTCAGCAACAAATACACCTAAACCAAACAATTAACACCGCTCTATGCCTGGTAGGAGCCACTTGAGAATTGGACCACAAAAAAGTGAACCACTTGGGAACTAAGGATTAGTTTGGGACACTTCCCAGATTCTGTCCTTATATGTGGGTGTCATAGGCTTTCAATCTCTCACCACTAGAAAATATTTGTACTCTGTATTCAAAGGAACCTGTTCATCACCTTGTAAATCCATTGGTAATGATCCCCACCCAACCTCTTTTGTTATCTAAGATTATCCGTGTTGTGCAATGAAACCAATAATTTATCCTTCAAAAACAAATGAACTCAAATACAAATGAGAGGCGAAGTCTTGCTCTGACCTGCATACATGTGGAAGGTTAGCCTCTCGATGAGCTTCAGCACCGTGCCCGCCTTGATTATCGGGATGCCAGACTGGGACTGAACGTTCTCTTCAAACACCACATTCTCCTCAGAGTCAGGCTCTGCAAAGCGGTAGATCTCAGCACCGGGAAGCCTCATCTGCTCCTCTTTCTCTTCCTGCAGCATGGCCGTGTCGAGCATGCGCTCCAGAGTAGAGCGGTACTGAAGCGAAATCAGCGCTGCCATCCAACCGTTCTTCTCCTCGGCAGACTTGGCAGCGAACACCACGCTGTTGCCGTCCTTCAGGATGAGTTCAAAGGCGTGCCGGTACTCACCCTCCTTGTCGTCCTTGTCGTTGATTTGGACCTAGACGAAGGATGGCAAAGACATTTTCTGGGCTGCTCTGCAAGTTGTTCAATAGACCGTTACTGCAAAATGTCTACAGTAGAACTGTTGAAGCTCTTTGCTTGAGTGGAAAATGACAAATACGTCTAGTCATCTTGCCTTTCTCTAGGCCTTTGTTCACCTTTTACCACCAAACAGCTATCCTTCATCGGTCTTCTCTTTCCATCAGTGGATACACCATCAACCCATCTGAAGTTCTACCCAATAACTTCCAACTACCATCTCTTTCCATAAACACCATCCAACTATTTTCTCTTCCCACAAACACCATACATCAAGCACATGTTTTTCCAAACAATTTCATCAATCTGTCATTTGCCAACATTCTTCCCACCAGACAGTCACCAACTCTTCCTAATACCCAGTTCTCCTCCAAAACACATCACCCATCTATGTATCCATCCATTCTTCGTCCCAACACCAACCTTCCATTGCTTCCAACTAATGCAATCCAAGCATCCATCAAATGTTACCAATATTATCAATCTCTTCCAACTGATATATCTATCCATCTCTTACCATCACCTCCTATGCACACTTTCCCCATTTATCTTCTCCAACAGACCCATCTAATATCTCCTCCCAGAAATATCATTCACCTTCGCAGTATCAAGTATTCAGTATCTATTTTTCTCCCTACACCACCATCCAACCATCACCTGTCATTTCTCAAGTGACATCACCCATCCATCACCTTTTCCCAAAAAGTCTTTTTCCGAACAATTCTATCCATCTTTTGTCAGACTAAAACAATCCAACTAGTCATATTTACCTACCAAAATCATTCAGCGATCATCTCGTCCCTTCAACCTTCGTATTTCCACCACTTCCCAAATATATCTTTTCACCCCCCTCCCACCGATACCATAGATTCATCAATCCACCTCTTCATCACACCAACACCATCATCATCCAGTGCTTTCTACCTGTCTAGCTACCACACCTTTCCACCGACACCATTCCCAATTTGTTCATCCACCCCCCACCAACACAATCAACTCATCATCAATCAATCAATCTCTTCAACACCAGCACTTTTCAACACCAATTCCCAAAAAAATTCCAATTCCCACCATCCATCTCTTCCAATCAATCCATCAAACTGCATCGCAGCACCAACCTTTCTTTACGAACAATATCATCTCTTAGGCTATCAATCCCACCCAAGCATCAATCCACCCCTTCCCACCATCACCCATCTTAAATTTTCAAGAATCTGCAAGTCCGTCTATCCGCACTTACCTTGCGCATGAAGAACTTTTCTTTCAACCTGTATTCGGCAGCGCTGGCCCCTGGTAGGCGTGGCTGTCCATGGTTGGACTTGCAGCAGATCATTAGGCCATCGAAGAGGAAGATGTGACGCTCGTGCTTGGCGCCCACCCGTGTCAATGTGCCCTCCATTATAAACTCGTTGCAGCACTGGCCAATGTCCTTGCCCTCCCAGCCGTCGATATTCCTCTGGATCTCGTTCATCTTCTTGATGGCCAGGTGCTTGCCCTTCATCTGCTGACTGTAGAAGCGGCAGGCCGACTCGCTGGAGAGGGAGAGCCGAGAAAAAAAAACATTTGTGCAAAGCCAACAGCGCAGAGGGAGGGGAGTGCAAACAGAGATGGAGGGGTGAGAGCGAAAGCACGGTTCCATCACTCACAATACTTCTACACACTAGCATTGTTTTTGAAACACTGAAAATAGAAATCTTGCAACTGAGAGGAAGACTGGCTTTGTCTACAGTAGCAATGACTAAGCCATGATACGGAGGTCTCTCGTCAACTTAAAACTGATTGCTCTACTGATCGAGATCTGAGCCAAAAACAGATTAATTCAACAATTAGGTGGACCTAATAGATGGTTTGGCGAGATCATTGATGTAGAGTAGATCTGCATCATTCTATCTCAAAATCAGATTGCTGAGATTTGTTGGTCTTTGTTTTATTCATTGTGGATTTTCTGATTTTCTGCTGTTATAAAATCACTCAAGTGGGAAGGAAGGCTGGAGAAAGGGATGGGGCAATCAGGAGGGGATTTACACTAGCCAGTGGTGGAACAGGCTGCACGGGACTAGTTGTACGGGGAAAAGGAGCTTACTGGAGTGCAACTGGAGGAGCTTTCAGGAGTGCAACGTTTCCCCAATCACTGGCTCTTTCCTCATACCAGCGTCTGCATGTGGAATATGCGTTTCAAGCAGCCTGGCGCCTGCTGAGGGTGGCACTGAGGGCATGACACACTACACTGTAATGTCTTGATACTCAATAGCAAAATGGCAAAACAGCACCAAGTGCATGGAAAAACTGGCACACTCAGAATCTTACTGTTTCCTAGGGTATATTTACATATAAGACCAGTTGATTCATACGGCCTTGCTTCGGCACGTGTATATTATGAAATCTGTAACAACATTAAAACTAAGGATAACAAAAAAGCATGTCTAATCAACCCCAAAACACATATTGTAAAATGATGTCCTTAAAACTTCAAATGCTCCGGTGGAAAAATGAGCAAAGGGAGTAGCATAGCAGGTTGAGCCTTTGTTCTAACACACATACAAAGAAGTCAAGGGAAACAGGAAGGCTGCTCTCGGCTACCGATTTAACAGCACTGCACTCCAAAAAAAACAACAACAATCATGCGCATGGAAATGTGGAGAAAAATCTAAAAACCACTTACCGTAAAATAAGCCATCCTTTCCCCATAAAAAAAGACTAGAACCGGGTAGAAATTTAAGTCACCAAAAGAAAAGCCGGGAAGATGTTTTAAATCCACTTCAATGATGCCATTTTGAATGATGAAGCTGGGGTACAGAACGAATCGGTGGAGAAATGAAAAATATTGAAACCCAAAGGAGAAGCACAGCCCCAAAAGAAGAAGAGATGCTGAGCTCTGCTTCACCAAGATTTGAATTTCTCTCCCACAAATGTGCGCTTTCTCTCTCTCGCTCGCTCATTTTTTTCCAACCGGAGAACAATAACAGCCGGGCTGGACGGCCCAAACCCTGACGCAACATCCCTGGGACAACATGCTGACCCCCCTCACTCGGCCATACACCACGGCTATTTTAGGGGCAGGGGGTGGTGAGGGAGCTCAGGACTGAGTATGGGTGGAGTGGGGAGGATGGGAGGGGTACAGGAAAAGTGTGCGGTGTGTGTGTGTGTGAGATTGTTATGTTTGAATGTTTTGACTTGAGGATTTATTTGAGTTTCATGTCTAAATGCTTTTCAGGCTAAAGAGTGTGTGATGATCAGGTCCTCGGAGCTCCAGTCAAGCAGCTGCACCTGAACCTCATGAAGAGGTTTCAGTGTGTGTGTGTGTGTGTGTGTGTGTGTGTGTGTGTGTGTGTGTGTGTGTGTACCTTAGTCTTCTCTTGGCCAGGCTTTTGGAGCAGATCCTCTCCATGCTGCTCTGTAGGTTGAGGAGCGCAGTGATGGCCTGCTTCAGACGTTCCTTATCGTCCTCATCCTCACTTTTCTCTTCTAGTTGCTGTGAGGCCAAAGAACAGACAGATTAAGCATGACAGAAAGGAGGACAAATTGGAGAAAACGAGTAAAAGACATTCAGAAAACACACTTGCAAAAAAGAAAGGAAAAAAAGGGGCAGAAAAAGAAAGAAAGAAAGACAGACAGAAAGACAGGCCATTAATGAAAGATGAAGTTCAAGAAAGAAGAATACCAAGAAAGATAAAAAGGTCAAGGAAGGAAGGAAGATGAAAGATAAAGACGAGCACAAAACAGATTTAAAAAAAGAAAGAATGGCAAAGAAAGATAGACAGGTAGATCAAGGAAGAGAAAAAAAAAAGAGAAAAGAAAGAAAGAAAAGCAGAGGAGGAGGAGACTGTATCTCGTTGTCTCACTCGCACTAGTGCTCATTTGCTGAAGACTCTTAATAAATGGAGAACAGAATCATATCCAGCCCACAGAGAGCACCAGACTGCAGGCCTCAGACCAGCAACACGCTACATTTCTCTCTCTCTCTGTATTTAAGAAAGACGATTCACTCACAGCCACATTTACAGTACAGACTAAAGCACACGAAACTGGTTCACCATGTACACATGCTTTAAAGCCCAAATATGCACACAGCAGCAAAGAACTTCAAGGCATTTCAGACAGATTTAGATCCCTTCTGCAAAAAATAAATAAATAAATCCTGAAAAGAGGCTTAGTGCCTCAATTCCAACGCAAAAAAACACATGACAATAATGCTGTTCCAGACACGTGGTGTGGACCCTTGTGACTTCAGATGAACTTTAAAGGACATACAGGAATTTAACTTACAAAACCTCGTACCTACTGATCCCATTACTGATATGGTCAAAACCTGAGAGAGCTTAGAAACAGAATTACAAGCATATGAAACCATGAGAGATCCATGATTTTATCTAGTCTACCAACATGACCCAAAGGTCACGTTCCTTGTCAGTATGTTTCACTCCGTCTGGCGGCCTGCCTCAATGCTATATGGCTGCCTCTACCTGCCTCACGCCGTCTCGCTTTGTCTGCCAGTTTGTGTGAATCTGTATGCCAGTATGCTTCACTCCGTCTGGCTGCCTGCCTCACGCCGTTTGGCTGCCGTCTTCACTCCGTCTGGCAGCCTGCCTCACGCCGTCTGGCTGCCTGCCACAAGTCTGGCTGCCTGCCTCACGCCGTCTGGCTGCCTGTCTCGCTTTGTCTGCCAGTTTGTGTCAATCTGTATGCCAGTATGCTTCACTCCGTCTGGCTGTCTGTCACTCCATCTGGCAGTATATCCTATTATATCTGGTAATTTGTCATGCTGTATGCATGTCTTTCTCGTGCCATCGTTCAGTTTGTCTCACTATGTCTGGCAGTCACTATGTCATCATTTCATCTGGTAGTCTGTAATAGTTGTCTAGTAGTCTTTCACTCCACTTGGTAGTCCATCATTATTGGCTGGCAAGCTGGACCCTTGATTTTCTGACTGATAAGTAGGGCTTTAATGTGTAGAAATGTGTACCCAACAAGCCACTCACCTTTAAGATCTCAAAGTGGTGGAGGCATTGGTAAACAGGGGTCAGGAGCAGCCGAGGTAATACGTACTGCACGGCCTCTTTGAAGCCTTCACATATCGACTGAGAAAGAAAAAAAAGATAAGGAACAGAACTATTTTTAAAAAATCCTAAATTTCCTCATATTCATCTTGACCCTGGACCATGGGTCATTAAAAATATCTATATTTTGGTATGAATGACCATGCACGTGTGGCTCGAATACAGTTCCTTGTCAATAAGTACATATCTGCCTGCTATTATGTGTTTTAAGATTAGCCATGACCTCTGACCTGGAGGTAGAAGGCTGCACCGGGTTTGGAGAGCTGGCTGAGGAAGTGGTCATGGAATCCGACCCGCAGGATGTCCTGAGCGTATGTCTCGTAGGGGTCAAAGGCCAGCTCCTGAAAAAGGACCCACCCACCCAGGAGTTAACAATGCAGGAATGAATCCCACCCTACATTCCAGTAGCTCTAATTACAACAGCAGAACCCCGACGCTAAAGCACGATCGTGGCTTTCATCAAAGATTTCATCAAAGCTTCTAGTACAATTTAAGGATGTGCGTGAGAGTGTCAGCCAGATTTTTTAAAACTAGGTGATTCAGACCTCAGCCAAGTCCTCAAAGCAGCGGCCCACCAGGGGGTGAGGGCTCCCCTCGTCGGTCATCTCCACCGTGTCCTCGATGAGCCCAAGCAGCTTCAGAGTCACCTCGTGAATGTCCACTATACGACTGAAGATGTTCTCCACATCCTGCAGGGGGCAGCACACAAGAGGAAGAGCATACAGAGCACATCAAAACAGTGTTGGATAAATAAATACATGAACAGATAAATAGAGAAATGACATAATAAATAATATACATCTTTAATTTTTACATTTGTATTTTATATATATATATATATATATATATATATATATATATATAAATAAAAGCAATCATACAAATACAACAATCGCTATTACTATTTCATTTAGCTAAGTTTTGCCCCTTTTTTCCAAATATTTTTCCAGACACAATTTAGTTTTAATTTAACAGTCATAAAAATAACTTCAGTTTATTTAAATTACTTCAATTTATTTAAATTCCTAATCAACAGGTCCATACAGAGACAGCCTAATAACCATACAGGACAACAGATACGTGTTTTAGCTACTTATTTTAGCCTAAAGGTTTTGTTGGCCTTAGCATCAGCTCTGCAGCTACATTTTCTTTATTGTAGTAACAAGTTTGATTCTTCATCGGCCCATAATTCCCTTTAAGTGATTTTTTTCCCCACTCTTTTCAAAATCCCTTATTCTTATCTTAATCGAGGACAAGTTGGTGCTAGGATGAGGCTGAATGATGCTAGGATGATTTGCGGGCTGACAAAAAAGCTCCACGATATGACAATATAATAACAATATCGTGATAAATTATGCTATGATATGCTACTCTGAGGTGTACTGTGGATATTGTGATATCTTTTTAGTAATTTTTCAAAAATAATTACTGACTAAATAGCTGATTTGATGTAAAAAAAAAAAATAAAAAAAATAAAAAAATTATTTAATCTTTGAAACTGTAAAATATTTACATTTTTCAAGATTTTTTTTTTTTAAATAAATAGAAATGTATTTTTTACTGTAAAAAAAAAAAAAAGAATAATACATTACAAATGAACTACTACTACTGCATTCCTGGGAAATTGTTCACATATCATGATGTACATTGTATTGTAGAAATACCTTTGAGAATTGTAATTTAATATAATTGTAATATTTCTAAGCTCAATTTCTGCAGAAAATAGGAAACATTGTGAGATAAAGCAAGGTATCAAAAGCTAATAGCGCACTGCTTTGCTGCTATTAGATATTTCAGAACGATTCGGCTACCGAAGACCCTTTTTACTTTGCCGTAGCCAAAAGCAAAATAGCAGGAGCGTGTCAGCAAGTCATCAAGTGACTCACGTGGTGCGAGAAGAGCATGACGTTGGTGGCGAATGGCTCGCGGAACACCTTGATGATGAGGTTTAGGTCTCTCAGGTACTGGCGCACCTCAGCCATGAACGCTTTCACCAGGTCGTAGTAGGTCTGCGCCTCAGACGCCGATGGTTCCTCGTCCATGAGGGGGAAACCGCTGATGTCCTCCTCGTCCTGATGGAACATGTCCATCAACACCTGCAAGCAGGGAGTCAAAGGTAGATGTGACTGAAGTGAGCGAGTTATATCGCTGTTCAGTTCTCGATTCTGATTGGTCGGAAGACGCCAACGCAGATGAAACTCACTGGTTTATATGAACGTTTCTATAACAACGACAATGTGTGGAGACGGCATCAAAGAAACATTGTGTTTAACCACTAACATGGAGAAGTTCTCTGTAAAGACAAGTTTATTAAACTTTTAAGGAAAGAGTCTCCAGTTTCAGCACTTTAACAATCGGTAAAGTCTTCATGATGGAGGACTTTGGACTGTAAAATTTTTTCATATTAGAGTAAAATAAGAGGTGATGGAACAACTGTTTATAGCTGTAACGTACATAATAACAGGAAATAACTCGTAACATGGACATTCCGCAGCAATAAATGTAGCTGTAAATAGATAAAAAATAAATGAATTAAAAAAAACCTACATTTTGCTCTGACATTAAAAAAAATGTTATCCTTTGTATAGGACACTTTTTCGTCATGCGGTTGTTGGAGAAAAAGAAATTGGGGGTGGTTACAGTGCCTTATAGATTGTGAAGGGCGAGAGATGTTCTGAAATAAGTAATTACACTTCTCCTGATATAGCTGTGACACACAGGGATTTGCACGGCGTGTGTACCTTGTCAGCGCACATGGCCACGCTGATGTCTTGCTGGGAGATCTCATAGTGCCGTATATTTCGTACGTAGTTTCCAGCCAGCTTCAGGATGTCCGCTGAGATGTATTCCAACACCGCCACGATGTACACAGACACCTGGTGGTCTATTTTGTAGCCTAGTACCTCCTGCCATAGGGAACACAAACAGGGTCAGTGAGAGCACGCTTGTTATCCTATCAGTGTGTTAGAGGGCATGATTACACATGAACATTTTCCACACTGTTTCATAAATGGTAAAAACAACGATTGTTTCAGGCCAAAGCAGACCTCTCCACCCAGCTGCATTCTTTTCCTGCTGCGTAATTGGCAGCCAAAGCGGCTTCAAAACACCAGCTTAGGATTTATGCTTAGTCACCAGAGTGCGTTACGGCTCCGTCACGGCTCCCTCTGGTGGACGATATGATCGAGCGCTGATATGGAAAGTCCCGCGCTAACCTTTGGAGGTCAGGTTTGTTACGGAGGTCACATCTGGAGTATGGATAGACAGCTGGGATGCCAGATTGTGATGTCCGTTTCACACCCAGTTCATTATATACTAATCCACAGTGCACCTCGTGGATTAAAATACCAATGAGGAATCATTTATCAACAGTAGGCCAGATAATATGCACCAAGAAGAGGACCTTCCTAGGTGGGACCTGGTAACAATTAACCACAAACTCCGTGCACTATCGGAGTTATCGTTAGTATCATTAGTACTTTTCTCACAGTAACGGTGAAATATTTTTGCACGTACGGACGGCACGATAACGGTAAAGACGCCCATCCAACACTTTTTTCTTTAAAACCTTTCTGTGAAGGAAAATTTAAAAAATTAAATACAGGAAAGAATACACAACCAGCTTTTCACTTACTTAGCAAATACAATACTTATAATAAATCTTTAAATATAAATACCTAAAAAAATCAATCGTAACAAAATGATGTCATGTCTCTGTATATGCAAGCATTTCCATCTTCAAAAATATATATATATACACACACACTTCCCAAATCCAATTCTAATCTTTTGTGCTACAGGACCCTGGTCCTGCGTCCTGGGTATATTTTCAGGTAAATATGTTGCAGCTAAATATAATTTTTTTTTGGCAGACTTTAAATAAAAACTAAAGTAAAATAATCATAGAAAGCATCCTTTAATTTTAACACATGCTATTCCTTTTTTTTTTTTTTTAAATCTCACCACCAGCTACAACATCATATCGGTCATCACTGAATATTAGCTATCACTTTATTGCCGGGTCAATCACGTTTCCAGGGCAACCAGAAACCTCACTTAGAAACACAGAGAACTTTCCATGCTTCGCATACTAATGAATTTATGACGTGTCCACCCCCGAACAATAAAGGAGCGATATATCTACGAAGAAACTTATAAGGTGACTGTGAAAGCGCTGCACCTTCAGAAGTGGGTGAATCTTATCCACAGGCAGAGCGAGTGGGTTCCTCCTCTTCCTCTTCTCAATGGCCGCCTGGGCGTCCGCGATGGCCCACTTATCGATGGGGTGAGGGAAACTCTTCTGGACCCGTTCCTGTCGAAACCACACAGACGGTGAGATAAAGGACAAGGACTTTATTAGGTTTTTTTTGCATCTCGTCAGGAATTTTCAAAAAGTGTAAGCGGTCATGATGACGCTTAAATATTTACACCTAAACCGGGTTCGAATCTCGGGTTGTACATCCTTCTGGAACGCACAGAGAGACGAGCGTGAACAGGCGAATGAAGCGGACTCGTCTCATGAGAGGCAGATAAAAGAAAAAGAAGGGAAGAGAAGATCATGGAAAAGGAGCATGGGACACGTGTGGGTACAGGATACAGAGGAATGGAAGATGGAGGAGATCTTTGACACCTTGCGCTAATGACATGTGACGTGACAGCACCACAAACAAAGCACCTTTCCGGCTCACGCGAGGCGTCTGGCCGCGAGAATGGATCAGAAGCACAGAAAGCACAGGAAGCGTTGAGAAATGGGTCAGTCAGCAAACAGTCACAAATCAGTGAAGGACAAAATATCTGTTTTTATGCATGGATTAAGATCGTGTGAAACTTGTGGTCTTATTATGTAAGGAATAAAACACCTTGGCGTTATAGGGAAAATAACCAACAAGCTGACGCAAAGTGGAAATTGTGGCGCAGGGGTTTTATTCCTCTTATACCACGTCTTATATCACGTCACGGTGTTGTTAAAAATCACCTTCGTGTCACCTTTTTCTGAGAAACAGAAGAGCGGCAACATTTTTGGAAGCAGATTCCTTGGTATCAGAGTTAATTAAAAGTTTTTAAATGTTGTTTTTTTTTAAATGCAGACATGACGCATACTGTGTATCGTCTTCAGGTATCGTCATGATGTTTTTTCATATCGGCCACCGTTCGCTCTTACTGTATAGAAACAACATTAATAAAAACCTGTGATCGGAATTACAGCCAGCTCCGCTGCCAGAGCTGCTGTTACAGCTGTGTTACATCAACACCTTCCGACCAATCAGAATCGAGAATGTGGTGTAAATGAAAACACGTTCCGCAGTACAATTCTACAAAAAAAACAAAACAAAAAAAAAGCAAAGCGTAAAGTAAAGTAAAGCGAAGCGGAGCACAATACGGAAGCGAGCGATTAAGTGATAAGACATAGACGAGATATAGTTTGTGTGTATTTATGAAACAAATGGCGCTGTTTTCATCAGAACTTGCTCCAGCACGTTTTAGCCACTCTCGATTTCGCATTTATCTCGCGCTTTCCCCCTTATCTCATCACCTCTGCGAGGAAAGAGCCGCTTTCTGGTAAACCTGTTCTCCGTTACCATTACTAATGCTTCAGATTCTTCTGCAAGCGTGTCAGGACCTGAGTGATCAATCAATCGAGCTCGCAGAACACTTATCGGATGTTTTATCTCGCGCAGAAACGACGGCGTCCGCATTAGCGTTCTCAGGAGGCAGCAAATATATTTATGAATAGTCTGGAATGGTCAGTGGGAATCTCTTTATGAAACACATACAGCAAAGTGTCTCTGTGCGTGTGTACGAGTTTACCTCCACATCCTGCACGGTGCGAGGCTGGGCCTGACAGAGCATGCTCAGTAGCAGCAGAATCAGCTCCTCGATGTACTGCAGAGCCTCCTCCTGAGACGACAGCTTGGGGTGTACCTGACTTAGCACCTACGGAAGGGAAAAAAAATATTAATAATGCAAACGCTGAACCACATGTTTTCATGGACATTTGCCTTTAGAGTCAGAGCTATCAGATCATCAGATTATCCCTGTGCTCATGTAAGCAACATCCTCCGAACGAAAATTTCTAGAAATGCTGATATCTTATTATTTTTTTTTTTCAACTTCTACCTCGTTTCTCATTCCTCTATATATATATAAAATACACTTGGGCATCTGCTTTTAAAGGAAAATAATCAAGTGGTCAAAGAGTTCCTTTGAAGTTACCACTCCAACATTAATTATTTTCCAACAGGTGCATATCCTGAAGTGTTTTATTCCTCTTACACCTCACCAGTTTGCCAACATTTACATTGGTTAAATTATTAGCAGGCATGTAATGAGTCACCCAACTCATGATTCGATTTGATTCACGATACTGGGTTTATGATTCGATTTTTCCATTATATTTTTTCTTTTTTAAATTAAAAGGAAATTTTATTACCAAAAAATGCAAGATTTATTCACCTATTGTTAAATAAATTAAAAAAAATTGTTTTGTTTTCTTAATGACCAACAATATTTATTTACAAACATTTGTACAGGTTGGAGCAAAATATCCTATTATCCAAAAATTCCTTTTATTAAAAACGAAAGAAAGTTAAAGCTTTTTCTTAAAAAATAAAAAACGCTTACACATTTTCTCCATTTGCTTCTCTTTTCCTTAGCTTTCAGAAATCTGTAAAATGATTTCTTTTGAATCTTCTTATTGAATCTGTTGGTATATGAGCACAAAAGCTCTTTCCCATTTTAGATCTGGTTTTTGTATGTTGCGATCTACCAATATCTGGTAGGTCTAGTGTTTAGATACGAGATAGCATGCATGACTGACATCACAACAGCGTGAAAGATGGACCACTACAACTGTTAGGTTTGTGAATGTCCGGTTAACACTTAAAAGAAAAAAGATTTTTTTTAAAAACCATTTTAGACTCGATAAATTCAAATCCTAATCATATCAACGATAATGTGCTTTTTTAATTAAATGAATTACAAATGTGTTTATTATTAGTTTCAGATTGATCAGATCTTCTGCCATACAAGTCCATGTGAATGAATGAATTACTACAGAAATAGAAACGATAGTGTGCTATATATAATCTTCTGGACCAATCAGATTGCGGAATTCAATAGTGCTGCGGAATAAATAACTACAACGTTCAGTAAAACCACAACAGTGACGAAAGGAGAGTAGATTAAACGGGCATGTGCGGTTTCTAAACACTCAGTCCTCAGTCTTGCTACTGAAACTGTGTGAACAGCAGAACGCAGAGTGATGTAATGCCGTGTGAGAAATCACATGACAGCATGACACCACCAGTTTCACTTCAGCGCAGGTTTCTCAGGATCATGGAAAACGAGCGTGTTTTCGTTGCATGTTTTTGGACGCCGAACTTTCCGAGCTCGAAGTGAGGCATGCTGTGTAACGTCTCAGCGACACCGCAGCTCCTTTTCTCTTTCATAACATGACTAAGCAAGTGAACAGTGTCTCTTTATCCACCATCTCACTTTTCACTGTGTGGCTCTTTCTCTGCAGAGCTGAATACTAGACAGCCTGACAAAAGTTTCACTCCTTTCTCTGGTATGTGAGGGGAAAAACGATGTCCGTAACCTGAAGTTGATGTTACCTGGTTTACAGTGCGAGTGGCGAGGGAGATTCCCTGCGCAATCATTGAGTTTTCCGCTATTGCACAAAATACATAAGATACACAAGAGTGTGTGCAACCTCAACAAGACAATAAAAAGAAATGACCTCAGTCCTGTTTTTCCCCCCATTCTGTATGTCACGGAAAACGTTGGCTATCTTAGTTCAGCTGAAAAGAAGGAGCGTCATCAGCATCTTTACCTCGGTGTAAACGCTATGACTGCAAGGCCACTAACGTGGGAGTGTCACCCACTGGAACAAACTGTTTGTTTTCAGAGAAGGCCATCCATTGCCATAGTCAGCCTACTACTTCGATTCATCTTTGCGTCTAAATTGCAGCTTGGTTCAATTGAGGGAGTTCAAGGTGGTACGTACTGAAGGAAAAGCTCAGATAATGTTTAAAAGAAAACGCCACATGCTTGTTCCTGGTGAGAGGTCTTACAGTCAGCCACCAGAAGACTGCTCTTACTTTACCTTGTTAAGAATTCCCGCTTTGGGACATTCATGAAGGGAAAATTCTCTGACAGAAAGGAATAAAGAGAATTACATCAAATGATATCTCCTGAAGGCCATGCTGTCTTCTTAAACTCATCAACCTGTACAATCAAGCAGGTCTGCATAATTAAGCAAGTTTTGGCACGGAGTTTCTGGCTTCTGTAGTTAGCTATTCGAGCCAACTAGACGGCGATGCTTGCAGCTCCAGGAATGGTTCATCCCAATCAAGAGTTAATGACCAAATGAGTACCAGGACTTAACTTTCCTCAGGTGATGTACAAATAACAACCCTAAGAGACAAAGAGATGCAGCCTATGTGCCTTACAGGATTAAGGAAGGAGATGTGGCCTATGTGCCGGTCAGTCCCAGAGGAGGAGGTGTGGCCTATGTGCCTGTCAGTCCCAGAGGAGGAGATGTGGCCTATGTGCCTGTCAGTCCCAGAGGAGGAGGTGTGGCCTATGTGCCGGTCAGTCCCAGAGGAGGAGGTGTGGCCTATGTGCCTGTCAGTCCCAGAGGAGGAGGTGTGGCCTATGTGCCGGTCAGTCCCAGAGGAGGAGGTGTGGCCTATGTGCCTGTCAGTCCCAGAGGAGGAGGTGTGGCCTATGTGCCGGTCAG
>JAQQZR010000007.1:20331555-20352021 GCA_030068235.1 Notoglanidium macrostoma
GTCATGTGTGCCATTATATGATTGACAAACCAACACATGGTTCACAGACAGTCCTTTGTTCTGATTAGTTAGCGAGCTGATGAAGTGCAAGATGGAGAGGACTGGTTTAACGACACAGCAACTGCTCGACGAACATGATGCAAGTAACACATGTAATCGGGAGCAACAGTAGGCTTCAATCACACCCATAGGTAGCACACACACACACACACACACACACACTTTGGGAGAGAGCTGTAGGCAGTCTTCATGTGCTCGCAGAGGACGTCGAGTCTTCAGGCTGTTCCTGAGCTTTGTGCGAAGTTCATTCCACTATGCAAAACACATAAGTCTAATGCATCAATAAGTAAAAAGACCCTCACTCTACTGTAATTGAAAATAATTAAACAGAGACAGTACTTCGTTTCTTTGATCAATCTAGCAAAAATATCTATGTATATAAACAGCATATAGCTATATTGAATTCTCAAATCCGACTGGTCTGAATTATTTTTGTTTCACCACACGGCTTGGACCGCAGTTCCAGCTGCAACATGGACGACCTGTTAATATTGAAGCACTCATTCGAATGTGTTATTGTTTCTATGGTAACAGCTCATACACATGGACTTGTACGGCGGACGCTCCACATGATCGAAGACTTTTCAAACGGTTTGGCTTCTCACCGAAGATGAAACACATAATCACTGATGTGGGGATGGTTTTTTTTGTTAGGAGACAGTTATTCCACATTCATGGAAGGATGATAAGCTGAGAGAGAGAAAGAGTGCGAAAGAGAGAGAATCCGCAACATGTTACCCCATTTAAACATTGTAATCTTGTTCAACTTGCTGTGGTACATGCGTAACAACACTCCACGGAAATAACCCACTTTGCGTGGTTGTCCGCTATCGTAAGTTATTTCTTAATATGAAGTCATAATATATAAAGCTGTTAATACAACGCTTACAAGTTTACAAGCATTTAAAAACAAACAAAGTAAGAAAATCTGACACGGCCAGGTTGTGGTTTAATTTAGATTTAATGACTAGTAAATTGATGAGCGAGCTCATGAATATTCCAGAATTAATGCCGAAATGCAGAATTGTGCAAAATTGATCTTTAATATGCTGTCAGTTTAAAATACAAAATGCATTCATTTAAACAATTTTCTCTAAATAAAAATATTATAAAAAGATTCAAACCATAAGAAATTTGACTGAATTATAGGCACTCATTTGCACCACAGATTCGACTTCAGAGTGACGTAAAACACATTTTTGCTAATTTGCCTTTAATAAAAACTTGGGATACACGCTTCTTCCCTTGACTGTGTCCAAGCCACATAGAAGGTAAGATTGATTTTGAAATCGAAACCGATCTTTTTTCCTTGTAAGCTCTTTCCCCTGTCCTTGTCCTTGGCCTGCGGTTAGTCTCTACTAATCATTTAGAGACACAATTCTTCTTTGTGATGTTTCACTAAAGTGCAGCGACTTTGTCCTGTATTTAAAAGTACACAAAGTAGCTGTTTTGTGTAGCTGCTACACTATAAGCGTTAACAGGATCTAAATTGTCCCATAGACATTAATTGTAGCAATAAACGGATAAAAGTTCATTACTAAATGAAATATTGTTGTAGAGCAATGAAGCACTTCAGGACTTGCTGCTGTTGGTAAATAATCAACTTTAAGGTTGTGACGGTAGCTCTGCGTAACGTTAGGATGCATCACACCGACTCGGTGTGGATTAGTTTCCCATTATAACACTCTTTGCTGATGCTGTTAACAAATTTTAAATTCGATTAAATAAGCAAATTGAAAAAAAAAATGGACATTTGATTGTGAAAATTAACATTTGAGTGAAAAATAAAAGTGTGGCTGTGGGAATGGGCGTGAATTTTCTGAGGGAAGTGCGTCCTGATTGGCTGGTGAATGCCTTCAGTGCCAAATCCTAACCAATCATCACTTTCCTCATTCACATGATATCGATGAGATTTCTCTGGACATATTGCAAAAATAATTAATGTTTATATTGAAATAAATATGCATGTTGCGACATCTCTCCTCGTATTGGTTTGCCCTCTTATGGACATAATGCACAAAATAGATATTCCGATGGTTCGAACCCATGTGAACCTGTAATCAAATGGCATTTTCGGGCCAATTTTGACAGCACCACTTCTTGCTTATAAGCAGTTATTCCTTATTAACCAATCGTTTACCATAGTGACATGTTGAGATGGTTATTGCAGGGATGAGCACTAGCATTTGCTTCAGCTTTCGAGTCACCACTGCAAATATGACCTCTTAACTGAGAGTGAGAGAGAGAGAGTTCAAAGTGATACTCGCTCTACCATTTAACAATGATCTCGGGAAATCAGGATGAACCACAAAGTGAATTCAGCAGGCAGTTTTCTTAAAGATGATTTGTACTCAACAATTGGCTTTAAGCTGAAAAAAAAAAAAACATACGGTGAGTGATTTTTTTTTTTTCTTTTTTCTTTTTTTTTAAGCGCTCGTTATTTTTGCACATTATTGGCGTCTTTAGAAGACTAGCCATTTTTAGCTAATTGCTGGAGGGAGGGAATTCCTCTTGTCCTCTGTCGGTTATGAGATGAAAAAGAATTTATTAGGTGTGCGCGTCTGCTGTGCCTCATCAGCCCTCCCGACAGCCAGCCCGGCCGCTTTGATCAGGCGTATAAGCTTGGATTTTCAGGCTCCCGTTCTGCACTCCGCTGTTCGCAACATTAAAGGTTAAAGCAAATAAGAAAGAAACCCAGCGGTCCTTGTTATTCTTTTTTCCGGGGTCATTGCTGGTTTAGCTGGCACATGTACTGCTTTTTTTTTTTTTTTTTTAACGGTTGGATAAGGACTTGGGAATGAAGTTCCATCCAGTTTGAATAGAAGACTTTTTATTCAACAGGTTTCCGTATGCAAAAAGGCTGCAGTCTGTGTTATTTCGACTTCCTAGATTTATACAAAGCAGACAATAAGAAGACGGGTTTGCAAACCAGATGAATGAGTCGTTTGGCACTTTTGTGAGACAAAAACAGGGAAGTAACTGTATGGCGAAGTTCAAAAACATAATTTTTTTTTTTTCTTTCTCTCACTAGAGGACAAGGCGGCAATCCCTTGGCTTTTATAGCCAAATTCAGTCGTGTAGGGAGAAGTGTTTTAGAGAGCTTTGTGGTGTCCCTGCGATTGTAGTTAGGGGTGGGGTGGCGTGTATTGTGATAGGGAAAGTAAAATAGTAATACTGATAACATTATTCTATCCAGGAGTAGATAAGGACACCAGAAATATTTTGCTTCCAGATATGGCACTTAACTTGAAATACAATAAATAAGGAAGTTGATGATTTTTCCTACAGCAGCACTAATTATTTAATGAATACAACACCTGAGGGCATGGCGTTACAGGAAATGAATCCGTGACTGGCTGATGGAGAGTCATGCTTCAACCGCGAAGTGGATTATTTTCCTAAAGGCTTATTCCACAGCAGATCGCCAACCATTGAACATTTATAGTAATTAAAAACAAATATATTCTACTCTATTTCTGCTATAAGCAATCATTCCCTCAACAGCCTCTTTGTCTTCTCTCTTAAAGTTGACAGAAAAGGCACGGCTTGTCACATGACTAAGACACTATAAAGCAGAACTTAATCATATGTCCTGGAAGAAGAACTGTTACATTCTGGACTTTTAAAGATCTGTTTACAAAAACATTTTCTTTTGTGAAATAACAATACATTTCCAAAATCCGGTTATTCGTCTTAAATCATGTAGCGTTGCCATACCGTCGCCGGTGTCTGAACTGTTACCGTAGCGTCAGTAATTCAACGGTACTGTTACATGAAATATGTACATCATGCTGTGAATTAAAATTTTTATTTTTTTGTGTTCCTTTCTAGTTTGTGTATGTGCATGAATAAGTAGTATATTTGTTCTAACTCTAGTGGACGCTAAACCGTACACGTGAGCGCAAAAAGGCAGAGCTGTCGCTCCTAATCAGTGAGCATCCCACGTGTTTCGTTTTTCGCTTTGCTTCCCTGGAGCAAAACCGTAAATGCTACTGTACACGTGAACGTTTTCACGATTGCCCTCTGCTTTGCCTCAGAACGCTGACTGCATTAGAGGCGAGACCACAAGAGCGCTGTCTTCTTGCCTCACTTTGCACTTTGATGTCTGTTACATTTGACATCAGATGTGTTATTCGATCCTAACACATCTGTACCGAGGATAAGCGCAACATGTTCTAATGTGGTCTGAGAAAGCAGGCCAACTTCGGAGGCAGGCCAGGACACGGGTAGAAAATAAAATCCTGAAGAGTTCTTTGTCTTGTGCTGCTGTAGAAATGCTTTAAGGTTCTACAGATGGGTGACGAATTAAAGGGGAAAAAAACCCCATCAGCGTCTTGGTATGCTGTTGGGCCACCACAAGCCACTAGAAAGGCTTGAATGCTCCTACAAGTTTCTGGACTTCTATTCGAGGGATGGAGAACCTTTCTTTCAGAAGATATATATGTACGAGTTGCTGTTGGTCCAAAATCTCCCAGAGAAGTAAAAGTGTGTATTGGGACTGGAACGTCGCAGGATTGGGCGGTCAATTGGGTATGAAGTTCGCAGGATGAAGCAAGGCCACGTCCATTAACCTGAGGTCGTACACGGTGCTGTGATTCCTTTATTCCTCTTCAGTAACAGATTTATTCTTGTCAGGGTCGTGGCGGTTTATAAACTATAGCATACTGTATGATTTTCCACCTCCTCAAACTATTCAGCGAGACCTTGTGCCCTGTGAATGGGGCGGAGTCATCCTGGAAGTGACCACACCCACCAAAATAGAAATGTTTCATCATAGAAACTTTGCGATACAAAAGACCTTTGTATTGATTTGTGACTCTTGGCTCTAACGGAAAAAATGACTCGCCACCTAACAGAGCTTCCGAAGTTTCCTTGCACTAGAGTTCCCAAGTAGAACTTCTTCAGGATGAGACGTTGTGACATTCAGAGTAGGGGTGACTATCATGTAATGTGTAATCTTTTGCTGTCTGGAGTTACAGTACACTTATGAATTTAGTAATGTAATGTCACTTATTCTGTAATATCGGTTTTCCTTAAATGATCTCCTAGCTGGAATGTGAACATCGGTGAAAAAGATTTCACTATTAAGGTGTTTCAAATTTTCAAGCAATGAAGAAATGATTCTTTTTCTCCCGATTTTTATCAGACTATCTTCGCCATTCCTGCCCTCATTCCTCTTTCTGCGAGCTTTAATAAACCTGATATGCGAAGTGTCGGGAAATGTGATATGGAGGTATGGGAATTCTGATCGATAATCTCCTCTCTCCATGCTGTCTGAGATGGTAGTGTAGTCATTCAAGATGAGGTCCAGACGTCTCTACTCGCCAGTTTTACATGGACAATTTCAAGCCTTATGATATTAGCACTGAATATCATATTGGTCATATAGCATAATATGGACGGAAAGTTTTCTATCTTTTAAATGTAATATTTGACCGATACTGTGTATCTGTAGATAAAATAATTACAGTCATTTTGTATTTTTTCAACTTTTCATCATTTATTCCAAAAACTCTGAACATGTCGAAAGTAATAGCTTTTTTTTTTCCCCCAAAAAGAATATTTTTTGTTGTTTGAATTATTGGCACTCTTAAAGAGAATGTGCAAAAATAATTGTATAAAATAATCATTACACGCAATTCTTTTTCATTACTTAATATTGTTGGAAAAACCATATACCTTTTCTCTAGCTAAAAGTGTTAGTCTATTGATTTCTCTGAGAGTGAAGATTTTTTTTTAAATAAATGCAAATACAAAATGTACAGGTAAAACCTCAAATTCTTTTACATGTAAAACCTTTGTCATCCATTACCAGGTGGAAACTCAAAGATCTTTCATAGATGGCATGTACAAGTCAGGTGATGTTTATTAAAAACCATCAATCGAAACATCTTACAAATCTCGAACATTTTTTCAGAAGTGGACACATGAACATACCACCCAAAAATCAAACGTTTTAATTACACTCTTTAAGAAAACTTATACCGAGATGCTGGACATGTCCATTTTTATAGATTTATTTCTTATTTTCATGAAGGATACCAATAATTATAAACCTGACCGTATGCATCAGTTTGGAAAAACATGGATGCCCGAAGCATATTTATCTGAATTTCATAAACATTGATCTTCATTAATTATTTTTGCGTGATTATTGTTTACTAGTAGCTTCTAGTTATTCATCTCATAACATTGAGGAAATGAAATGAGGTGCAACAAGGCCACATACATGAACATGTAGGTGCAAACCGCCCAAATTTGCATGTAATATTCCCAATCAGTTGCATGTTTTTATCCATTGTATTTCAAAATGCCATCTAATCAGAAGCAACCTGGCTTTTGTGACCGACTGAAAATCCATGTGATATTGACTTGGATGGATTTTGGGATTTGCAAACCAAGAGAGTTCAGAAACGAGACAGCAGCCCAGGCACACATGAGAAGAGCCAAACGGTTATTTTTCCTTCATCAGTTTCCCCAACTGTGTCCCCGACCACAGTCTGATTTTGTAATATACTGGACAACATCTACACAGTGGGATCTGCTGCTCTTTTTGCGAGTTCTCTTTGCTTTGGAAGGAAAAGTCGACCTCGGAGGGAGGTGATTTTGTTGGCGAGCGTCATTCCCAGCAGATCTGGAGCACCGTGTCTGGCTACAGGATTAGCAGGAACCTCGCTGTTCTTTGCTCACAGCTAAGCTCTTGAACCATTTAATAAACATTAGCAAGAGTAAAACCTCTGCCTGCTGTTATGTCAGTTTGCTTTATGCTATTTGGCAAGTGGACATTTCGTTTAAATGTTTTACAGTGGGAGCCAATGGACATTGGCCTGTTTGGAGTTTTGTGCGTTGTACTTTCTTGTCATACTTCCATAAGTTTTCTGGTCTGCATGATTTCTTTGCAGATTGATTTGTGTTGTCATATATTTCCAGGTAAGAGATATTTTTATCTCAGAAATTCAACCACAGTGGGGGGAAGAAAAAAAAAAAGAACAGGGACATGAAAATGTTCACACACTTGGGCATTGGCAGGCAGATGGCAAATTTGTAGCCCCCTGTAGAAGGATAGCAAAGATAACAAACCACTCCTGTCGGGTCGCATCACCTCTGATTAAGCTGCTTGGTCGGACAAGGGCCCATATGGGCTTCTAATTTCGAAACGCTGACTGAATTCGGAGCTTTGCAAAGCCATGGCCTGATGTTTTGCCACTTTGCACAACAACTGAGGTCACAAGAGCCAAATCCTGCCCAAGGGTGTGTTGCATCAACTATGAGTGCCTAATATCGCACTGCATCTGTGAATTGGCCTGGATTGGACACTCTTGTCCAATCTTGCACTTATCATTTTTGTTTGTAGTCATCTTGATATTTCCTAATGAATGTTATTTGTACTATTTTGGAAGTTATAAACAAATTAGCAGCATCCTGAGCAGGATAAATCTTTTCCAGAAGATGCATGAAGGAATTTGTACAAGCACCATGTAACACTCCATGCGCTCTGATGTTAATCATCCTTTCTTTGTACTGTAACCTTAAAGTTTGACCGCTCGCTCGCACTTGACTCAGATCTGCCCAGTCCCAAGACTCCCATGAGAGAGTCTTGAAACCGAAGAGTGGGCAATGTCCATAATGGAGCAGCCAAGGGTGTAGTACATCTTGTGGGCATTGTCTAAAAAGGAATGTCCAAAATGCATTTTAGTGTGGGTTACATCAGGCCAGAAGTGCCCAAGAGCTAGCAACATCTGTTGATGAGCAACAAAGAATGCATTACTTCTAACAAGGACCTCCTGAGAGTGGTCGACATCTAGCAAGAAGCACCCAAGAGTGTGTTGCATCTAGCGTGGAGTCACATCTGCCCAGTCCCAGGATTCCCATGGGCTCCTGATACACCTCTAGGCCATGGAGTACCTAAGAGTGGGCAACATCTGCGAAGGAGCACCCAGGACTATAGTACATCATCTGGGCATGGTATACTGAGGAGCACCCAAGAATGCACTACATCTACCAAGGAGTTCCCAAGAGCACCTAAGAATGGGTTACATCAGGCCAGGAGTGCCCAAGAGCTAGCAACATCTATTGACAAGAATGCACTACATATAACAAGGACTTCCCAAGAGTGGTTGACACCAAGCAAAAAGGTCCTGGAGTGGGTCACGTCTAACATGGAGTGTCCTACAGTGGGCAGCGTCTATCAAGAAGCATTGAGGAGAGTACAAAAGTGGGTGAAGTCTAGAAAGGACTTTCCAAATTCTAGACTGCAATTCTAGAACCTTCCAAAATAGACCTTGCCTGCCAACCTTTGTCTAAGGATATTTTTCTGTATTTACTTATCCTGCTTGTTAGTCAGCATTTTAAACCTCAGAAATTGGTGAGCCTGCAGAGTAAATGAACATTCTCAAATCACATTTTTTTATTTTTTAATCTGAAGCGTTAGGCAAATCTGTGTGATGGAATGAGTGTACACTGTGGACTGGGTGTCGTGCCTCCTGGGCCTGACTGCCATAGTTTTTTTTTTTTTTTTTCCTCCTTTGATTGTTCTCAAAGAGCACGAAACTTATATAATTTATGGATGAAACTATGTCAGACTGTCAGTTTTTGTGATGTAATTCCTTCCTAAATCCATGACATTACCTGTTGTATCTTAACTGACGACATCCGACGCAAGTCCAACTCTGAGCAGATGTCAAACCATCTATACTAAGTGTGCAATTTCTCAGTACTTTGGTGCAACGGAGTTTATTTAAACACAAGCTCATATGAGTTCCCCAGGGTTCCTCATCGTAGGGTTGTTAAGCCGCACACTGTAGAGCTAAAGAGAGCTCCTGCTCCTGCTGCTGTTCTGTTCCTGCAGCTTGCCAAGGTCATTAAATGCCGTTTATCAGAAACCTTAACGTTAGTTAAAAGCCAAAGTGGGATATAGTAGAAAGTGATGCATGTGAAATGACTTTAAATTGGTTTGGATGGATTTATACTAGGGGTGGAAGATATGATGATCTTATCATACATTTTCGTAATCGCTTTATGATTTGAAAGTGTCACTTCCTAAATCTGTCCAACCGGTAGCTGATTGGATCTGATCATTTTTAAGCATCTTATGTTAAAGTGGTTTCCAGCTTTAATGTCCGTAGAACTCATTGTTGATGCTCCGTTCTGATTGGTCAGAAGGTGTTGATTAATTTTCCATAACAGCAACTTGGACAGTCATTCTAGGGTCAAGGTTTATCATTTTATATTAACAATGTGCACAACAACTCCATATAAACACATTAAAAATAGTGTGCTTTTTGCTTTAGTGAGTTTTGATTTATGGAAAGAGTCCATTGTTAGTGCTTTGTTACAGTCAGAAGTCAAAAATTGTAAGTTTTCACACATGGGGAGTTTCAGGGGGTTACAGGACAAGGTGTGGTGGTGGTGGTGTGTGTGCGTGGGGTTTTTTTTTTTTTTTAGTTTTTTAGTTTTTTTTCTTATTAACTTTGAGATACAAAAAAACAAGAGGTTGGTTAGTTGAACAACTGTTTCTAGCTGTTCTAATGTAACCGATAACAGGTGATAACATTTTCGCAGACCTTCCACAACGTAAGTAACTATAAGTGGATAAAATGCTTTTCTTTATTAATCATTGGCAAATTTATGTTGTGTAAGGGGAATAAAAGACTTAAGGATGTTTGTTGTTTTTATTATAATTTTTTTTTTTTAAATCAATCAATTTTAGGGTGGTAACAGTAACTACGACTCACCCCACTCCATCGTTGATTGCTTTCCTTTAAAAGAACACCTCCAAATATTTTATTCCTTACTTACTGCCGAGCAACACTCGAGCTATAACTTGTAGGAGATACATGATTGCATTTGGTAGCATGGCTTCATTTGGAAGTCCTGAACAGACTTATGCTGCTTACAGAATGATTGATGTCTGGGCAGTAAAGGACCTCATTGAACTTGCAAACGAATGCATGGGCATCGATCCACCTGCAGCCGTTAGCGGATGGGCTTCGGACTTTCCGATGAACGGTCACCGTTGACTCATTGGCCCTTTTCACAAGCCCAAGACGGTGGGGTCCATTCTTTCTACAAATATAGTTTGTTATTTCGATCGGGTTAGTCAGAGTAGGTGTGCTATTTAAGTCTGTCGTTGCAAGTTAAATTTGATATCTTTATAAAAAGATGCTATGTTTTGCACGGGTCGACTATATAAGTAGAATTTCCTTTCATTCTAACTTCGAAGTTTTGTGCTCCAGAGCTTACGGAATGTGTGTGGGAAAGTCGATGGGCTGTGCAGTGTGAGAAGCGTCTGACCCGAGTGCACGCCTTTGTGTTTGCAGTCACAGCACTATTGCGGAAGCTGAAGCAGCAGTCCAGAGAGAGCGTAGAGGACAAGAGGCCTCGGCTCCTCAAAGCCCTTAAAGAGGTAAGCGAATCTCTCACACAAACCCTATTCAGCGTCTAGCGCGCGAGTTTACATCCAGCATGAAGCGCACGAGATGGTGTGTGTGTGGGACGAGTTTAGTTTGAAAGCCGAGCACGTAGCGTGTTGTATGAAAAAGCTCCAGCTCACTCTTGTGCAGCCATGGAGCCGCTCCAAATTCCTTTGGGCAATCATTGGTTTGACGTGCCATGCAGACCCACACACACATTCGTCTTACTATCCTTTCCTTCTGGGGACTTTCCATTGATCTAATCAGTAATGCCGTTAATAAAGGCATTATTTACCCCGGACCTGGCTTTGACCTTAACCTCAGTAACCGAAAGAGAATATTTTGGCTGTTTTAGTTAAAGAAAAATAACTCTGCATATTTTTTTTTTTTTTTTTTTTTTTTTTCATGGGGACCAGCCAAATGTCCCCACAAGGTTAAAATTAAGGTCAGATATGTGTATTCTTGTGGGAGTATGCGTTTGGTCCCCACAAGGAAAACTGCGTTTTTACAAAAACAAAAGCCTTTAAAAAAAAAAAAAACTAAAAGAGCTAAAATATTTCTGCCATGATTATAGATAACATACCCCCACCCACAAACAAGAAATTCTGCTCAAGGTTGGTCCATACTGGAGCTAATGGCAGCCAGGGGCGGAGCTAACCACGCTGTTGCTGATTGGTTAAGCATATTGTGTCACACATCATGCCAAAGAGTGTACACAGGCAAACACTACATTTAAAAATAGACAAGAAAAGTTGGAAGGGTCACAGAGTTTGTAGTAAAAAAAAAAAAAAAAAACCATGATGACAATTTTCCTTCTTGTCATTATATTTGATTAAATGTAGTGCAAATGTTTGCACCCACATAATTTTTTTTAAGGAGGAGGAATGTAAATTTCTTTTAGACATTATAACCCCATGTTATATCCTGTGGGGAGATGGTTTTAATGCTTTTTCTTCAGTATAAAGACAATCCAGGAAGTGCTCTCTCTTTTCTGTCACCTCAACCTGAAACCAGGTAAAACACACACAAGACAGGAAAATGTAGAAATAAAATTTCAGAGCAGCAACACTTCCAGGGGTTTTAGTTACATTATTGAGTTCTTAGTACAGGTACTGCCCAGTAAAATATTATGGTCATGTGACCTATACAATGATCAGTGAATAAGCGCAACCTTTCTGGCCACGCCCCCTGCGACAAGCGCTTTTAATATAGGTCAAAAATGTTCTATTCTTAGTATAACGAGTACATGTACATTATGAAGACACTCATCTGTGATTTATACGCATAGACCGCGTGTCCCGCCCCTGCGAATTGATCAAAATGACTACGGACTTCCTCCAGGAACACCGATTAAAAGATACAGTGGCTATGTTCACATTACACACCTAATTGTTTAATTCAGATTTTTTTTTGCTTAACGGTTCATATTCAGAATTATAAGTAACCGGTATCTAACTTGAACGCGCCTGTCTTAAACCTAGCATGCAACCGCTAAGTAGGTAGCACACATCGACAGAACAGCGTGCATCACAAATCCGATCTTTGCTAATCAGATTCCAGCCTGGCAATGCCAACGTAGCCAGTAGGTTTGGAAGTCTTATCCAAATAGTAAAATGATACCCTTAAAAATAGAATTCCGAAATGTTTAAAATAGAACATGGGTAAATCCTGTGTCGATGACCGTTTTTTTCCCCCCGCGTCATTATAGTTGATGAAATTTAAAACTCATTTGTTCACAAGCCCGATAAGTCATTTCACTGCCGCTGTGACAGATGAGCTGGTTAACCGAACACGCTGTCAGATGAACAATGTTAATCCGACCGCTTCCTCTATGCCGAACTTCACAATGGAGCCACGCGTCTTCCCATTTGGAAAAAAATAAATGAGCATTCTGTTTTTTTTCTTTCATGTTCAAACTGGTTCTTGTTTTGAACTGTGCTGTGAAAAAATGCTGTTTGTGGTGTTCTGAAGCACGGCATGTTTAGCGTGCTGGACGCGCGCACACATACACACACTCTCACATAGAGACACGCACATTCAACCGCTGGGAAAACTGAAAACTGCAACAGCTGCCGTCTGGGTGTCACTGAAACTTTGGTCATTTAAAGGCCGAGGGTGTTTATATCATCACAGAGAGCGAGAGAGCGAGAGAGATGGGTTTAATATGATGGAAAAACTGAATCCACCCTTCCCTTTTGGGAATCATTTATATAACATTTGATCATTTACGTCATATGATAATAAGCAAGTCACAAATCACTATTGTTATCTGATGGAGCATTTTATTGTGTGTGTGTGTGTGTGTTTGTGTGGTTTTTTTTTTTTTTTTTTTCTTCCTTTTTCTTTTTTAAACTTTGCAGCTTGGTGACTTTTATTTGGAGCTTCACTGGGATTTCCAAAGCTGGGGTAAGTTTATGTATTTATTTATAAATTCCTGAAACGCAGATGGTGACCCTTGTTTAAGCAACCCACATAATAACGTGTGTGTGTGTGTGTGTTTGTGTGTGTGTTTGTGTGGCTTTACAGCACAATACAGTCTGAATGTTAGCAGAGCGTGGCAGTAGCTCAGGATAGCAGTCGAGTGTATTAGAGTAAGGAAAGTGCAGCGTTGCAGAGCGGGATTACATCAGCGGGGACGGCGACGGCCAGCTGGATTACAGCAGGGAGAGCGGGCGATGGGGATGGGTGGGGAGGGGAGGAGAGACCGTTCAAAAACACACAGACGCTGAGGGAGTGGCGTGGCTGAGAGAGCAGGACTTTGCACCTCCTGGTGCTCAACACATGTCACTGCAGCTCTTCTTTCCGTTTATTTCGATCCCAACACTCCTGAGAATCAATAGGAAGGAAGCGTTATTTAGAAAGGTCTGGAAATATCATTCCTAGTGTGGGGATTTATTATCTACACACACTGCTGTTGATCTCGTTAGGAGCTGTTAATATTCTTAGAAACGTCCGTGTGACAGGTGACCTACTCTACGGAAGCAGGTTCTTTATTTAAAGGGGTATCCTTCAGTCCTCCGTGTGCTGTAAACGGAAATGCCTGAGTTTGTTCCCACTAACGGAGGTTTTAATTCTTCCCGACAGTGCCTTTACTCTCAAGGATTTTGCCCTCAGACGCTTGCAAGATCTACAAGCAGGGAATCAACATCAGGTCAGTGTCGTGATGGAGAAATGCTGTTTTGTGTGGAACTTTTATCCTAAGCGAGACGTTCTATAGTTTGATAGTGTCAGGGAAATTTTTATATTTTTATTTTTTTAAACCAGATATAGCTAGGCGCCTTTACAGAAAGAGGCTTTTTGATTGCTGAAAAGGTCTTTGAACAACATTTTGTACCGCCGGACGATTTAATTTCAATTTTATATCATTTGAACATTTCAATCTTTGTCATGATTTTCTCTTCGCGTACCGGTAGACTGTGTAAGAGAACGTCCCTGTTTCCAGCTTTCCCCCCCGACAGTTTCAGCACCGAGCATCGACCGGCAAAACAAGGCCGACGTCTCGGGGGCGCTTTTTTACTTCTTGTTCATTTTCTGCGCAGTGATTTTTGTTGAGACCATTAAAAGCGTAATGTTTCACAATATTGGGTTTGCCCGAGTTCTATTTGCCCAGGCGTGTACAATTGTGTGCTTCTAACTTTAAACTAACAGTTTGGAGAAGAACTCCATATTGCTGTGAAGGTCAGGTGTCCACATACCTTTGGACATGTCCGAGAGCTTGGACTACACCAGCAGACAATTGCTGAAACATCTGATCCTGCTACATCCTGCCCCTTGCCCCGTCCTCTTCCTGTTCTGGGATCGGCTCATACTTTAGGCAGTCCATATGATCGGAAAGGAAAAGGCACATAGAGTAGAAGAGTTTTGTAAGGATGCAGGTGAAAAAACAAAAGCCTACGAGGTTTCCTCTGGTTGCCTCAGTGATCAGAATGACTTATCGATCCTCCGATCGGCAGAGCGTAGCCTGGAAACGCTCCACTCGCCTGTCTCAGCCTGTCTGATTTAGCTATATGTTTCTTTATCCTGATTTTACTTGGGAGGGAAGAACAGATGAAATATGAGAAATATAGTCTGTGCAGCACTGATCCCAAATGATGGGGCAATTAGACCTCACCAAACCTTCATGATGATGATGACATCCATTAGCGTTCGCAAGTATTGATTATGGAATTACCAGAACCAGCTTCCGCGTTATACGGTATGTCAGTTATCAGTTTTTATGACATGCTCCAGCATGACTAATGACAAGTGGCGTCAACTGGAGTGTGAAATCACCGCTTGTGTCGGAGTGGGCTGAAGTGGAAAATGACTCGGTATCTCAGTATCATGTCAGTCCATTACCCATAACACCCCTCTTCAAATGATGACACTAAATGTGCTGTTATCTGAACGTGGCTCCCGGGAGACCTCATCTACAGGCTAACTGTAACCTCTGCAGCGACAGCAGCTAGCACAACACAAGTAGGCGTAATAATAATACGTTTTACACTGCCACTCAAAAGTTTATGCCCCCAGCTCAGAGCCAGGTTTTATCATACACCTTTGCTAAGTACAAATTTTTTTTACACAACGTTTAACTACAAAACAGACTCCACATTTGTTCTGCTGTGTGTTTGTGAGTGTAATGCGAATTTTGTCCATCAGGTTGGACACTACTCTCATCGACTTCACAGACATGAAATGCCAGCGAGGAGACCTGAGCTTCATCTTCAACGGCGACGCCGTTCCGTCCGAGTCCTTCGTGGTGCTGGACAACGAGCAGAAAGTGTACCAGCGGATACACCACGAGGTCAGCATGATCACACGGTTTGCTCTTTCAGTGGCACTCGGTGACGAGCGCTTCTCATGCCATCTTGTGCTCCTGGTGCGCGCTCATATTTTAGGAGTCGGAGATGGAGACGGAGGAAGAGGTGGACATTTTGATGAGCAGCGACATTTACTCGGCCACCCTGTCCACCAAATCCATCACCTTCTCCCGAGCGCAGAGCGGCTGGCTCTTCCGCGAAGACAAAACCGTGAGTTCTTTTCGCGCGCTAAAAACGAGACCGCTCTGGCGCGTGTAGCATTTTCTAAGGCGGATGAGGATCAGCTTAATCCCGGTTGTGATTGCAGGAACGGGTCGGGAATTTCCTGGCGGATTTCTACCTGGTCAACGGGCTGGTTCTGGAGTCGAGGAAACGGAGAGAGCACTTGAGCGAGGAGGATATTCTGAGGAACAAAGCGATCATGGAGAGCCTCAGCAAAGGAGGCAACCTCATCGAGCAGAACTTTGAGGTGAACGATAAGGTTGTAAAAGACGATGCTTCAGGTTTTTATTTTTTTTATTTTTATTTACACCACTCTTTTGGGTTTTTTCAGCAGGAATGAATTCAGCATTGTTGCTAAATGAGCAGTCAGACCTTGATGTTTTGTAGAGATTAACTTCAAATCTAAAAATACCTCCTAATACCCTACCCGTGGTTTGTATTTTGGCTTCATGCAAAATGACATCAGTGTTGTAGCGGACGTGGTGTGCTGCACTTAATCGTCTCGTTTGCGTAAAAACTGCACGGCTGCGCAACCTGAGGTTGGGTTTTTTTTGGCAGATCTCCTTCACATATAAGTGAGAAGTCAGTTTCTGCTTCTGCTTTCCATCGAGTGATGCGGAAGTTCCCAGGAAATCGCCAACTGCTGATTCGGCAAAACTCTCTCCAGTGCACAGATGTGAAAAACGCTTCAGTGTTGCCACATTGACAAGATTTAAAGATTTGTCTCTGTTGTAGCTATTAAAGGAATCCCTCTCGCAGATTTTTACACAGATGCTCGTTCCATTAAAGCAATGTAAGCAAGAAGTTCACTGTGTAGCTGACCTGGAGTAACCCCAGATTAGCAAATTCATCCCATTTTCTTACAAAGGAAGCTCGAGAGGGTGAAAAGGAGCAGCTCTAATCCCCACCGCTGTCATTATTAACCCAGATTCCTTCAATGTAGAACAGCAGGATCCTCCGGTTCTTTTTAAAGCAGAGTCACGCTGAGACACGGCTAAAATGAGCGCCATTACCTCCACCCTCTCTCTTCCACATTAACACCTGCAAGTGCAGTAGCTGGGCTAGGATTTGAGTGTAAATGCATATAGCATGCTCGGCTGTCACTGAACATGGCTTTTTCCCTGGAAACTGAACAGTTAAATCAAAGTTCGCAGAACCAGTTAACAGATCTTTTAAGGCCTGTAGACTGACCAACTTTGGTGGACCTGATGCTAATAAAGAATAAAATTATTTAGTCATTCATCTTCTGTAAATGCTTTATCGCATTCAGGGCCGCAGTAGATCTAGAGTTTAGAGATTATTCAAGGCTTTAGTAATAGCCTTTAGGATGCGACCCTGTAACATGAACAGTCTGCTACAAGTGTACGTCTAAAGCGAACACAGTTTTATGTCTGTCTTTTGTGTGTGTGTGTAGCCGGTGAGACGGCAGTCCCTGACGGCTCCCACCCCGAACACTATTTCCTGGGAGGAGTACATCACAGCTGAGACCGGGAAGTGCGTCTGGTGTTCATTTTTTTGTTCCATCAATCCCCTATTAAGAACAGCAGAATATCGATTTAGGTCACCGTAAATCAAAATGAAAATGGTTTTTCATTTTCGCACGTCATCTCGAGATTCCTCATGAAGGAATTTAACACGTCTGTTTCTGTCTTCTAGAGCTCCTCATCTGGGAAGAGAGCTTGTGTGCAAAGAGAGCAAGAAGAACTTTAAAGCCACTGTGGCTATGAGCCAGGACTTTCCTCTCGGCATCGAGTCGTAAGTGGTTTTTTTTTTTTTTTTTTAATAATTCCCTATTGAGAATGTGATGTATACAAAGTGCTACCCACATCTCGTCTAATGTCACGCGTAATCCGTAACCCCCACCGTGCGGTCACCTGCTACTGTAGGAAAATGGTTTTGGTTTTAAATTGTGCTTCTGTTCTGTTCACAGGTTATTAAACGTTTTAGAAGTGATTGCACCCTTCAAGCACTTTAATAAACTCAGAGAATTCGTCCAAATGAAGCTCCCACCAGGCTTCCCAGTGAAACTAGGTAAGATAACGGCGGCGTTGACAACTGAGAACAAAAAGAAGACCGAAAATAAGCTCTCTGCTTTTGTCTACAGTGAAAGAACAAGCATAATCCAAGTTTTGGACTCGAAATCAAAGAACATATCGAGCAAGTTCTGTAAATAAAAGCTTTTGTTATGCCGTTTTGTTTTTTTGTACAAGACATTTGAAAATTTGATCTCAAAATTACTCCCGATGCCGCAATATAATCAGCCATGAATTTTAAAGGAACAGTTTGTAATTTTAGTTCTGGCCGTTAAGAAAATAGTCGTTACCTTTAAAGCTTCCGTTCTCTCCTGAAATAACCCCATTCGTTCTGTACGTCCGTTTGCATCCAGTGTGCCTTTTCAGAGCTTTAAAGGAAAAGATGCAGAGCTGAGCGTCTTATTTCTGGGCCAGAAAAATGTAAATAGCCTGTAAAAAAAAAATCTGTTCTATTTTCTAGCAATATTGTGAATTACAGTTACTCTGAAGTGTGTTTAAGATCATATGATTGTTATATGTCTAAAAAAAAACACATTTAAACCTAATTTGCATTGTTCTAAAAACATGATTGTATTTAATACATGTATGTAATAGCACATAATGATTCACCCAATTCACAATTTGATTCGATTCATGATGTAGGGTTGACCATTTTAAATTTTTCCGTGATGTTTTTGGGGGGGAGAAAATTGTAAATGAGCACAAAAGCTCTTTCCCATTTTAGATCAGCTTTTCAGTGTGTTCTCACATCTTTAGAGCTGTGTTATTTCTCCCTACGGTGATGTCACGTGTGCTCACGCTATTAATGCTGTATAAACATTTTACAGTACACGAAGACCTTAAAGCAATCTCCGTTCAGTCCAAACTGATTTCCAAAAAAAGTTCAAATTGGACATGTCACTCAGAGATGACGACACACCTGACTTCCTGTTTGTTTTCCAGACATCCCTGTGTTTCCCACCATCACGGCCACCGTGACGTTTCAGGAGTTCCGCTATGATGAATTCGAGGAGTCCATTTTCACCATCCCAAACGACTACAAAGAGGATCCCAGCCGCTTCCCAGATCTCTGATCCAGATGTCTGGGGTTTTTTTTCCGTCTCTTTCTGCTTCTGTTCTTCTCTCCAATTCTCTCCTCCTTCAGATCTGACTCTCTACAGGAAGCAACCATCATCCCATCATCACGTCATCACGTCATCGGGCTTGGATACGAGACGCCTCTGCGTGGCTGAAAGCCCCGAACGAGGGTATGAAGCAGTTACTCTACACGCTGAACTGGGGGTAAAGGGATCGCGCTGTACTGACATTGTAGCGACACTTTCACAAACTACGGGACACAAGCGGGAACGAAAAGACTTTCTCGAAGCTAATAGATTAGCGAGGAGCTCACGGGAGCGGGATCGAGCACCACCCTAATGCACTACATCACTCCTCACACTGGCGACGCCCCGAGGCTCCAGCGTAGCTCGTCTTCTTCAGCACATCCATCGAGAGCGAACGTCCTTCCCAACCTCAACGCTTCCATGTTACTCTGGCCGGAAATGTGGCATTACAAGTTCTGTATTTATGTTCGTTACGTTTTCATACACCTTTTGTTACACGTCTGTACTCTTGACCTTGAAGGAAAAAAAAACGATAGCAGCGTGAGGACATGACCCGAGAATGATTTTTGCGTCGTACGAAACCTGTTGACATGATCGCGATGCGCTTTCTACGGATAAGAAGATTCTCTGTAAATACCTCGGTTTGGATTTCGGTCCCGGAGCTGGGTGTGACGAGCTCTGCAAACGCTTCCGTTACTGCTTTTCCTGACCCGCAACATATTCTCGCTTCATGTTTTTTGTGTTTCTCTTTCTTCTCATCCTGGATTTCACGGGACCACACGAGTTCCCCGAACAGCACAGGTTTCATTTCCAATCACGCGTTCACGATCATTTCCTACAGAATATAATAAAGAATATCAGGCGCTCGTTTATAAATGCAGTGTACAGTTTGAGATAAACCTGTTTAACAGCGGCACGACTTTAAGCGGACGACGTTATTTCTCACGTTATTATCCTCATTTTTATGATAGATGGATGTAGATATATTCAGCATTTTAGATTATACAACATCTATACTGACAAACCTGTTATGATTGTATTATGTATTTAAAAAAAAAAAAAAAAAAAAAAAAAAAGGGGGGTTTGAGGAACACCCCATGAGATGTAGATGGGGAATTCCTTGACTGGATGTTTTATTAGGATTTTTTTGTTGTTGTTGTTGTTGTTGTTGTGCAGCTGAAGTGGAGATAAAGGAAAAATGGTCAAATTCGCACCAGCAAGCAACACGTCTGAATTTGAATCGGTTTTATTTATGTAACCCTTGTTTTGTTTTTAAATCTACACTGGATTTCTGGATTTGATCCTCCATGTTGTAAATGCTTCCAAACCACACTACTGGTTAGTGTGGCGAAGTGGCGCCTGCTTTGCTTCTTCTTTTAAAAAAAAAAAAAAAAAAAAAAAAAAATTACTTCACAGCTTCAGGACTTTTTTTTATTTTTTATTTTTTTCCCTCCCCGGTTTGCGCCTTGAACTCCGGACCTGGTTTTCACCCGAACACATGGATAAACCAGTTGTACAGCGAGAACCTTGTATGCCACACTTTATTCCCCCCCATGAGGAATTGTACTTAATAAAATGTCTGCATACCAAATCAGTGTTTCTGATTGCACATATTTTAGAACATTATTTTTATGAATTTTCATGTGTGCGTGTTTGATGTGCTTTTACAGTTAGAAAGACCGTTTTTATGCTTCTCATTCACTCCTAATGTGCATGTTAGTTGTGGGCGGGGTTTTATATATATATATATATATATATATGATTGGTCAAACTGTAGAGTATACAATGATTGGTCAAACTGTAGAGTCATTAGTGACATCATAAACTGAGCTCA
>JAQQZR010000007.1:20353369-20390522 GCA_030068235.1 Notoglanidium macrostoma
CCCAGGGTGTACCCCGCCTCTCACCCCAAGATGCTGGGATTGGCTCCAGCTTCCCCGCCACCCAGACGGATAAAGCGATATAGATAATGGATGGATGGATGGATGGAAAACATTGTAAATGTGTCATCAGTAAAAATACCAACACGGATCACGAAGCAAAATCTGACCGCCTCACCCGTTCCATTATTTTTGTACCTAGCCTAATAAATAGGTTTACTTTATTATATTTTACTAAAATAGCAAACCACAGCATCCCTGACCAGAATAGCATTTACTGTAGATGAATGAACAAACGCGTCATGCAGCATGAGCATCCCGCTGTGTCGGCACACTCCTGTGTCACTCAATGAGCCTTACTTAATCCCATGAGCTTTACATCTGACTGCCCACACGAGACAAACTTCCTTTTTCTCCTGTCCCATGGGGTCTGAGTATCAAAGCATGTCTCTAGTTGATGATTTCAAATGAACCACTGGCTCTACAGTTTGGAGTTTAATCAAGGTGTGAAGGCGCTTCTGAATCCTGAAGCGTGTTCGATCGGACCTGAACTATCCAGGATGCGGCGTAACCGGAGTCAGGAGCCTAAATACCAAGTCGTTGATTTCAGTGCTGATTTCCTGGCTAAATATTCAAACTCTCAGAACTCTAATTATCTGCACAAAGAGATTAAAACATTAAATCACAAGACTTTTTTTTTTTATTATTTTCAACTTTCACAACACTGCAAATAATAACCAGAACTAACCATTCTCTAAAGAAATCTACAATCTGGGGATATGAAAACAATAAAAAATAAAAATAATACATGGCTGTGCAAAAAAAGAAAAGAAAAAAAAAGCCCCAAACAAACATATTTGACCAGTAGGCTTGTACGATAACGATTTAATCATCTCTACAATTCCAATTTACACTCCCGTCTGCACGGACGGTAATATTATTGGCTCTGGACGATTAAATCGTTTAACGGTAACTTTCAAACAGGAAAAAAAAAATCAATATCAAGCCTAGTGACCTGTAATATTCACAGTAAAATTAGCAGTTGTAACTTTAAATTAAATCAGAAATCGGAAAAAAAAAAAAAAAGCCAAGTGCAGTGATTTTTCCACGGCACCCCTGCAAACACGCCCCAGCTTTCGACGGTAAGAAGTGTCACGCGCGGCACGTCAGATTTTTACGTATGGTTAACGTGTGAAATGGAAAGCGGGTCAGTTTTGTTTAATGCGAATAACTAATCAGCGCACAAATATTCCAATGACGGATTTTTATACTGAAAGAAAAAAAGTACTGACGGATCGATGGAACGACCAATACTAAAAGAATTAAAAGTACGTTTTACAGGCGAGTACAGCAGTATGAAGGGAGATGTAGGCACGGAAAAAGAACGTTCTAGTAGAGAAGTCCATGGAAAATATCCCAAAGTATTTTTCCCACCAGTAACATCAGCTCGGCAGCGAATAACCATAGTGACAGTTGGGACATTAACGCAATGTTCCTTTCATTCCAAATGTAGCTGATCAGCCAGACATCTGAACATCTGAAATCACACACACACACACACACACACATTGTTTGGCTCATTCCAGTACAAAACTAAAGGAGTAAACTGTGAACACCAAACAAGTCTGGTCTAACTGACTACATCTGCTGTACGGGAGAAATTAAATGAACTATCACGTTTAATTTATAACCATAAATGTTACATGAGCAGATTTTTAAAAGTGATGCCAGAATCATGTGCTGCTCCTGTTCATGCCGTCAGTCACTCATGTCCATGTCTTCGTCCTGCTGCTCGTCGCTCTGTTGGTCTGACTCTCCTCTCCCGGCGTCATCGGCGTGCGGAGACGGCGCCATGTCCGGGCTCCTTTCCCGCTCTTCCTCATGTTCGCTGTCGTAGCCCTGCTCTTCTTCGTCGTAATCCCGGATCACCTGCAGGAAAGATTGCAAGCCATGATCACGCTCGCAGTTCAGGTTCTAAGTCAGAGATCTGAGGAGGTTTGTAACGTTTCAAGGACCTTCACGTCGCTCTTCTCGCCGTCTGACTTCCTGTCTCGCTCCTTCTCCTTGTCTCGGTTCTTCTTGCTGGCGGAACGTTCCCGCTTGTCTCGGCTTTGGTCTTCTTTCCTGTCCCGCTCTCTTTCACGCTCCTTGTCCTTCTTCTTTTCCTTCTTATGCCTGAAACAGACAGACGCCATATAAAGGAGACCTTTATTTATTTATTTATTTATTTGTGTCAGCGCTAAAGTCCACGGGACTGACAGTTTCACACTTTCTGGTTTCTATGTTAAACAAATAAATAAATAAGCAAAAGTAGACAGAGATACTGGTTTACAGCTGCGCTGACGTTTTGCAGGTGTTCAAAAATATAAAATGCAACTGGTGATGATGGAAATAAAACTAGAATCGTTGGCAAATTACTGTACTACGTATGAGGAGTAAACACGCCTCAAGATGCACTGTTAATTTTAAGTACCCTGCTTCATCGTACCACCGTGTCGTTGATTATTTTTCTAATTCCGCACACCCTTAATTCTTTCACTCCTTGCAAATCTTGTTTTCACATTTCAGCACTTTAAAAGTGAACTTTTAATATATTCGGTTTCTCAGAGGGCATTAGTTTGCTCTGTTCCTTTCATTTCTAAGCACTGTAGCCTGTAAATAAGTCCTCTCCGTGTAATTAAAATTAATATTCCGTCTGCAGCATAAATATTAGTCTATAACAGGAAAAGTAATGACCTACTGTAACTGAGAAAATCATACACTAAAAAGTATTAAACATGATCTACATTCCAGACAGTATATGGACTGATTTTTGGTGTTCAGGTTTTTTCCCCCCTGATCGCACCTCCTGGGTGATGGAGATCTAGAGAGCCTTCTCTTTGGAGATCTGGACTTTTTCGGTGAGTGGGAGATGCTGCGGCTCCTCCTGTGGCGTTTGCTGAAGGAAAGAGGAAGCAAAATGACCACATTTTTCTCAGTGTTTTTATTTTTTTTCAGCACAAACTGCACAGATGAAAGTACTTTTACAAATGAGATTCTTCTTCCTTCACCTCTCCAAAGCAGTGACATGTAGAATTGCACCATCTACCTAACGCTATGTTGAAGGAATTCAGTCTCCTGTATTCAAGACAAAGAAAAAATAAATACCTGCCGCATGCTGAAAGATTTCCTGGAACCTACCGGCTTGTGCTGCGGGAGCGCCGGCCGCTGCTGTAACTCTTCGGCGGAGTTTTCGAGCGCTTCCTCCGATCCCTTTGTGGAAAAAAAACAAAACAAAAACAAGCTTAATGCTTATCTACAAGCGATGTGAGAACAGCATTCCGGAAAAGTGGACAGCGAATTAAAATCCCATTTGCTTGGGAGAAATTTGGCTTTCTTTCTGTCCTTCTCTCATGCCATCACGTTAGTCAGTTTTACATTTCTCTCGTTCTACCCACCTGGACCTGGAGCGCCTCCGCTTGTCTTTAGAGTGAGATCTCCTCCTGCGTGGGCTCTTGGACCTCCTCTTGCTCCTGGAGCGAGACCGTCGCCGTGACCGGCTCTTGGAACGCCTGCAACAGAGCACGTGTTTGCAAACTAGCGCCAACATCCCGCCACGTCACGCTACACCGCTATTACGCGCACGACCGTGCGAGAAAGTGTTTTCTCAAACCTGTATTTGGAGCGAGACCGCGATCTCTTCTTCCGTGATCTTGACCTTGACCTTGAATGCTTCCTTTTGTCATCCTTCTTATCTGAAAAGCACAATAAAATGATGCAATGCCGTCTAGGGAGCGGTCAGGTTTCTTTTAAAAGTTTGCCGCTTTCCTAAGCCAAAAGGACCAGAGAGAGTTTTATTTAAACACAGCCATGGCTCCCTTGAAATTTAGTTTTTATACTTTCGATTTTACACTTCTTAGGAGACCTCAGATCTTCGTCGAAATGCTTCGTCTTCACATGCAAGCATGTTTTTAGCCCTTAGTATCCTCTAGCAGATGGGCTAAATCCCATACGACTTCCGATTCACTATATATGCGCACTACATAGGATATAAGTTGTATATTGTAAAGTCTATGTATATAGCGTGAAAAAGAGCAGTATTTCATGCTTTTTCATGCTTACAGTAAGCCTTGTTTAGTAAATGTGTTTCAGTAAACTTGCATTAGGATGTGGGATATAAAAGTGGATGTTTTCTGTCCTTTGACTTAATTTGATTCAGTACCAAACAGTGCAATTCATTTGAATAAGTCTCTGCGGAAGGGTCTTTTTCACTCTGCTATTTCACAGGTCGACTATAATAATGTTTAGAAGGCTGTATTATCACTCACTTCCAGGCTCGATGGCAGCCGAGATCAGAGACTGGGCCTCTCTCACCCTCTTCATGGCCTCCTCGATCTCCTTGTTCGACGCGTCTGCCTTTAGTCCAGCGTTTAGGTTTAATCCAGCAGCCAGTGGATTTAACCTGTAATAAAACAGCAACACGGTAAGCTAGTCTCCTTCACTCTGCGGTCATTTATCAAGGGTTTGCTCAAAAAGTACATTTCTACCCAATCTCTCTTCTACCCCAGATGTAGTCAGTCACTGATTAAAATAGACACAAGGCACGTTACAGAAGTAAAAATAGCTCCATCTTGAGGCCAAATCACTTTATTCCTCGTTTGGTTTTGGTCTGTTCCAGGAAGGTGAAACCATCAGGTGAAATAATTAACAGGATTTTGACCGTGTATTTAATTTGTAGTTAATCCCCATCAGATTATCTCTGGGATTTTACGCCAATCTGCACCTGCCAACGAGTTGATGTTTTTGGTGCGGTCTGCTTCTCTGTCTTTAAGCAGGTTTGCGTAAAACCTCCTGACCCGAATTCCACGAAACGTGGAGGTTGGTTTTCCCTTCTTTAAAATTTGTATATCCTGTCCGAACGGACATGTTAGCAAAAACTGACGTTCCTGTGGGGAAAGAGGATTTGCACTCGCACCAGGAAGTGGACTTTCCTATTATTGAGATCCTAGCACAGCTATAGCGCATACATGCCATATGCCATGTGACCCACTACACCACAACAAGCGCTTCTATTAATAATAATAAAGGACAAAGCAATCAGTTTGTAATAAAAATGATGTGGATGTAGTTTATGGAAATTTAAGAGTGATGACTGTGTACATGATGAACGTCCCATTTCTGCGATTTATACATAGATTAGATAAAAACTAAGACGTAGGCTTACTTGGGATCCATGGACGCCATGAGCTTCATGATCTGCTCTGCTGACAAAGACTGATGAGGAAAGTAAAAAAAAACAAACAAAAAAAAAACCAGAGATGTATTGGGTTTGGTGCAATGAATAAATAACAACTGCAAACGGTTATATTCATGAGCTTTGAAAAGAACCTTTCCTAACCTGGGGGTTCATATTGGGTCCAGGAATGCCTAAAGCTGCCATAGCATCCATGCCAGGCCCACCGAGAGAGCCGAGAGGAACACCGCCGATCTATAAGTCACAGGATACACTAGGATGCATAAAAGTTTTTAACAGTACATCCGAGGCGAAGACGGAGAATGAGCAATGCTTACAGATGGCACTGGAGTGGGTGTGGGGAGAAGCCCGCCGCCTGGCAACATTCCTGCGACGGCGTTGGCTGGAGCCATCAGCGACAGAGCTTTGGACTCATCAGGGATCACTCCTGTAGGCCGGAGACAAAACAATCGCTCCGTTACGTCGGCCCCATAAAACACACCCTTGGAATACAATCTAAATTTTGTCCAAGTCTACATTCTCACTTACATCAAGGCTCGATTTTCAGAGGACCGTTTACAAAATTGCATGATACTATATATAAAAAAAAAAAAAAAAAAAAAAAAAAAAAAAAGAAAGAAAGAAAGTCACTAGACACACTGCCAAGATTTCATCACCTGAAATTTTTTTAAGTCATGAACCAAATGTAAGCAAGCACACAGCCGGTTGTCCAGGAGAGCTGCTTTCAATTTTCATTAGCTGTTTTATGAACAAGCGACTCACGTCGACTGGTTTGCTATAAAGCACACAAAAACATCAAAATAGACAAAACAGAGTTTATGATTCGGGATCAACATCAAAGGACAGTTTCATTACTTATGGACTGACTTACCCTACGTACTGGAAATGAAAACAACACCACCCCCCGCCCCCCCCCCCCATTTTTTTTTTTTTTGCTGGTGCAGTTATTTAAAATGACTTATCATAGGCAAGACAGGACAAGTACGACCTGCCAGCAAAAGCCCACTTTTTATAATAATGAACAAAAAGAACTCAACAATGGACATTGTGTGAGAATCCATGGGGTGAATCTGTAGTCGACATTTTACTGAAAGAGAGAGACAGAGACAGGGACAGAGACAGAGAGAGAGAGAGAGAGAGACAGAAACAGAGAAGCAGGACGGGCTGCAGAGGGTAAAAGTGTCGGATGGCATTTTCGGCTGGTTCTGGTTTATAGCACTGGTAGAATCGGGGACAAACAACTGGAAAACACAACAACAAAGAAAAAACAAACAAACAGAAAACCACCATTAATACGGGTCTCGGCTTTTTGGGATGCTTGTGGAAAGGATAAGCAGAACATTCTAGACCAAACGTCAGCAATCTTTCCAAGTTGCTGAGCCAAATAAGAAAAAAAGAAAAAAAAAGAAAGAAAAGAAAATGTGTGATGGCCTGGGAAAACTTCTGGAAAACAGCCAAAAATGATAAATTAAAAATTTTGGCTTTGGCCAAAACTACCAACAATATATTTTGACATTTCAACCAAGTCAGTATGCCTAAAGACATCTAAACCTTTGCTAGCTAGGAGTTCTTTTATCACACTTTGATCGAGCTTTTGTATAGTTTTGTAATGCCATAGTGAAAGGGATATTAGGTAAATACATTTAGTTCGTAATCAGACACTGTGAATAAAAGCTGTGAGTGAGTTTTACCTCAGGTGATGATACAGAGACAATGCTCCCACCTGGCATTAACACGCATCCTGCGTGATCACAAGCGTGACCGCGAATGTGGTCTCAATGCATCCAGGACTGTTTGTGAATTGCTCGGAAAGGGAGAGCTCTGGATAAAGGTGACACCACAGCAGCAGGGACGAAAGCGGCTGCTGTGCTTAGTGCTCTTATATCTTACTCCTTTACAAGTTTCAGTTATGCGATTAAAACTTCTGAAATAGCCGCTAAGGTTTAAGGTGTAATAAATGTGCGTGACGGCCTTTCTCCGGTGGAAGCAAATCTACGGAATCCGATCGCAGGGTGGTCACTGGAGACGCGTTCATCACGGCAGGTGGGAACGGCTACACGTCTCGACCGTCCACTTGTGATCCGATCACCAAGGATGTAGCATGTTAGCGCCAGGTGTGAACAGGGCCGGATGATGCTAATCAAAGTGATAACTCATTTCCCATAGTAAACTTATAATCATTTTACTTTGGGTAATAGTGCTTTTTCTATAACTAGTTTGAGCCATACACTACCAGTGAAAAGTTTGGACACAGCTTCTAATTCAAAGTTTTTTCTTTATTTTTATTACTTAAAAATAAATTTTTGAGGTATTCAGTATTGCTTTACAATGTAGAAAAGAAAACCCCATGAAAGAGAAGGTGTGTCCAAGCTTTTGTCTGGTAAAGGTAGAGAGAGACTTTCATCAGTGGGTAATAATAAGTAGCGGTTATTTTGATGTGATTTTATCCCTCATCACTTTTAAAATGCTTGAAATTGACTTGTGCTTAAGAACATGGTTACATACGTCTGCCCAGGAAGAGCGGGCCGTTTTCAGAACTACATTTAGTAGAAAATTTCATGGCTTTCCCAGGCCACCACACACACAGGCTGAAATTTTTAAACATCACTTTAACGATGAATCCAAGCAAAAAACAGTCATGTGATAAACTAATCATCCACATAAATAACAGACTAGCCTCCAGTCCTATGACTGCATGTAAAACAATGCAGCGAGCAAGCGAGGAAGCTTGCGCAGTCAACCTAAAAGACATGGCCAAAAGTATGTGGACACCTGCCCATCACACCCGTACGTTTTTCATCACTACACTGTAAGCGTAAAGCTGGAAGCACGCGATTTTATTACATTTCTTTGCATGATGTACCTTTAAGATTTCTTTTCACTGAAACTAAGGAGCCCAAACTAACACAAAGAGAGCTCCAAGGAGACATGGTGTGTGGGGTTGGAGGTTGGAGTGGAAGAGAAGAACTCGAGTGTCCCGGACATATGGGTGCGATGATCAAGGTGTCCACGAACCTTTGGTCATATAGTGCAACATTCTCTCTCTGTTTTTTTGAGATCAGTGGTCACCAATCCTGCTCCTGGATCTCTACCTTCCTGCAGGTTTCTTCTCCAACCAAAATCAAGAACTTCTTAAGGCGACGATTGGACGGGCGTAATTAAGGCTGGAGCTAAAGTCTTCACGGAGGTCGATCTCCAGGAACAGGGTTGCTGACCACTGGTCTAGACTAAGAGGCTACCTGCTGCTGACTGACCTGAAGCTTTTAAGAGTGTTGCGGATCCATATTTGCTTAACTCATGGGTTCTCAGTGCCCCCAGTTTACGGGATCAGAATTCCCAGGAGACCTGGTTGAACCGGTGCACCTCATCTTGGCTTTACATCCACCTTTACACCTCTTTGATTTGACGCAGACAAGGACCATGTGTGCTAGCAAATGGTTGGGGAAAACCAATTTTACACCAAATTCATTAAATCTATTCGTAATAGTAATTTCATGAGAATCCGATGATTCTTTTCTAACCAACAGCACAGTATACGATCTGTTACAAAAGGCTAAAGACTGAAATACGGCTGATGTGCGGTTTGGATTATGGACATGACCTGAAAAAATGTAGCACGAACACTGTTTTTGCAGCGTTTCTACCTAGACACCATGACCACGCGGCATTTCCGTAGCGCTACGGCTCTGTCTTTTGGCTCAGCTTAGTAGCTCGTATAGCCCGAAACCCATGACGTTTGATTCACTTCCTGCAGTCGAGTCGATTCAGAACTGCACTGCAAGGAAACACACTTAATGTATATGCATATGCACTCTAAAAAGAGTTCTTTCTTTCTATTCAGCGTATCCCTAGGCAAATATTACTTTGCTTTACTGATACTTTAGTTTATTTGTTAGGACGTGATCGTTGTCAGGATGGACACTAACCTTCAGCGAATGGGACGACGATCAGGGCTCTGTCCACGAAGACCGTGTTCGTCAGATGCTGCGAAACGCCAACTGATTCAGATTCGAGGAACTTTACAAAACAGACACGGGAAGTCACAGGCAAGGGAGAATCACTGGAAGAAAATATAAAGGCTTTTGCAAGACGTACAGATAACGTTTAGACACACCTGCTTCCATCAAGCCATCTTAAATCTTGTACTTCCCGTATAGTTTAGATCCCAAATAACTCACAGACGCTCCATGACTACACATCCTACCTGAACTGCAGTACAGCCAGGATGTTTTTGTACAGGTGGAAACGACAAAAGAAAAAAATACAAGTTAGCTAAATTATTGTTATAAATTATATAAAAAAAAGGGCTGGTTTTTAAGTTTGTGCGCTAGATGGAAACGATGCCAGTTAGCCTATGTACACTGAGTGGAAAATATTATATGTCTAGATTTGCTCTCAGATTCAAGATTAACGCGGACACTATTTATTTATATATATATATATATATATATATTTTTTTTTTTTAATGTTAAAAAACGTTAACGTGAGGAAACATATCAGGGTCACTGGCGTAATTTAAACATATTTAATGAAAATGACTGGAAATTTTTCAGTACACAAGTATGTAAATAAGTAAGCAAGCAAGTAAATAAATAAATAAATAAATGAATGAGGCGGTCAATAAAAAAATTATTGGTGGCAAATTATCTGACTAAATATGCAAAGATGTAAGTAAATAAGCAGCAAATAAGTAAAAATAACTTTTTTTTATATATATATGATCAGTCAGTAAAATAAATAAGCGAATATCTGACCGTATATGTAAACAAGTTTAAGTAAATAAATAAGTAAGCAAGCAAATGTAAAACAAGTCAATGAGCCAGTAAGTAAATAACTAACGAAATATGTAAATAATTGAGAACACAATAAGCGAGTACGCAAATAAACAAATCGCGAGAAAAATAAGTAAACAAACAAACAAACACGCGTAAATAAATAAGTAGTTTGATAGGTCCTGTTGTATTTTTATGAAAGTTTTAGCTTTTATTTTTTTTATTTTACACGTCTAAGATTAATGTAAGTCGACATTAAAAAGATATATTTATGAACTCGTGATTAATTTGGCGTTTTTGGCTAGTTTTACCTCATATTCGCTAACATTATTACTATGCTATAGCGAGACCTAGCTGTGCTAACAGACTTTGGCTGCATTCCAAATGACTCGCTGCTCCCTACTGAGTGCACTACACTGTGCGTTAAAACGAACGGCTCTGCACCTTATGTAGTGCGCTCGTTTCTCATTAGGCATCCGTTTGACATTCCGCCGTTAAAGCGTCGTCTTTAACCGCATTAGAAGAACGTTGCAGTGTTGTACTCACTCTGGTGGGAACAATTTGAGCTCGTCGATGTTTCCCAGGAAGCCGAACAGAGTCCTCATCTGCTCCGAGGTCGCGCTCGGAGACACGTTGGTCACCTGAACCACTTTAGTGCTGGAGCTCATTCTTCTTACTACTATTATTATTATTACCACTACTGTTAGCTGAGCAGCTAACGCTAGCTCCCTAGCTAGCTAATTAGCGAATGAGCCTTAGCTCGTGAGAGCCCGAAATTTCAAACCAGCTCGCGCTTCCAACGGTCAGGTCATGCGCGCTCTAAATGTGTCACGCGCACGCTGCAGCTCGTTAAATTCAGATTCAAATTTTTTTACGATGATTTCTTGTTCTTTTTCACGTTTTTTGTTTTCTCCTTTTTTGTTTGTTTTACACAGACGACTTAACGCTATACAAATGTTCCTGTTTTCACCAGGACCTCCTCAAGGCGAAGACTGAAAGTTTAGTCGATTCATTTCAAAATAATAGTCCTCTCAGGGATGATTAAAAAAAAAAAAAAAAAAAAACAGGCAAAAAAATTTTCCTCAGATCCGGAAATTATCTGGTGAAAACGTGTTAGGAATAAAATACTTTGGAGCATTGATTATGTTCCTATAACAGCATGTCCTGAAGTGTATTATTCTTATAATACAGAAATTTTCTAGCAGTCATAAATTTGAACTTATTAAAAAAAGACACACTATATATAAATTTTTTAAATCCATTTCCAATGTTGTGGAATGTCCATGAGACAAGTTGCAGTTATCACCTGCGTTATCAAACCTATAAACAGCTATGAACTTTTGCCCCGAAGACTCTTATGTAGCAGAAAACTACTTGTTATGAAGCACTGACACTGGAGATACATATAAACATGAAATAAACATCTCTTTACAAGAAGTTTCACCAAACTGAGTGTAGGAGGGCAGAATGTCTTTTTACTCTGTTTATTATCAATAAATGTGCTTGTCTGCTCTACAAGTCTCTGTGTATGAACTGTTACTATAGAAACAAGAATGAGCGCATTAGTATAAAATGCTAAATGATTTTATTGATTTAAAAACGATGTGGTCCATAACAACGATCAGTTATACATTCATCAGTTATACATCAATGCTGCAATTGACCGATCAGAATCGAGTATTTAAATGGTTGCGTAATCATTTTCTACAGCAGAAACCTGTTATAACATTAGCTACTCTAACATAAGTGCTAACAGGGACGAACTTGTGTCACGGCTGTTGCATAACATTAAATGTAACTATAAACAATTGCAAAGTAGTTCCGGCTGTAACATAGGAATTAATGCGCTCGATCTATGTTATTGTTTTTATAGTAATAACTTACACAGGGACTGTTTTTTTGTTAGGAGACATTTATGAAAGGAGTTTCGGCTCTAAGATCTTTATAGCATTCACACTGTTTTGTGAAGCTTGTAGGGACAGGAAAGTCTTCAGGACGGGAGTTTATGCTTTCCATATTTTCAGTAAAATGACACGCTGCACTGTCATGTCATGGAACTGGTTTGGGAAACTTGTCTGTCGAATGTTCCACAAGGTTAAACCTCAATCGGGATCGTTGAAATATAGGTTGCTTATTCTCAAATTAATTAAACGTTGTAATCATTGGCAAATCACCGTGGTGTAAGCTGAACAACACACTCCAGACCGTGTTGTTATATGAAGACAGCACAAGACAAGACAAGACAGTACAGCGCTAATCCAAGTGTAGTGTGCAAAATGGCAGACGTAAAGATGTGCAAAACATTTTTTAAGGTGCAAAATGTGCAGAATTTTAGAGGTAGATGATAGATGAGTGTACATTTGTGTGTGTCAGTCCAGTCCCTGAGTGTTCAGGAGACTGATGGCTTTGGGGAAGAAACTATTAGAGAGTCTGGCAGTGAGGGCCCGAATGCTTCGGTATCTCTTGCCATATGGCAGGAGGGTGAAAAGTGTATGTGTGGGGTCGTCCACAATGCACTGTGTTATCAATTAAAAATTAATATTGCCAATAATCATTTTTATTTATTAAATTTTTTTTGTACTCGTAAATCAAGGCGCGTCGAATGGCTTTTAATTTGAAATTTAAAGCCTGTTCCGGTTTGTATCGGGAATAATAAAAGTAGCAGCAAGTATGGAGTCACAAACAGGGCAAACCGGGCTTTCTCGAGCAGAGAGAAAAGCTCTTGAAAAAGCGAAACTCGTTCAGAAAGAGACACAGAGAAATAATTTTAAACTGGTAAGTAGACAAGAAGGATTATTTGCTTATTTATGTAATTATTTCCGAAATATGTAATCGGAATTGAACCAACATTTGTTGTGAGCAACCGGCATAATCGGTTTAACACACACATTTCCACAATACACGGTCTTAATCCTGCTTTAATGTTAAATAATAATGTTTTTTTGAACATTCTAGTGTCAGTTCTATTGTGTGTAGCTTGCAGGGTTTGTAACGGAACCGGTTCCATGGCCCCAAATTAAAGGAGTACTCCTACCACCAATGAAATTTACACAGCTGCCCCTTTAACACCAGATGTTGTCCATGGCATGGTTCTCGTCTGCCCTTTTCTTCTTGAGTTTTGCACACGAGTTACACTATATGTCCAAAGGTTTACGGACACCTGACCGTCACACCTACATGTGGTTCTTCCCCAAACTGTTGGCACAAAGTTAGAACCTCGGCCCGAATGAACACCTTGGGGATGAACTGGAACACCGACCGCACCTCAGACCTCGTCACCCAACATCAGTGCCTGATCTCACTAACGCTCTTGTGGCTGAATGAACACCAATCCCCACAGCCACTCTCAGACGAGTGTTGCTGATTGTCAGAGCAAAGGAAATCTGGGAAGCGACATTCGACGGGCGCAAATGGATGTCATGGTCAGGTGTCCGCAAACTTTTGGCCATAAGTGTAATCATGTATTCGTAACATAATGTATTAATTTCTATATAACATTATGTATTAATACATACATAAAGACATTCATTCCGAAACAATACTTCCAATTATTCCAAATGTCAGTAATGAGAGTTTTTCTAACTATACAGTCTAGACAAGATTTTTGTATTATATTTAAGCACGGATATGTGCGAGCACACATTCATTTCGAATAAATACGTAGAAACAACATCTCTGATGTAAGATGTACTGTATGTCATAATTAGTACACGTAGAGTGACCCTTAAAAGTTATACTGATGAAAAACATTGTTTTGGACTTTGATCAGGTGGCCAGGATATTAAAGAAACCCGAATGTGAGCGAACCGAAGAGGAGCACGCTTTACTTCAAGGGCATCAAGACACCGTGCAAGAGCTGAGCAAACGGCAGGCTCGGAGAAACATCCTGAAACGGAAACAGGAAGAGGCGAGTTGCGCAGATTTCAATGTCGACTAGGTGCAAATCGTTAAAATCTCATGCTTATATGAAATAAAACACTGTCTGCATGTTCTTGCTTTCAGCTCTTTGATGATGAGGAGGATCTGTTGGCCAAAGTGAAGCAGCTGGCGGATGCGATGCGTCAGGCTCGCCACGTTGTCCTCTACACAGGCGCTGGGATCAGCACGGTACCAATGTCCTTAGTTCCTATACTTCTGACTTCATAGATTGCACCTTTTGATCAAGGTTTGTAACTTTTTTTTTAATTCTGGCCAGGCTGCTTCCATCCCAGATTACCGTGGTCCTAATGGAGTGTGGACGCAGCTACAGAAGGGGCGCGCTGTCAGGTGACTTTTTTTTTTTTTCCAGCTTTTTCATTTGTGCTTTTGATGTCATCTCTCATTCGGGATGGAGAAATCACTCACTAATTCGCTCTCTGTCCACCAGGCACTCGGACCTCAGTGAAGCAGAACCGACTCTGACTCACATGTGTATCCAGATGTTACATAAGGTCAAAATGGTGAGCGCACGAAAATCCTGAAGCTCACTATTCTCAACACAGCTCACAGGATTGTCCGATATCTTTTCACTTTTCTGGCTGTGAGCTTCAGAATCTTGAACGCTGTTGCAATCTGATTGGCTGTTCAGACTTTCAAGTATATGCTACGTTGATTTCCGTATTTACGTTCTTAATATGAAAATCAGGATATAGGCAGGGAATTGATAAAAAAAATAAAATAAAATGTTGAGGGCTTTATGTAATAAAAACATTCTAAAGCTATATTCATATGCTGGGTGTTTTTTTTTTTTTTTTTTTTTTTTTTTTTTAATAATTTTAGAACAAGATCTAGGCTTTGGATTGGAAGAGACAAAGTTTTCAGCATCACATAGTCAAATCTTTTTTCCAAGCCCAATGCTAGTAACTGAATTTTTATTTATTTATTTATTTTTACTCCTTTGCTTTTATCCAAAGCAGACTGCAAAAACGGCAATCCGATTGGCTATTCGGAGTTTCGTGTATGTATGTGTACACAAATGTAAACGTGTCCTGTGTGCACAATTTGTTCTAAAGCTCTACTCGGATGAGTTGTGCACGAATGTATGTTTTAACGTACTAAAATGGGACCTAAAGCAGCATAATGATCAATAAACTTTAAATCGTTCATTCATTAAACTTCAGGAAGTATTTTATCCTGGTCAGTGGATGCAGAGCCTTCCTGGGAAAACTGGCTTGAGGTGGGAATGCGTTCTAATCAAAATGCCAGTTCACAAGCTTATTCACAGCTTGGGGCATTTTAGCATAGCCAGTTCACCTGCCGGCATATTTTTGGGAGGTGGAACGAAACCGGTGGAAACCCACGTTGATAAGTTCAGACCGCATGTTCAGAATTGAACCAGAGACCCCAGAGCTGTGAGGCAGCATCGCTATCCAAGGCACCACTGTGCCACCTGTAAATACACATTTCTACTGTATATCTTATCTGCAACTTTTTGTGTGCAACCACACACAGGTTCAACACGTGGTCTCTCAGAACTGTGACGGGCTCCACTTGCGCAGCGGGCTTCCCAGACACGCCCTGTCTGAGCTCCATGGGAACATGTTCATCGAGGTGAGACTCCGTCCAAATGCACTCAACCAAGTCTTGTGTGCTGCGTCTGCAAATGTGTTGTCTAAAAGCATTACAGGTCGATGCACCGCTTTTCATCTGTTATACGTGCCGTATCCATCTTCTTAATCTCTGCATTTTGATTAGGTGTGTGTGTCGTGCTCTCCGTTTCGCGAGGTGATCCGGCTGTTCGATGTGACCGAGCGCACGGCGCTGCACAGGCACGGTACAGGCCGGCGGTGCGCTCACTGCAGAGGGGAGCTGAGGGACACCATAGTGCACTTCGGTGAGCGAGGCACCCTGGAGCAGCCGTTAAACTGGAAAGGCGCAGCGGAGGCTGCAGAGCAAGCCGATCTCATCCTCTGCCTCGGCTCCAGTCTGAAGGTCAGCCAAAAATGACATGTACTCATCTTAAAAACATTTTCTCAGCGGCTTCTCTGATGCCTGGCGTTGCTTCGGCAGGTCCTGAAGAAGTACGCATGCTTGTGGTGCATGAAAAAAACAGCTGTTAAGAGACCAAAGCTATACATTGTCAACCTTCAGGTAATGTCATCACACTTCTGTTATGTTGCTATATTTGTTAATGCTGTAAAAAAAAACAAACATCAAATTTATTTGTTTTAGTGGACTCCAAAAGATGACTTGGCCACTCTGAAAATACATGCAAAGTGTGACGATGTGATGCGGCTCCTGATGGAGCAGCTAGGAGTTGAAATTCCAGCCTACAACAGGTAAGGATTATCTTTTAGTCCCTGTTACTATAGCAATGATAATGTATTAGAAAGACCAATAAGAATCGAGCATTTAGTAGCGCTGCGGTATACATTTTTTTCCCTACGTGTCTTTTCAATTTAACAGCTCTGAGGATCCCATCTTCAGCTTAGCCACCCCGCTAAGACTGGATGAAGAGGACAGTCACAGCCGCAAAACTTTAGCGCCACCTGCTGCTCTGGAGCACTCGGAGTCTAATTCAACCAGTCAACCTGAAGAGACTGGAGTAACAGGTGGCTGGTTTGGACGAGGTTACTCCAAAGCAAGGAAGAAAAGAAAAACTACATAGGGACATGTAGTTTTGCTTCAGGATCGCAGAGTTTTGATTTAAAGAAACATTCCAACAATGGTACATATTTTTATGATTATAATGCAAATCCCAGGTATCTTAGTGTATTATTGTGAGACAATTCTATCAACTGGATAATTTAAAATTATTAACTAAGCTGTGCAGATTTGCTCGCAGTGGAAAAATAGTGGGGTTTCTATTCACCTGTCAGGATCATAAAACTGCCAAACATTGCACTGAAGGATAATCGAAACACTTTTAAACTATCAAGTACAATAAATATATTCTCATAACATTATGTTATGGAAGGACATTGTGTTTCGCCGACTCACATGTTTCTTTGTTTGTTTTTGGAAATTCACTTCTTTTCATAAATAGGAAGTGGAAATAAGTGTGCGTTCAGGTAAAATAACTAAACCAGCCTACAACTCCGTATAAAAGTTTCTCTGCTGAAAATAATTAGTTTTAATGCTGTGCGGAATGTTTCTTTAAGATTTTAATTGCATTAGGACTGTGCCAGTTTTTCAGTATTAGCCATTTGCACCTTAAGTTCATTCTCTCAGGTATTAAGCAAAACTTGATGCATTCAATTATGCTTAGAATCAGTGTTGAGAGAAGCTAAATGAAGATTAATTCTGACTCCTGTGTGGTCAAGATTTGTTTTACTTGCTCCAGCATATCTAGTCTACACGAGGTCAGAAAATGAAAGAAATCTGTAGTGCAGATTTTATAGAAGTAGCTTGCTACTTTAAAATGACTTCTGTAGGCTAAAGTCGGTTTATGACTAATGTACAGCAAAGGACATCTATAAGGGTACTTTAACACTTGGCTTTGTTTTTTCCTCTTTTTTTTTTTTCTTTTTCCCCTGTCAACCACCAGAGAATGTTTTACATGTAGTCCTATGGACCCAAGAATTTGAAAGCAAGTGAGGGGGGAAAAAAACTAAAAATGAGTCGTGTTTGTGAATTAAGAGAACATGTTGAAAAGAAAGTACATTATTGCAAATATTTCCTCACAATTTAACTAAAATGAAAAAGCTGTCCATTTTTGGCGCATTCACCAGTATGTAATGCAACATCCCACTTTAACTTGGTGTTCTGCCTCCAGATCTACAGCAGATAAACAAGCTCCAATCTTTATTTCATCTGTAAATCTATTCTAGACAGGACGAGACAGACTAATATTGATACTAGCTATTAAGAATATTGTTTTAGTTGTATCACATTGTGTTCTGAATTTTTTCCACATCAGTACAAAAAGCTACTTCTTTTTACTGTAGAAAATCTCTAAGTGTAAAGCACCCTTGAAGCTGTCATTGGATCAAATTCTCAACACTGTTTCTATGGCAGCAGACCAACAATGATGGAAACAATTACATTTCTTTAAAAAAAAAAATTAGACCTGCATTTCTTGAACCTTGTGTAGAACATTATTGCCTTCTACAGTCTATATAGTGCAGTACGTAATTCAGAGAAAATTCCTAATGACGTACGACTTGATAACTAACAAGCTGTATACGTATGACCTTTTCTTCTTGAACGTCTCTAATTTTGCAGTGACTCTGTCGCTGCTCATAACACTGTTTACATGAGCTCAGTTAATGGCATAGTCTTAAATTACTGTGGAAATGTACAGATCCTCAGAGAAATGAGAATTATATAAGAGACTAATATGTCTCTTGTATTTATATTATATGCATTTGCCTTAATGTAGCTAAGTAAGTTTGTTTGAATTTTGTTTTTAAGATTATTTCATCCCTACAAAGAGGGTTTGGTTTTTGTATTTTGGTGTATGGCTTAAATTTGTACAGACAGTTCCAATATGATGATTAATGTACCTGTAACTTAAACTTTTTTTGTGCTAAATAAAAAGGAAAATCTCAGTTTTCTTGTTTGTAATGTACTTTACATGATGTTTAATGTTTACAAACATTTCATTAGGATTCTGAGCCACAGAATCAGAAAAGAACGGTTTCACCCTGAAGTGAAATGTTCTGTTCAACTAAGTGTGAGAATCTTGCAAATTTTTCAAACATTTGAGTGTCAGTACAGAGATATAGATAGATATACAGTGTATATATAGATGTATTTTTTTTTATTCAAGTATTAGTATAATTGAAGTGGCTTCATCTGACTGAGGCACCAAAATATCCCCCCACCCCCACTTTTTATTCTTCATTTTATTAAATCAATGAAAATATGTAAAAAAAAAAAAAAAAAAAAAAGGCTGTTTAATTGTTTTTTGTTTTCACTAAATTACAATAAAAAGTTCAATGGTGAGTTGAGCAAAAAAAACACAATTTTTCAGACAAAATGACATTTGGCTTCGATCCCTCTATTATTTTACTGAAATGTGTTTTGTAATTGGAACTGACTGTCACTGCTGTTAAAAGCTTTACTCCTTTAACCAGACGTTAACAGTTTTTGTACAGCATTGATGAGCTCTGGGAAATGCGTGTTCATAAAATGACCACGGTCTGTGTATTTGTGAAGCTCCGCCTTCAGTCCATCTGCTACTTCCTGCTGCTCCTTCCACGGTAAGAAAGGGTCGTCTGTGGAGCCGAACTGGATGATGTGTTTCACATTAGCCCTGATTCTCTCCCACTCCCACGGACGGCTGAAATACCCTGAGTGAGAGAGAAAAGAGGGGAAAAAAATCAGTTATCATCTCAATAACCAAAACTGATGTTATGTTAGGGGGTTGTCCAATTATAGGAAAATAATTAAAGACAAGGTACTGGAGACTCCTTCCTCAAATGTGACAAACATCTAAACGAAAACTTCTCCATGTCAATGATTAGACAGCTTTATTGAATAACATTTTCAAAAGGTAGCATGAGCTGCTAGTACAGAAACTATAGCACATGAGAACTTGGGATTTACTCATATAAAGGAACTAGCCGCTTCCTTTATAGAAAATTATTCAACACCTTCTGAGCAACCAGAATCGAGAATTCGACAGCTCTGCGATGTAAAGTGCATGTATAAAATACCGCATCTAAAAATCCGCAGAGCTCTGCAAATAAGGACAAGACTCACCGCTCTCTCTCTCATTCTCATCTTCCAGGTCGGAAGTGTAGGCGCCCACCAGGATGATGCCGAACACCTTGTGCGTCTCGCTGTACCTGAGACGCAGTTAGAGACAAAACGTTTGTAAGCCACTACACCAGTTTCACTTAGATACTACACATACAGGGCATGAAAATGTTCCAAATGTTATAGCTGTAAGTTTGTAACTCTACACAGTTTAACTCTGTAAGCATATACTGTTAAACCAAACGTAAGATATAAAAAGAGTAAGGAGAATGTTTTAAATCATAATTATATACAATACGTTTTCTTGGGATCATATGGAATCAGGTCAGGGTTGCCAGATTGTGCTATTTCTACACAGCTGAATAATGGTGAGTTGGTCAAAAATGTATAATTTGCATTTATATCAGAAGCAAAACAACTAGGGGGTGTCTTTATGGGAAATTAATCAACGACAGGTAGTGTGATGAAGCGGAGTTACTGTTCCCACCCTAAAGTGGGAAACTATTTTCCTTTAACAGTGCATCCCAGAGTGTCTTCAAGTTCAAGTTCAAGTGGCTTTATTGTCATTTTTTCAAATACTACAATTGGTAATGTCTTATTGAACACCTCATCAAACGTTTCAAACATTTAAATGTTGTGAGACAAGTTGTCCCTCACCAGCCTCTCTGTGTCTTTCTCTTCAAATTAATAAGACAAAAAACAGCTTGTTATTTTAATGAGAACCCGTAATATGCAAACTTCTGATCTGAAGACCTTCCTAGGGTGGAAAATGTTACAAAGCGCTGAAACTGCAAACTCCTTCCATAAACGTGAAATAAATGTTTACATACAGAAGAGTTTTTCTTTGTTAAATAATGACATTTTAGTAATCTGTTTATTATCATCCTCAGAGATCATCCTCTCATTATCATGAGAAATCAACCACTATGCAAATTAGCCCATGCTGCACCTCATAGCAGCAGCGGCTCCTGAGCTGTGGCCGATGATCAGCGTCTCCTCATCACACTGCAGCTCCTTCTCCATGAACGGCAGCCACATGCTCTCTCTGGCCGTCACTGTTAAACCATTCAGAAGGTAAACGGTCAACAAATCAACAAATTCATGAGTCCATTTTAAGTGTGACTCAGAAATAGTCAAGTCAAGTGGCTTTTATTGTCATTTCAACTCTAAAGAGCTCTAAAATTTAGTTTTTGGCATCTTTATGTACCAGGGTCTGGCATGTTCCTGAGCTGACTGCGCACACCAGGTATCTGCAAAATAAGTACAATGATAGAAAGATAAATGGGCAGGCAGGCAGACAGATAGCTTGACAGAAAAATAGGTAGTTAGACAGACAGGCAGACAAAATGATAGACAAGTAGACAGACAGACAGACTAACAGCTAGACAAATACATAGATAGATAGCTAGATAGATAGATAGACAGATAACTTGACAGACAGATAGATAAACAGAGAGGTAGCTAGACAGACAGAAATATAGATAGATAGATAGACAGACAGTTGGATAGATAGATAGCTAGATAGATAGACACAGACAGACAGACAGACAGATAGATAGACACAGACTGAGTGATAGACAGACAGCTAGACAAATACATAGATAGGTAGAAAGACAGATAACTTGACAGACAGATAGATAAACAGAGAGGTAGCTAGACAGATAGACAGACAGACAGAAATATAGATGGATAGATAGACAGACAGACAGTTGAATAGATAGACAGCTAGATAAATAGACACAGACAGACAGACAGACAGACTGACAGATAGATAGACACAGACAGACAGACAGACTGACAGATAGATAGATAGACACAGACAGACAGACAGACAGACAGACAGAGTAACAGCTAGACAAATACATAGGTAGATAGACAGATAACTAGACATACTGACAGACAGCTTAATAAACAGATAAATATGTAGATAGATAGACAGACTGACTGAAAAAAGCCCACATAGAAAAAGACACAGCATCACGATACCTGTAATAAGGATCGTTACATTACTGATCACGATACCGATACTTTAATGTAATGGTAAAATCGCCCATCTGTGGTTGAAAGTGAATAATCATCATCCAGGCATTAAAGTAACAATAAAAGAAACACTAAAGGTTGTGGACGAAAATACCTGAGCAAACAAACCTGTCTCTAATGATGCTGTAAACTGTTCACATCAGGGGTTTCTATCTTACATACCTGATTAATCTGTTTATTGACCCATCCATACCAGTTACTGTGTTCAACATCTCCTGCTCCATTACCTGGAACTATCACTACTTTCTTTAGAGACATGCCTTCTGTTTCAGAGTTAAAAACGTAATCAAACCCTATACACCATGTCAGAGAGGGTTTCTCTTCTCTTCTGCTTGCTCTTCTTCTTCTTCTTCTTCTTCTTCTGATAGAACAAGAGCCACCAGGTGTGTACACCGCCACCTGCTGGAGAGATGAGTACAATAACAATCAGAGCTGTGTTCAAATTGAGAACAGAAAAGGCTCGAGCCCCCTAGACATTAGGGTAAAAGGGTCCTTCCAGTAAACGTGATTTCACATTCATCCAGTCTGTCAATAAAAAAATTAATAAATATTAAATAAATCTATTAACAATTAATTAATACTTAAACGTATTATTATTTTTTTTAATTATTAACTTATTATTATTAACGAGAAAATGAGCTTCTTTATCTTGAGATCACAAAATTTAAAAAAAAATAGCTTGTTGGGGAGGTAGTATTTGAAGAAAAACTCATATTATACTCATTAAAATGTTCTCTGAGATTGTAAAGTCATAGATTTTCCAGAAAAAAAGCTACAAATTTGCAAGAAAACAGTGGTAAACTTGTGCAAATACGTTCTTCTTGGCTGCAGTGCATTCTGGGAAATGTAGGTGAAAGTCCTTTAATGCTTTACTCTTTTATATTTCATGTAGTGTGAAGACGTTGATCCAGACTTGCAAAGTGAAGCAATGTGGTGACTTTTTACTCACAAATGTGTGGGTTTTTTTTCTCTCTCGCATGTTTGTGACTTAAAACTCTCAAGGCCACGTGGTCAAGCGATACATTTCATTGAATTTAATTTAATTTAATTAATTGATAGTGATTAAAGAACAGTCAGGTTTTGTGACCGCCTGATAACGTTTAATTATATTTATTTATTTTTTTATTTTTTTATTTTTATTAACTGGACAGTTTCAGGACACCACGTGACGGATCGTGATGAAAACACAGTCGGGTCACGTGATCCTGAATCCGGAAGCAGGACTCAAAACAGCCGTCTATTCTAAAAGGAGGTATAGAGAATTTTCTTCTTGTTGTGCTTCTTTATTAGATATTTTTATTGCACATCTCTCAGCTTTACCGTGGGCTTGGGTGAAAATGTGAAACTAACTGAGCTGTCATCAGTAATATTATATAATGTAATGCAGTATAATATAATATAATGTAATATAAGATCTGAGCGTGTAAACAGAGGAGCGTCAGTGAAGCGGCTCAGAAGCAGATCAGATAAATAGCTCGGTGTTTTTACTGCCACATTTTATTTGCAGTTTGACTTCATTGGTTATTTAAAATCCTAAAATCACTTTCTACGGACTATCAGTTAATCTGGTAAGTTATTTGCTTTCTTGTTGCTTGACTAAATTGATAAATAAATAAATGTAACCTATAGGCTGTTTATTAACAGTTACCCTAAACTGCCCTAACCCTAACAGCAGGGAGGAAAAACTTATCTGATACTGTGATGTCACTAAACTTCAGTACATTTAACTATTGAAATGAGGCTCTGTCTAATTTACATGCATAAATATGCATACTTAATAAAAGCAAACATCTATAGGGTTTGAATAATGTTCAAATGTTTATTTCACTGTAAAGATGCTCCCGAGTCATTTTTCCGGTGTATCATTTCTTGAAAATCCAGCAATATTAGAAATTCTTCTGAAATTCTTTATTACAACAGACGTTCCAGATGATCCAAAAAGCAAAAAGGCTTTTAAGACGCATGAAGAATCAGCCGGTCCAGTGTGCGTCGCTTCTGTTTGATTTTGATTGGTTAGAATTGCTGATTTCCTCTTTAATTTCCACAGATCTGTATTACACCGAGATGGCGTACACGCTGAGCCTCGCTGTAGCTGTTTTCGTGGCTCATATTGTGTCTGTGAGCAGCTCGGAACAAAACGCCGACCCAAACGTAGTCAAAGCGGCCAACTTTGCCATGGAGTTCCACAATCACATGACGAACTATCCTTACGCGTATAAAGTCGTGGAAATCCTGTCTGACTCTGATCAGGTACGTGACCGTTAACGCTGACCTTACACTCGGTCACTTGTCTTCAAATGAATAATTTAGTAACAGTAATAAGAAAGTAATGTTTCGTCTTTAATTAATAAAACATGTAATCGTTGACAGGTTGCTGTGGTATGAGGATAAATCTACTCTGGGGTGCTTGAACCCCACTTCATCACTATCATTATTTTCCTGTAACAGCATGCTTGCAAGGATTTTGTACCTTACTTTTGAGAGTTATAAGGGTGGACCTGATTAACACCATCATCATCATCATCATCATCATCATCATTTTTCCTGTTGTTTGCAAATGTGTGGATTCAGACAACATGTTTGCTTGGACATATGTACGATATGACGTTTAGTTCTTAACAGATAAACCAAAAATACGTATTTATGCGGCAAGCCTGATAAAAGAGCCGTTCTATTTTTACTAGAGTTTAAAAGTAATTTCTCTATTCTGTATAATTACAAAACCATGCAGTAAGTGATTTTTATAACAAATACTGAATATATTCCAGTCCTGGACTTAATCTCAGATTATCCTTATCCTTTTGTAAGACTATTAATAAATATTTGGCGGTTTTTACTGCATCAGCTGCTCAGATGTTACCCGATCCAGCCATAATAAACATGCGTTTCATTTTGCCGTCTCATTTCTGAGTTGCTCTGCGCCTGTCGTGTGACATGATGTCGTAACTCAGATCTCTGATTAGGTAAAAACAAAAATGATATCTGGATGTTTTAATGAATTTTAATATGAAATTCATTCGTGTCCCGAAGCCAAGGGAGCAAAATGATCCATACAGTTTGGGTGGGAGGGGCAACGTACTGTCTCTCCCCTGTCAATCACAGCAGCACTAGCCAATCACGGGCATCTGTGAGCTCATTTATGAAGAAGATAGCGCTTTGTGGTATGATAGAGGGGAGGGATAGTAACTGGGTGGGAATTAGTGGGCAAGAGTATCACGGGGTGTAAATGGTGCGGAGGGGGAATAATAATAATAATAATAATAATAATAATAAAATGAAACTATAGATCAGAAAACAAATGAAGTACTTCTAAATAAATCTGAAATTAAAAAGAGAAGATTTGAAATGTATATAAGTCTTTTGAATGTCTTGGTGTGTGTGTGTGTGTGTGTGTGTGTGTGTGTGTGTGCGCCTCAGATCTACCCTCCTGCCAGAGTGAAGTACTCCATAGAAGTGCGAGCTGCTCAGACGACCTGCAGAAACAACGGCAGCGTGAACCTGGACGACTGCAGCGTTGCGGCGAACGCACAGGCAAGAGACCGTGTCCGATGTCCCGCCTTTATTAATCCGCAGCTCGTATTCAGCATTCAGTTGCCATGGAAACTGTGCATGCTTCTGTAGTTTTCATGTAAATACAGTTATTATCAGCGTCTAGCATGCGCACTTACACTGTATAATGTAGACATTGTGTGATATTACATAGTGTTTTTTTTTTTTTTTCTTTTTTAACAGATGATGATCTGCAACTTCAAGGTTCTGACGGTTCCAGGAGACAACACGGTTCCTGAATACGTTCTGTCACACCAGTGTGCCTGATGCGTTATTCGTCAAACGGCACAACTGTAGTTGTTTAATAGATTTAGGTTTCCTGAGAGACAGAAAGTCTTCAACAGGAAAAGAATTTCCTTGAGAAACTTCCTGTTTCCTGTTTCCTTAAGAAGCTACATATTGATCAAAACACTATGCGAAATGCTGTTGTAGGAAAATAATCAACAGTGTTGCGACATGACGCCTCTCAGTGTGAAGCAGAGTTACGGTTGTTGATTATTTTCCTATAAAAGGATGTCCTGGGATCTTTTATTCCTCTTATACCTCAGCATTTTTTCATTCATGAATGAGACCCTTAGGTTTTTTTTTTTAATCCGCTTGTAGTTACATTTAATGTTATGGAACGAATGAAACAAGTCACTTCCTGTTATCGCTTCATCCAGTTGTCGTCTGTCCCGGAGACTTAAAGTTACTGCTGTTAGAGAGCACGGAAACTGGAGACTCCTTCCATAAATAAGCGTCACCTAAAAAACTTTACAGCAACATCTGGTGTTTCTGGATCGGTTTATTAGCGTTCAGCTTTGATTAGGTGGAGTACTCAGAAAACCTTGCGTAAGTCGTTACCATAGAAACGAGGACACCCTTCTAAGGAGTCGGATTCGAGAATTTAAATTCAGCAGCGCTGTGGTATAAGCTAATCATCATTTGAATGTTAGAGTGAATGTGTTATAGCACTTTAATGCACTTTTCTTCCTTACTGAAATGAATTAGGCATTATTATGTATTATTAGTAGGTTATTGTTAGGTTTTAGTGTATACAGGAAATAAGCAGATGAACAGTGAGTTGTGGAGGAAGGGGGCCATTACTTTATTCACAGATGTTCACAGCATGAAGTTCTCAGACCTTGCACAGAGAGAGGGTGTTTATTTACACCTGACCTTGACTTTGAGAGTGGAACTGTCTAGTCAGAGTGAGAAATGCGCTTCAGACGTCTGTGTGGGCATTTAAAATGCACCACTGTTGTTATTACTCTAACTTGAAATAATCCTGAAATAAAGAGGAAAAGAATTCGTTTCTTTGTCTTTCATCCTTTTAGCCAGTCAACAAATAAAAACAAGCAAATCCCGACATGGAAATAAATTAGCATGTCCTGAGACAGAAGATTTGGGAAATGATTACAGTGTACTAAAGAAAAGTTAGTAAAAAAATATTAATTAAATAATAAAAAGGAAAAATTACTAAAATGTACAAAAGAGAAATGACTGTGGAAAATAAATATTTCATAAGAAAAATAATTAAAGAAATTCTAAAGAAAAGTTAACTAAGATGACAAAAATAATATTATAAAAAAATATTACTAGTAAAAAAGGGCGAAGTAAAAATTCCAAAAGAATAATTACTGAAGAAAATTTACTAAAGATTATTTAAAAATATACTAAAGAATAATTACAAAAGAAATTAGCAAAGAGTAAAATATTACTATAAGAAAATTATTTTTAAAAAACAGTTACGAATGAAAAATCACTAAAACAAGTTACAAAAAAAAAATAGTGAAGAAAACTTCGTAAAGGAAGAAAAATTGCAAAGAAAAATACTGTAGTAAATTTCAAAAGAAAAATGACAAACATATTAAAGAAAATTTACTACGAAAATTTTACAAAATAAAAAAAAATACTGAAGAAAATACGCTATTAAAGAAAACTTACAAAAGAAAAATGAATTTAAAAAAGTTACAAGTGAAAAAATACTCAAAAAATGTATGTGATAGCTTTATCTTTTGTTCCTTTAAATGCTAATAACTGTGGACTTGACTGTAGTGCAGTCAAGCCCACAGTGTGTAATATAAGTGTGTAATTTAGTGTGTAATTTAAGCCCTATGTAGTGCACTTTGCTGTTTGGGATTGAGCAGGCTCCGTGGCGTAACCGGAACATTTCAACTTTGACCTCTGACGTTGCAGAAGTTTAGGAGTCGCATCAGTTTTGGCAGAGTAGCTTTGTTATTGAACAGTTAGCGAAAGGATTTATGGTAAATAATGACAAAACACCAACTTAGATAGATTGCTGGCTATCAACGGACATTTTATCACGAGTTGTAAGATGATGGAGCTGAGTTCAGCGCTTACTAAAGAAGGCTGGTGAGTATTTACAACAAGCTAGCTGCTGTTAGCAAAAAAAAAAAAAAACCAAACAGCTATTCAGGTTAGCGCGCTGTTGTCATAGCAGCACCCGTAATACGAAATAACCCGCCTCCTGTGCTAGGATTGGTTAGGAATTCGGCTCGCATATGTCTAATTGGTTGACGGTTTGGGGTATAACGTATTAGCCAATCTTCGCACACGTGGTGGGATTATATTATCCAATTAGAGCGCGGCCTCGGAGTACGGGTAGGAAGAAAACTGGGTTAATTTTAGCTAGCTGTGCAATGCTACCCAAGGCTTCAGATAACGTTAATAAATGAGTCACTAGCTGAATGAGAGAACCAGTAGGAGCATTAATATATCGTTAATCTATGAGAACCGCAACTAGCTGACTAAAGTTGTAGTTTAAATAAACTAATGTTAGCTAGAACGCTAATTTTAGCTAGTACAGTAGTTAGCAACGTCAGCTAGATTACTATTGATACACCGGCTGTTATTGGTTATATGCCCGTTTTTTTGGCAGATATCATCTCTGGTGCACGTGTAGTTTATTAACTGAAATTACTGTTTTTTTTTCTTCAAATTTTCAATAATATAAAGCCAATGAGATAATTGTTGGATGCATAAGTATTCACCCCCCACTGTATCCATATTGGCTGCAATTATAGCTGCAAGCCTGTCTATCAGCTTTGCACATCTGGATCCTGATGTTTTTGCCTGTTCTTCTCTGCAAAATTTCTCAAGCGCTGCCAGATTGGATGTTGTCTGTTGTTTCCACAACTTTATCCCAGACTTGCTTTGAAAGTCCCTCAACAGCTATAATAGCTATGTGCTATTATTATCCCATGACCTTTACATCTGATACTGAAAGTAGATATAGGATCAGTGCTTTCTCTACTTAATTAAGTCTTTCTTTCTATCAGGTATCTCACAGATGAAGGAATAGACGAGTGCAAAAGCTCTTCAGAGAAAGAGAAGGTGGTACTCAATGACATCATCACTGTAGCATTGAATGTAAGTCTGTATGCATATGAAACGTCCTTAACGTCTAACTACTAACAGCCAAGCCTAGTGTCAGTAACCGTAACGGAAAAATATTAAATAGGTTTAACGGGTGTTAGTTTTTATCACTCTGGTCAAGATTCAGTTCGAGTCACGACACTGGCTTCATGATTCGATCTGATTCAGCTCTCAGAAGATGTCGCGCAAAAAAGTTATTTTTTAGAGCTCCAAAGACGGCTAAAATGCCAGACATTATTTTTGTAGTTTGGGACCTCTGGTGTTCAAACAGTGCAACTGCATTAGAGTAATTAATAGAGTGCTGATTTGAATGATCTGAATTGTCAGATCTTTGCCTCGTGATGCATTGTTAAACCCCCAATAGTGTCACGCTCTTTTAAAACATTAAAGGTCGTTGGGCGGTATTTCTTGAGCGTTTAATACGAAACGTAACGTGACATTACCAGCCAATTATTATCAAAAATGATAAGAGCCAATCACGTTTAAAGGTTTATCCGAGAAACTGAGACGTTCTAATTTGCATATTCATCAAATCTGGATTTTGTTTTGGTTAAAAAGTCGAATTGTGTGTGCTTGAGCCTGTCTCATAACTGACTAGTTGGGAAAAGTAAGGAATAAAAGACTTCCTGCGGTATAAGAGGAAATTATACACTTCAGGATGTGCTATTTTAGGAAAGAGGTGCACAGCATTGATTATTTTCCTGACACAGCCCGTCCTGAACTCTGATACCAGAGCAATTTCCTGACGTCTAGAATATTTTGTTAATTACATCATAGCACGTCATACTTTTTATCCGTTTATAGGTACGTTTAATGCTAGGGGACAGCCTCAGAACCTGTTCTCACTTATAAACAGTCGTTCTGTCGTCAGCCTTTCTTTCTTTCTGTTCCTCCGTCTAGACGCTAATAAGACAAAAACCAAACACCGCTTGTCATGTTACGGAGCCTCCTTTTATAAATGTTAAGTTAGAGAAAACTGTATTATGAGTAGTAGAATATTTCAAGGCACATTGTCATAAGGGATTAAGGATGAGTTGTTGCGCTTCTCCTTTACAGACTGATCTGAGATCTATCGGGAAAGGATTTCTACCTGCTGATATCAACAGTGGCAGAGTGGAGGAGGTAATTTTACTTAAGTGTGTGTGTGTGTGTGTGTGTGAGAGATCGAAAAGGTGTGCAAGTCCACTGCAGCATTATTCCGGCACTTTCTCAGAGCGGCCACTGGATGTCTCTATAGGAAAGTAGATAAGATATCATGTGAACCCTTATTAGTTTTAAACAGTCTTCTTTCCTCCATCGACGGAGTCAAAGTATAAGAAATACGTGACCGCGCTGAGATCGTGTTCACCTCATTCCCTGTAGAAGCTAGGGCGGGACCTTGCCGGATGTCTGGCCAAGAAAGAGACATTTGAACAGCGAGTGTTTGTAATTCTACAGTCTGCTCAGTCACCCAGTCCTAATCCAGCAGTAGAAAAATAAAAATGATTTAAAGCAGGTTTCAGAAATCTCTGGGACGTCCAGCGAGGACATTTTGCTCAGTGTTTCTGAGGAATTTTTTTGGTCATGGTAAACTTGTTTAATCTTTGAGTGGTTAAGTAATCACTGAAAACTCGAAATGAAAACTAACGCATGGGTGTGAGAAGCACTTGTTGATGATTTGTCAAACGGTTATCACATTCCGAAATCTCACATTCCTGATTTTGAGCCAACCTTAAATAAAAAGAATAAAAGAAAAAGGCAGTCAGGTTACAGACACATGGGCTGCAATGTCCTGAACGAGGGAATACAAACACTCAAATGTGTGATTTTAACATGTTAGAAGACAATAATTGTAGATCCGTTTCCATTTACAGCATGTCCTGAAGTGTAATAGTGCTTTCTTCTTCTTTCATCACCTCGTTCATAACTGCTCCACCTCGTTTGTTTTTTTTGCGTCAGTTGAAGGGCCCGTGCGTCCTTCAGGTGCTGAAGACGCGCAACGCCAGCGCCCCAAAAGAGCACGAGGAGTCCCAGGCTGCTCCCAGAATGCTCCGCCTCCAAATGACTGACGGACAGACCACGTGCTCGGGGCTGGAGTTTAAACATCTGTCAAAGATCAGGTAAGACCTTTACAGATGATTATCGAAATTGTAATGGCTGCCCGCGTCCATGACCCTTAACACTGCCGTTAAGTTAACTTGATTATTAGTTTGTTCGTGTTATTTGTGGAAATTTATGGTCCTCTTCGAAAGAAAGAAAATAGCACTTATATTCAGGAGTTGGTGACGTCAGATGTGTACAAATCAGAATTGGCAATACGCCTAAATCTTACCTGCTTCACTGAAACTAAAACATTGAGATTATTATAATCTTTACCACCCTGCATTAGCACTCTAATCTACAGTGCAGTGCATAAGTATTCACCCCCTATGAATCCGCTTTGTCGCGATGCATAAAAGCGCAAACAAGTAATAAAAGCTTGTGCGGTCATACCGTATTTTTTCCTCGCTATCCCGTTTTGAACGCAGTGGCTCCAGACGTATGGACAGAGTACACCAACAAATAAACTGCTGCGTAGGAATTCCTATTCATACTTTCTGTTCTGGGATTGTAGACAGGGTATGTGCGTTGCCATGGAGACAACCCTGACAGTCATTCTTCAAGTTCAGTTTGAATGAATTAAGGATCTATTTTTTTTTCAAATCTGCCCTAGTGAAGACTCACTAAGTGACATGTTTGTATTATCACAAAGACACGTGTTTGGACCGAGGCTTTAAAGCAATTTCAAATTCAAATTGACCAATTTGCCATTTGCTCCCTTGTGTAGTGAATTTGATGACGTCATTAATCATACAGGAAATTAAAGCGCTATTAAGCACATAAGAAATGTCATGTAAGTTGTATGTAGTCATGATTTTTACACGTGCTAAGCAATTAAAAGGTAATTAGATAAATTATATCCGAAGGGCAAAATGGAATGGAAGAGGATGTGTGTTACACGTATTTTACAGCACAGGAAGCTGGGGTCAGAGCACAAGGGGAGCCATTATATATTGCCCCCGAAGCAGATAGGGTTAAGGGCCTTTGTGCCAGGTTGGTGGTGTACTTGGGCTTGAACCCCTGACCTTCTAATCAGTAATTCAGCACAACTGTGGCTCGGGAGAGATTAAATAAGTGCGCTAGCTTAGGACTGATAATTAGGTTTAAGGGGCTGATGAACTGCATCAGCCTTCATTACTCATACAAATCACTGAGCACTGAAGTACAGATGTTGAAACATTCTCAAAGACGGGCTCTCTGGGTTGCCTCAGAACTGACAAATGACATGTAACTAAGAAGAAGAAGAAGCCTTTATTTGTTACATATACATTACAGCACAGTGAAATAATTTTCTTCTCATATCCCAGCTCGTTAACAAGTTGGGGTCAAAGAGCATAAGGTCAGCCGTGATGCGTTGCTCCTGGAGCTGAGAGGGTTAAGGGCCTGGCTCAAGGGCCCAGCAGGGGCAGCTTGGTGGTGCTTGAACCCCCGACCTTCTGATCAGTAACCCAAAGCCTTAAACACTGGGCCACCGCTGACATTACTGAAGTTAAACTGCGATTTTACACAACGAGGGGAAAAAATCTGGAAATTTTTCAGGCTTTGCAAAAAAAAAAAATAATAATAATAATAAATGATGTCCATTATCCTGGAGGGTCCTGACCAATCCCGGAGGGCGTAAGAACTTTTAAAACAATTTCCGATCACTAAAAGAAATGGAAACCTAAATATTTAGTTTTTATAATTGCCCTAATTTATCAGTATTCATTTCATTCGCAAAACTTGCTTCTTTCTACAGAGGGTGCCAATAATTTTAGACCACACCATAGTTGCAAAAGCTGCAAAATGGGCCTATATATTTGAGTCAGTGCACTCAAAATACACTCCCTGTATATAAACCTGTATTGCAAACATGGTGTGCTCTAAAAATATTAGCACCCCCTGTAGAAAGGAGCAAGTTGTGTGTATGAAATGAATACTGATAAGTTATAGAAAGTAATAATAATTCTAGTCAAATTAATGCACACTCGTCTTTAACTTTGGCCAGGGTTCACCGGTCTATTTTAATATGGATGAGTGGAAAAGTTTACATCCCCTTACAAGACATACAAGTGATATTAACTTAGCTTCATCACGCCACCCCATAATTGATTATTTTTCTGTAACTGTACATTTGGAAGTCTTTTATTCCACACTTATCACATGCGTGTACTCTCATTTTACACCAGATATTTGTCAGTGAGTTTTAAAATGACTGTGGTCAAACATTTTTGTCTGTTCATGACTGCAGGTTGTTTAAACATCAGCGAGGTTTGTCTGGAAATGACGGTAAATTACAGAACTTAAAACACAGCTCTGTTTCCCAATCTTATGAAGTTTGGCTTTCAGACAGCGATTGGAAATTCTGCCCCGGAGTCAGCTGTGTTCTTCGGATCTCCGTAGACACAAATACAGTTTCCCTGATTGAAATCGGAAATCTGCATGCAAGAGTCGTCCGTGTTCATGAGCTGCATAACACCGACGGTGACCCTCTGACCTCTCCTCACATCGCTTTCGTTTATTCCCTTTTTCACTAGACAATCCTCTTCCATTTCCCTGTTTTATTTACTGCTGCGTCCTGGCACCAGCCGGCGGTGTGGCTCCATTCCAGCCGGTACAGGTGGAGACTGGAGCACTGCGCTGCCACGCTTGTCTGAGGAACAGACTTCTCTTTATGCATGCACTCCTCCCCTCTCACTCTCCATCCATCCCCGTCTCCCTCCTCAGGGCCAGGAGATAATACATCCTACTGTTCTTCTCCGCAGTGTTATAGCCGGCCTCTTTTTTTCAGAGGCGGTGGTTAAGCTAGGAGAGAGTTTTTTTTGCACTGTGATTTTAATTGAAATCATACTCCGGACATCTGCGATCCACAGTTCATTACGTTGCATTCAGCCTAGTTCATTTCCTTTTTTAGAGAATCGTGTTGCAAAATTGGAAACAATTTTGTTGGTGAAAATCTAGCGATACAAGAATTAAAGCAGGCTTACAGGGTTAATGTTTATGAAGATGGATGAAGGAGAACTTACAATGGAAATTTGGTACTTCGATCAAAATTAAGCTAGAAGCAAAACGTAGGATACGGACATTTTTCTGTACTGAGATTGTGTACATTTGTGTATTAGGAGACTGTTTATTTCAATTACCCCAAGTAAATATCCTAAACCCCAAATAAATCCGTAAATCAAGATACGTAAGACTAGCCATTCTATAAGAGCAAAAGTAATGACGCCCTGTGAAAGGAGGACGATTTGGTCTGTCGAGTCACCGCAGTGGCTGAGACAAACTTTAACCATTTTGTTGCCATTTTTTCCTTTTCAGCTCTGTGAGCTTTTCCTTTTATGGAGTTTTCTGGGCGTCGCTGAATGTAAATGTGCCTTGAACATACGGGTGGTTAGCATTTATGAACATGCCTAGGTTAGTATGAAGAAAATCAGCATTATTAACAGTTTTCTCAGTCTGGCAGGAATTCAAGGTTCAGTTTAACTTCACAGCAGGATTCATGAGAAAACTAAAAAGTTTTTTCTCATTGTGCAGGGGTGATTTTTTAAAAATGAAACTTGAGACCTGTAGCACCACTCAGCACGCCATTTCCATAAGTCTGGACACTGATTTGCTTAAAGAATCGTAAAGTTAAGATCTTTTTTTTTTTTTTTTTTAATTTGGGCATTAGTGTGCGCAATGTGATGCTTGCTTTGCCATTTAAAGCTGTCATTTTTGTGCTGCATCTGTAGAGGCTTAGAAATAAAAATAAATAAACAGCACAAACCTTCTGTTCTTTCGATGGAACAAATGCTGTTTTGGAGTACGACAGTGTGCTGAGAGACATCACAAGGAACAAGGTTTATTAAGGCACAGATACTGCACATTCAGTATTTTCGCAAGCTATGTATTTTGTGATGATGCCTGAAAATTTTGTCAAATTATCTGAAATACTCGGAATCATTATGGTTGCTGCTGTTATGTAGCAGGTAAGCCAAGCAGACCAGTCAGAACCACTTCCTTCACACTGTCTTTTGGTTTCGTTTCCGTGCCGCAGCTGGAAATGGCCAAGAGGAAGACGGCTCTAATTGGAGTGCTAGTGTCACGCATCAGAGACTCAAATCCTGCCCCAGTCCTCGTTTCTAACGAAGGCGTTCAGAAGAGCTCGGCCCGATCTCGGAGCAGACCGGTCGAGTCAAGTGGAGGAATGAGGGGGAGATTTTAGCACGAGTGTTTCCACCGTGTCGTACTGAAATTTAGCAAGGAGATCCATTTGAGCAAAAAAATGCGCTAACATTTTTTGGCATGATCACTATTCCTCATCTCCTCTGGCTTATGGCTTATTGGTATGCTTGTGAGGGAGAAATTGAGTTTCTCGCTCTCTCACTCCCTCTCAGTCTCTCTCTCTCCCTTCGATAAGTTCACTTTAATTAAAATCAGACCGCTGGCTTCGAATCTAAACTTGCACAGCTGATGTGAAATTTGGAAAGTGGGTGGGGGTTGGTTTACTTTTTTGAACAGGCAATTAAAGAAAATGCAGGTTGGATCTGGCATCTAAATTAGCTTTCTTGGTAATTAATTACCCGTATTTTTCCACAAAGGGTGCCAATAATTTTGGAACACGCTGCGGTTGCAAGGAATTCAGCATGGCTCTTTAGACACAATTTACTCAAAACAGGCCGCTCGACTGCATTGTGGTTATAAAACGGTGATGTTTTCTTTGTAAGCCTTCGTGCTCCAGAATTATTGGCACCCTTTGTGAAAACAATCATGCCTTAAATAATTGGATTTTAAGCTTTATCATTTCTTTTAATAGTTTCCTAACACATTTTGTAGATAATGACTTTTTTTTATGCTAAACACTTAGTTTTTAAGGGGTCAGTCATTTTTAAGGGGTTTCCAGTCTCTCTCTTGTTCTCTCTCTTGTCAGTCAGGGTGAGACTAGCCAATCATGGGCATCTGTGAACTCTTGTATGTGGAAGATTGCAGATTGCTTTCCTCTGAGTGTCCGTTACCTGACTTTGCGGGTCGACTCTCATTTGTCTTTTTTGTCTAGAAAGCTCTCTGGTTTTCTCCATGCTGATGGGTGAGAGAGTTTTTTTTTTTTTTTTTTTTTAATGTGTGCACCATCATGTTTACACCCCAAGGAAACAGGAAACGCTCCGATTTCAAAAGTGCAATTTAAAAATATGTTTTTTCAAGGATTAGACTGTTTGCGTTTAATTATAATTATTCCTTCGTGGTGTTGGTCATTTTAATCACCTGTTCTGAGAGGAAAAAAAAAATCCCATGTCTCATTTGCATTTTATACAGTAATTATTGAGAACATGACATTATTCTTGCTTCAAACACCGTCCCATGTTTGTTATTGATCAATAAATCCGAATCCGAAAACCGCATAGCTGAGGTTTGCTGTGATTTGCGTTCCGCTTGCAGTCTGAACACTCCACCTGGAACCAAAGTGAAACTCCTGGGCACGGTGCCGGTGAAAAACGGTTTTCTGCTGTTAGACGATTCCAAGATCGCAGTCCTCGGCGGAGAGGTGGATCACCTGATTGAGAAGTGGGAGCTGCAAAGGGTGAGCCTGTTGAGAACAGGGTCCGGCTGTATGAGGAGTCATATTAGTCGTATAAATATTTTTGGTAGTGGCATGCTGCTCATGCATTACATACTCATTCATTCTCAATTCACTTAATTAAGTAAGAAATAAAACACATGGAGGCATGCTGTTACAGGAAAATATGTGAAGCAGAGTTGCTGTTGCCACCCTGATGTTATTTCTTATTATCCAACATTTCTAACAAAAAATGTTTTGCGTCTTTGGGCAGAGTCTGGCGAAGCACAGCAGAACTAATATAGGTGCCGAGGGCGGCCCGCCTCCGTTCTTGCCCTTCGGACAGGTAAAATGAACCGTTCTTTAAAGACCACGATTACAGGAATGGTCTGAAGACACAACCTTTTTTTTTTTTGAGTCACAGACTATTTGATTATTCATACAGCAAGACTCTTACCTGTGTTTTTTGTTTTCCGCCCTCAGAAATGTGTCCGTAAGGACGAGGTGGACAGTAGGACCCTGGACCAGAAGAAAACCCTGCAAAGCAGCAACGTTTCCAAAGCTGCGAACGAAAACGACGAGTTTGAGAAGCAAAGGATCGCCGCTATTGCTGAAGTAGCAAAAAGCAAAGAGGTGGGGAATAAAGTAGGAAATAGTGATCAGGGTGGAAAAAGTACAGAAAAATTAAGCTTAGGGGAAATTAGAGGGTGTGGTGTCATACTCGTACATCACTGAAAGTGCAAGTAGTCAAAATTATATGAGTCAAAGTTAAAAATCGCACTGCACTGCACTTTACACTTTAATGTAGTATTCATTTACATTTACATTTACGGCCTTATCCAGAGCGACTTACATACACTACCAGTCAGAAGTTTGAACACCTTCTAATTCAGTGTTTTCTTTATGTTTATGACTTTAAAAGAGACTGGATAATGATGGACTGTTGTTTCTCTTTACTTAGTTGAGCGGTTG
>JAQQZR010000007.1:20410010-20412510 GCA_030068235.1 Notoglanidium macrostoma
AGCCAATCACAGGACAGGGGTTTATTCCAGCCAATCACAGGACAGGGGTTTATTCCAGCCAATCACAGGACAGGGGAAAGGTTCAGGAGGAAGACAGAGTCATTGTTGTTAGTGTCATTGCCTTGGCGATGTGTGTCCATGAATTGGGGGGCGGAGCTTCTGAAGCAGTGCCGAAGGGAGGTGTGTATTTGTTTGACTGTTGAGTTCCAATATCAACAATTTTTCTCCAGAATCGATGACTCCAACTTTAAATTACAAGGCATTGATTAATTATCTCTAACAGCAGTACTGAAAGTTGTTCCAGCAGTAACATAAATAATAGATTTATATTATATATACGTTCTAAAATGTTATCATTTATGTAATAACATTTCATTCACTGTGACTTGTCCGGCGGACATTCCATCTGATGTAAGTCTAACAATAAATGGATTTTTTAAAAAGTGGGTTGTTATTTAACAAATAAATTATGATGATTGACATGGAGAAGCTGTTAGGAGATGTGTATGTAACATTTATGGAAGGAGTCTTCAGTATCAGCGCTTTGTTTTCACGACAGAGGAGTTGCGGTTTCTCAGTAGCATGACAAGCTAAGTGTGTTGTAGAAAGGCTGGTCAGATACCGATTGTTTACAGATGCAATGGCGTCACTGATGAAAGAACTAACTTCCCTCATAGGCACTCCACGCCATTAAATGTAACTATAAATGGATTAAAAATATGGCGTGTTTTATAAGAAATACTCAAACGTCTGAGCCTCTACATTTCTTAGCCTCTAACTTTGTAGCTGATTATGAGACCGCTGTAATACAATTTGCCAATTTGGCCTGTGTGTGAGACTGCGGTAATGCCAAATTGGAGCAGATGTGAAGGGAGAATACGTTTCAAAGCTTCATCACTGAAAAGCTAATCAGCTAATGCTGCTGAACAGAATAAGTGGTTGACCAAATTAATAAATGAATGTAAAATACAGCGAGGAAAACAGTAACGTGAGCAGAGATGTGGCCTTCCCTCGTAGTGAATTTCAGCCAGGCCGAACGTGTCCTTCAAGTCCTCCTTGTCACTGATGTCTTTTGTACGTTCAACCTTGTTTGTGCGAAGACCAGGTCACTGGTTTTCACACGAAAATACGGGTGTCACCCCGCAGCCTCACCTAGCTATCTTCATCCGACGCTCCTCGCGGTGTGTGAATATAACTTGCTCAGTGAAACGTGAGGGTCATAGCTGACCAGCATAATGCCAAACCACTTCTGAGTCATAGATCCTCATAAGAACAAACAAAACTTTAAACCTGGGACAGATTAATTAGCCGCAACAGTCTACTACTGACTTTTCTTTTGTAATTGCAGCACTTTGAATCTGCTCAGGTGGATCAGATTCAGTCCAAAGGTTCTGCTTGTGCTTGATCTGTTGGCTATCATCATAACCTGTCGTGGAACCTGTACATCAAGGCAAAGCATAAAAGAGAATAATTATGGCAAAAGAATTCGGCGTATTTGGACATTTCTGTCTGAAACCACTGAAGGATGAACTGTTCTCTAGTATGCTTATATCATCTAGTGTTCCCTTGTTTAAATATTCAGTCAGACAGAGAGGTGTGTGACAACCTCGTGATTATGACATAAACAAATTTCTAACATTTTTCTTACATAGCTAGGATATTTTGCTTTGTTACCAGGGAGGTGAATACTTCTATTAATGCATACTGGGAGGAAGTAAAGATAAAAGTATTGTGTGGGTGTGTGTGAAAGTGGGTGTGAGGGAGAGTGTGTGTGTGCACGTGCGTGTGGGTGAATGCGTGTGTGGGCGCGTGTGGGTAAGTGTGCTTGTGTGTTCATGTGGGTTGGTGTGTGCGAAAGTGTGTGCGCGTGTGTGCGCGTGTTATTATTTCGCACGGAAAAAGCAAGAGAGTGTGAATGTAAGTACTTGCCAAGTACGCGACAGGAACCTGATGACCACCATACGCTCTTGGACACGCTTGGAAAGGGAGGGGTAAGGGAGGGGCGTTCAGGTGGTTGAATCCCACGTAGTGGACCTTTAAGAATGGCTTCAAATTGTAATTTGAAAAATGCTTATAGCCAAAATATTACTATAAGGGTACTGATGTTAAGATTAGCGGTAAGTTCTGGCATAGCATAATTAAGTGTTATTAGTGATAATGTAATTAATTGTAATTATATTAGTGTGTGATATTTAATTATAGCCGCTTGGTCATGGGACATTCGTGATCAGCAGACAAATAAAACCGCATCATCGCTTATATAACAATTCATATTCACATCACTCATCATTTATATTTTTCAAACCGATTAATTTCTCTTTGCTGCAGAGAGGCAATAAGCTTTTAGTGGAGTCAGCTTTGTGACTCTGAATGCTAATGGAGGTGTCTGTGCATATTCCATCCAGCTTATTCTAACAACATTATTTTCTTGGATGCTTTTAGTTTCAGGATGATCTGATCAAATATTAAATTAATCCAAAGTACTAAAGGTGGGACCTCT
>JAQQZR010000007.1:20417510-20422840 GCA_030068235.1 Notoglanidium macrostoma
CCAAGATGCTCACTTTGTCCATATTCTGAAAAACATTAACTACATCTACATGTATATTTTGTGTGATTTTGTTATTCCTGCTCACGTATATATCCATTTTTGCCTGTCATTGAATAAATTTGTCAGTTGAGTGAACCTGTCCCTCCTTGTGTACCTCAAACCAAAAACAAAAATCTATGGATTGAAATTGACATTTGATTATGGTTTCCGAAGACAAAACAATGTGTGTAATCTAAAACATGTCATAAAAGCATGAAACACTGTTTCTCTTTGCATGAAGAAAGGAAACTCATCTGAAACTTCTGGGTTCAAAATACATACAAACATGTTTACAACAACAATACCATACAGTATCCTCCACTGTAAATCACCCGCCCTTTTAGTTAACGGGGGCTTGTACAGTGCTGGCCACTCTGGCTTTACATTGGTGTTTAACCCAAGGCACTGTGCCAGGGTGTGTCTGTTCTATTACATAATGATTTCCTATTTAAGGCATGTACACACAACCGTGTTAAAAGGCAGTATTGTTTGTTTTTGGTCTCTTAAGGGGGGACTGGGAGAGTAGGGTGGCACAGTGGTGTAGTGGTTAGCTCTGTCGCCTCACAGTGAAACGGTCCCGAGTTCGATCCCTGCCTTTCTGTGTGGAGTTTTCATGTCCCTGTGCTCGTGTGGGTTCCCTTCGGCACTCTGATTTCCTCCCATGGTCCAAAAACTTTTAATTTGGGTTAATTATGATAACCATAGCTGTGAGTGTGAATGGTCCCAGCCACTAGGGGGCACAGTTAGTGTTTTGCGGTGCCAGATGAATTGGGAGGGTTGTGTCAGGAAAGGCATCTGGCAGAAAAACCCCAACTAAATCAATGAAGTGGACGACAGACAATCCGATGACCCCGAACAGGGAATAAGCTGGAAGAAGAAGAAGTGGGGACTGGGAGAATCCAGTGGTGCAATTATGTTCAGGACTGGCTCGCCACGCTCTGGCCATCCCACAATAGTCTCTGAGCTGCATAAATTCCTCCATAGTGAGTGAAGACCTCCATGGCCGCAAGTGTTGTTCAACAAGTCGGACGGATCTCATCCCTGTCCGCACTGCCACAGCGTCTGAGTGAGCAAGAGCCGGCCCAGCCAGTTCCACTAATTGTTGCAATGTAATTATCCCTGAACAGGTGAGGAGCGTCTAGTCTCCATATGAAACAAATATGAAACAAGAGCCTCGCTGGAACGGTGAGGAACTTTTACAAAAATTGGAGTCGAAATGCCACCGCCCTGCTGGCCAACTGAAAAAGTCCATGTCCTCCCTCATCCCTGGAATAGTGTAAAGTGCACTGTGGCACCCAGTGCAGGATGCTCCGGAAAAAGTTCACTTGTTCTCTAATACTCTAAGTTCTGCCCCTATATGACATCCTTGGCAAAAGCCACTTCCACTTGTTTAGACGTCCCTTTACTCTCTAGAACATGTTATCCCAGTTCTTCCTTTTGTAGTCACTGTCCCCTAGGTATACTCCAAAATACTTGAAGCCTCTGGTTTTCCACATGAGGTTTCCGGGGAGCCTCAGCTCTCCATCTGTCCAGTCCCCAACTAAAAGCCTTCACTCATTCCAGTTAACTTTAGCAGATGACAAAACATAAAAATCATTTATATCAACTAAAACATTAATGTTTCTCTGTCCATTTACTGTGATTACAACATCAGCAGCATATGCTGACACACAATAGGGAGTACAGCAATTCGGTACTGCTGATTTTTTCCCCCTGATTTTGTACAACAAAGGCTCTATGGCTAAGGTGTAAAGCATACCTGACAAGGAGCACCCTTGTCTAATTTCCCTATGCACTCTAAAGGGCGCACATAAGCCACCGTTAACTTTCAGTACACTCTCAATGTTACTATATAGGACCCTGATCATATCTACAAACCCTGAATTAAATCCAAAACCCTCTAACACCTTCCATAAATACTGGTGTTCGACCCGGTTAAAGGCTTTTTCCTGGTCTTTAAATATAAGACCAGTCTTCAAACCCAATAATTTGGAAATGTCCAGGATGTCACAAATTAGGTGTATATTGTCAAGAGGTGATCTGCCAGGTACACAGTACGTCTGGTCAAGGTGAGTTACTTGCTCCATCACCTTCCCCAGTCTCGAGGCTAACACGTTTGAGAGCAACTTGCAATCTGTGCATAGTAATGAGACTGGGCGCCAGTTTCTCAGGTCAGTGAGGTCACCCTTCTTCAGTATCAGGGCTAGGACCGCTCTGTGGCTGCTTAGTGGCAGCTGACCTTCCGTCAGGCTGGCTTTTATCACTTCAAGCAAGTCTTGACCCAGAATGGCACCAAAAAGCCTTATAAAGCTCCACCGGGAGTCCATCAATGCCAGGTGACCGTCTGTTTTCCATATCACTGAGAGCGGCCTCTAGCTCGTCAAGTGTCAGCTCAGAATCCAGCCCATCTGCCGTCTCCTTGCCCAATCTGGGCAGCTCATGTAGGATGTTGGCCTCTATTTCCTGCACAGTTGAGAGCTCACTTTCATACCTCGAGTAGAAGCTGACTGTTTGCTCATGAATTGCTCATGTAGGCTCAGATACAAGATCCCCTGATTCAGTTTGTACAGCATGTTTAAATCTTTTCTGTCCATTTTTACACTCAAGATCAAAGAAGTTGCAGAGATTTAAAAAGAGACTCCTGGAGTCTAAGAGCATTCAAAAAACTTTAAACTTTAAGTCATCCAATAGGGTCGTATTAAAATGCCAATAGGCACTGCATGGCTTCACATTGCTTTTCTTTAAAATACATTGCACAATGCAATGATCTGAAAACCCAAAAGGGTAAATAAAACAGGACCTGAAAGCATTCAACTGGTGTGTAAGACCATAAAAGTGATCCAGCCTTGCCAGTGAGAGTAAATTATCTTTACAATGAGACCATGTATGCTGTCTCCGGTCCGCATGCAAGTTTTGCCAAATATCTCATAAGTAATGCATTTCTATTAACTCACACAGTTTCCTACGAGAAGAAGCATGAGGTTCTAACATGATTCCTATTCAGATCACTGGCACTACAATTAAAATCACTACCAATAATCTGAAAACCACTATCCACTGTAGTCAATTTATACACTGAGGGCATCTAAAAAACACATCCTTTCTGTTCCCAGAGTAGAGGCATACACACATATAAACACAAAAGCCTCTTTCTCAAATTGTGCTGTCACTTTTAAAATTTATCCCTTCAAATATTCCTCATCAACATAAGATTGTGGAGTAAAAGATCGAGAGAACCAGATTGCAACACTGCCACTGAGAGTGCCATGACTTAAATATAGGGTCCCCGCCCATTCACTTGCCCAATCAGAGGAATTCTTTATGTCGCTGTGCGTTTCTTGCAGGAAAACTGTCAGCCTATTTTTTCTTCACTAGCTCACAAAGGCCTGCTCTCTTTCTATAATCCCTTGCACCATTCACATTTAAAGTTATCATAACAACTGCACTCATTAGATGTATTATAGAAACAGTCAGACTATTTTTCTCCATCCTGACTATGAGATTTTTTAAGCTTAGTTACTATTGCTTTCAGACGGTAAACTTCAACATCCTCAAACTGACTGCTCCGCGTAAACCTTTTATCATGTATAAACTGTGCAGTATCTGGTAAAAAGTCTTCTATCTTAACTCCCCCTTTTTCCTTTGGTGTCTTTCAAACATTGACTGATCTCAGCAGCCATGTGTACCGGGTTTGTCTAAGTAACCTGTGAACACGGCGACCTGCCAGAATCAGTGGAATTGCCATCACTCCGTCCCTCAACATCTGAGGATTTTCCTGACATGTTTATTACCTTTGTTAGAAGACTTTTTCCTCTTTTTAGTGGAGGTCTTAAAAGCTGGTTCTGCTTCCATTTCATTTTCTGTGTCCTCGTCATCTAGTATGTCAGTTACGTGACTTTTCTGATCTGCTTGTCTTGCCTGTATGGGGGCTCCATCCTGACCTCATCTGCGTGGAACTGTGCCACTATAGGTTCAGTATCACCTGCATTCTCCCATTCTGTGGGTTTTGCCGCAGCAGCACCATTGGTCCTTCCGTCAGTCCCAGTCACAACCGCAGAGGGGTCGATCGCGGCAAGTCCCAGTGATGAAGGAGCAGCTGTACCTCTGACCTGTCCCTGCCGAGTGCTGCTGCAGGAGGGGAGGATACATCGGGCCCACCTCCACCAGGCTCGGCCACAGTCGGCTCAGTCTGCTCAGCCTGCATGTCTGTCGCCCCTTCCAAATTCACCCTTCCCAGACATGCTCGAATCAAATGTCCCGTTTCACCGCACTTTATTCCTGTGTCCGTTGTGGCAAACACAACATAGTCGAAACCATCTTCCCGAAACTTCATAAACAGGTCTATCTCTTCTGCTCCGTTATTTAGCACAATAAATGCTATTCTTCTAAAGAACACTAGGTGCTAGCAGTGATGACTTACAGCTCAGTGAAATCTTTTAATTGGGGAGACTAACTTGCCATAGCGAGAGAGCTCTTTCTCAATTGCTTCATCCTTAATAAAAGGGGGAACTTTGGACAACAAGATTTCCTTGGACTTGCTGTTACAGAACCCTGAATTGTTACTCCACTCGTTACAATTTCATTAACTTTATTAACCGAGTTCAAGAAGCTCACGATGGCATTATTCATTCATGAGGCTGACACGATGTTGCTATGCCCCACCTCACGTCCTACGGCCAAGCAACATTCTTCGACACTCACCTTACACGCAATTCTCATGCCGTGATGGCGTGTTAAAGTCTCACACACAAACTAAACTCAATCAACATTGAAAGATTGTACAAAGTAATTATAGCTCAAGAAATAGCTCCATTCGCTCACACTCACAACTCAAAGAGAGAGAGAGAGGGAAGGAGAGAGAGGGAGAGATGGACAGAGAGAGAGACAGAGAGAGAGAGAGAGAGAGAGAAACGGACAGGGAGAGAGAGACAGACAGACAGAGAGAGAGAGACGGACAGACAAAGAGAGAGAGAGACGGGCAGAGAGAGAGACGGACAGAGAGAGAGAGAGAGAGAGACGGACAGAGAGAGAGAGGTTTCACAGTTTACTTGCTGTAAATTTTTCCATCCCATCTGTCCATATTGCACACATTTCCAGTCATTGCACAGATGTTTAGTCACTGTGCAGACTGACGTCAGGGCTGGTGGCTTTCAAAATAGAAGTTCAGTTTTGTGTCACTGTAGTAGTGTTCTGTGTGTGTGTGTGTGTGTGGAGTGGGTGTGTGTGTGTGTGTGTGGGGAGTGGGTGTGTGTGTGTGGAGTGTGTGTGTGTGTATATTTGGAGTGGGAGTG
>JAQQZR010000007.1:20422940-20435249 GCA_030068235.1 Notoglanidium macrostoma
GTGTGTGTGTGTGTGTGTGTGTGTGTGTGTGTGTGTGTGTGTGTGTGTGTGTGTGTGTGTGTCTGTGTGTGTGTGAGAGAGAGAGAGAGAGAGAGAGAGAACTAAAATTTTCCATCCCTAACATGTTTTCATTTACATTTTTTGCTGCCACTATTGCTGGCTTGTGAAATATATTCACAATTTGCCATAGGAGAGAGCTGATAGCCCATTGCTGATGTTCATCTTAAAGCAATCAGCCACATCCTTACAAGAACACTCACACACACACACACACACACACACACACACCAGACAGGCTGTAAATGCATCAGTGGCTGGAATTAACAAGGAGTCCAGTCACTGAGTAGGTCACTAATTCAATCTGAAGTCCCTGATTTCTTCATGACCATATAAGGTCCCTTTAGTGCCTGATTTAGTGATTTAGTGTCTGAGAACAAGAGAGGAGCAAAGTGAGAGGGTCAGAGTGAGCTGACGGCCCTGGAGAAAGAAGAGAATTGGAAAATACGGCCAGACAAAAGTGCTTCCAAGCCCAAAATTTAAAAGACGGGCGTATATTGAATTAATGGCGCAAACTGATTGCGCCTGAATAAAACTTTTAGCTCCAAAGCGATTATAAAGGACAGATTTACGAGTCCTGGTGAGCCTCAAAGGTCCTAAATTGTTTGACATGGAAACAGCACTTTCTCGAACATTATGTCCATGTCACAAACATGTCATGGCAGTTTACCCAGTACAGCAGTGTTGTGTTAGCTGTATAGATAAGATATACAGTATTAATAAATGTTAGATTGTATAATTCAGGACAACTGAATGGCTGCATCATGGCATCCATCATGAACTTTCATATGAATTTATGTCCAAGAACATAACATGCATGGGGCGAAGGCGCTACCTGTAACTTGTGCATGCGCGGTGATTGATTCTCCTCCTGGCTCTGATTGGTTGTTTTGATGGTGGATTGGTGCAAATGGCATTATTAGCGCTGGTTGGAGCCAGGAAAGCTGATTTTTTCCACAGATTATCTGTCTCCTGTACTACTGTCCGAGATAGTTTTAGTTACAAGTTAGTTTTATACGGGTTACCTACTGCTAATTTAGCAACTTGTAAGCAATTTATCTAGCATAATAAAGAGTCTTGACCTCATCCGGAAATGAAAAAAAATTGTTATGGCTTTTCTCAGAGAGCAATTTCACTCTGTCAGAGTCCCTGAAGAACCCTTAGAAGTACTAGATGGAACCTTAGAGGTGTCCTGATATAAAAACAAAAATGATCTACTGCGCTACCGTGTACTGCATAGCTAGTGCTGCTTCACCATAGCTCACTTTATAATGTTAGTGATTGTCTCGTCCAAAGCTCTTGAGCTCCAACGGCCTGTCATCTCCGACGCCACGCGCCTTCTAAAGCACTAAGCCCTCTCAATCAGTGGTGGCCATAATGAAGCTTTCAGTACACACTGCCTGCCCGAGAGCTTAACGGTACCCGGGGAACACCTGTCTGACATTTATTAACTGACATGATGCTTATTATTAGCTCTAACTTATGATCACAGAATGATTTTTTAATATTTTTTTTATTAACGTAAGGGATTAGACTACAAAGTGATGCTCGGTGTGTCATCTTTTTTTTTTTTTTTTTTTTGATATGTTAATCAGATAATTGTGCATTTGAAGTGCAAAAACAAATGGATTGAATGCATGTGTGCAGGCTCGGGATCAAAATCAACCCGCATTTCATATACGAACATCATCAAAGTATTGGAACCTGAAAATGTTCAGTGATGATACGCTTTTAATCTGGCTTCATATAAAATGCCCTTTGTTCTTATCATCATTATAGAAAAGGCTGCGTCAGGAGTGTTTGCCGCCGGAGTTCGTATTCCGAGCGAACGTGAATGGACATCAGAAGTATTTGCATTGATTCACTCCAGTTGAGGCAGAATCACAAAAAAACGCCCTCTATGAAAACAACGCAGCTTCCAGCTTTATGCTTAGACCCATGACATACTTCCCTTGGCCGTGCATTACATAGCGCAAGTAGTTTTATTCTATGGCTTGGTTTTCTTTTACAGAAATGTTAATATTATGTTGGATAACACTGTTTAACAGCTCAGACGTGACTATGTAGGGCCTAAGCAGGAACAAATGAGTAGTTCTATATTAACCCCAAAGTCACTACTATTAACTACTAATGAATACTGCTATGGAAATGGTGTAATAAATATACAGTAACAATTCAGTCATTATCTAACATAGACTAATGAAAAAATACCACAAAGGCTATGGAAGACATACAAAGACTGATCCTGTACATTTACGTCAGTCTTTCGGGTTAGTTATTATTCAGAAACAACACTGACATACGTCCTGCAAAAAGGAGGAAAGCTGGCTAACTAGGGTTAGCTAGAATCTGACCTGATTATTTAATTCAGAATAAAATTAATTCCTGAACTAAACGTCGCCACTGCAAATCCCAGAATCTATGCGATTCAATGAGGCACCACTATAATTAGCATATGTTGTTCAATTACTACACCTATAATATAGATTTCATCAAAAGTCTGACATAAAATCTAAAATATTCTAAAAAAATAAAATAAAAAATTTGATCCTGCAGTATTTAACCATATTTGACGGTAACCATGACAACAAGTATCAAAACAGTTAATATATTCGTGCAACTACAAAAAAAGCTGGTTAAACTAAACTCAAAATTACTCTTTAGGTAGCTTGTGTGTGTGTGTGTGTGTGTGTGTGTGAGAAAGAGAGAGAAAGAGAGAAAGAGGACAAGCTGCTCTTCAAATCCACAAAGAGGAATGAAAAACCCTCTTGAGAAGATGGAGGAAAATAGCTCCCATTATATTTCCAATCTGTAGTTGGAAAGCAACAATGAATGGCTTTGGTAGGGGAAAGAAATGTACACGGCCTTAATTAGTGAGCTTAAGACGTGAATGTTCACGTTTTCTCTAGTGGGTTAATAACCTTTGAACTCTTTGAAAACTAGTAAGACAGGTTGCGTTAAGCTGGAATTTCAAATAACAAGAGCACAGGGAAGAGAGAACAAAGCTGTCTATAGCTGTGTGTGTGTGTGTGTGTGTGTGTGTGTGTATGTGTGTTTGCATTCTAATTTATAATTAGGCAAGTACTAATTTATACTTGGTGTTACTGTGAATTCTGGATTCTTGCCACATGTACTTCAGCCAAGCTATTATGCAATGTTAAAACAATATTTTTTCACCTTCAACTGACTACTTACGCCCGAAACTGACCTCTTAGCCGTTTGTATGTGTAGCTATTAAGTGCTAGCTGAGCTGTTTTGTTTTTAATTTTATAAATCCCTTTTGTAAAAAGTTGTATTTTTCCGAGATAAAATATATTCCAGCTAGTTAATAAATCCTTGTTCGCTTCAAATACTAACCCTTCACTTCAGCCTTCTTTTATTTAAATGAATTGCTATGACCTAATACTTAAAGTAATATCAACTTGAGAATTATTCGCACCCTTTACGAAAATGGGCAAGAATAATTCTATAAATTGTGTAGCACATGCAGGGAATGAAATTTTTATGCTTAAACATTTGCATATTCAGTTACAATGTTATAGCAACACAGCATTTCTTCAAACACTACCTTTCAAACGTAAAGTTGTACTTTTCCCTATAAATGTGGAATTGTAATTGATTATCACCTGTAAAAGCATTTTTAAACTGTTACAGACATTTGGTTTTCGTTCTCCTTTATTGCGACCCTGGACATTTTTATAGTTTCCTTGGTGATGGATAGGATTTTTTTTTTACATTTGCATTTATTTTAAATAGTCTTTTGGGGGTGCCAATAATTTTGCCACATATACAATAATTTGGGGATAATCCACTTTTATTAAAAAAATTAACTTCTTTCGTTAGACATATTTGATCATTTTATAGTTTGTATGAAAAATTTTGTATGAAGTATTTTTTCATATATTGTTCATACAAAATGTTGTATAAATTATTTTTGGAAGGGTGTCAAGAATTCACAAATTGACTGTATGAATTAAGAAGATTAATGAAGCTTAATCTGGAACTCATATTATGGGTCTTAAAAATAAAAAACAATTTTAAAAAGATGTTTGCTGTATTACATGTAACTTTTAAAAGTATTTTTTAATACACAATTGTACTTCATTAACAAATCCAATATTTCAGCCAGATACAGAAGTCCAGATGCAGCACAGTAAAAGCTTAATGTTTCTGTTTGTTATCTGCTACGAGCTCCTCCCCTTCCTCTCCGTGGTTCATGATGATACAGGTTACTACAGGTCACACCACACCTTATTTGTTCGGCAAATTTAGTCCATCATCCAGATCTTTTTAGTGTGTAAGGAATACAACACTGCAATGTATGCAGTTATAGATAAATAATCAACAACAGGCTGGTGTGATGGAATGGAGTTACTGTCATCACTCAGAAATGGATTCATTTCCTATAGCAGGCTACATATGGTAACTATGTACCTATGTAACTACATAGGTAACATATAATAATGTCTAACTACTGTATTATTAAGAGTTTCATTTGGGCCTAATTGTTTTTTAAGCTTAATATTATCAACATTTCAACATTTATGTAATAATAACGAGTATGTTTTATAAATGGAAATACAGAGGTAGATAGAATAAATAGGTTTTTGCCGCTACTCTGTAAAGCATCCTTGTGTTTCTAAAAGGAGCTAAATATATGAGACTTCAACTTTTTCGTATTATATTATATTATTTTATATTATATTATATTATTTATTATGTCTGGAAGCGGACAGTGAATCTGGGGGTATTTTTCAATATGGCAGGTCAGGAGTGAGAGGAGCAGGCACACACTGATGACATCGAAAAAGAAAACTTTTAACCTACAGTGGCATTCATTAGACCAATCTGGAGCAAAATAGGGCTTTTGGGCTCTACAATAACAAAAATTGTGAGTGAGTCAGCTATGAGTCAGAGACTTCTGTGGAAGTGTGACTCCACTACACGGTTACATCTTGTGAACCTACAAGTCACATTAGGGGTGTAACGCAACGACACTATCTGTATCTGTACTTGGATTTAAATCCAAAGTGGGTGTGGCCTAAACCAGAAACTCTGGAAAACACTGAAAAACCCCCGGGGCTGAAATCTGAGCAGTGTTATCACGTGAGTGCGTGATTTCTGGTTCTGACATTTCCTCAAAGTCAGCTTCATCCAGTTCATGACTCGGCTCAACTAGGCAGAGTTATCAGTTTGTAAAAATTCTGATATTTTCTAATGAATTTAACAAGCTGAATCTATCTAGCGATCCTGACCAGGCAGTTACTAAGGATGCTGTAAATGCATCGCACAGTCCTGCATGCTTATCGGTCTTTATTTGACCCGGGAGTTTCACATCTGACCTGTTTGAAAGCTTGAAGTTCAGGTTTGTGTGAATTTTTTGTTGATCCCAGTCTTGATACACACCTCAAGTCTCAACTAGATGTCCTGTGAACCTTTCTGACAAGCTCTATTAAAAATGTGAATAATCTGCCTCGTATCTGTATATGTTAAGGATACATTACCTGCTCATTCCAAATAATATATGTGACCCATTACATCAAGTCAGGTATAAAGTCGCACAGGTTAGTTTTGCACTATGGACAATAAGGTGTGGTAGGTGAAATTGTTTAAATCTTCAATTTTGGCTAAAATTGGTTGATAAATGCCTTATCTTCCCGATCCTTCAACAGAATTGAGACATTTTAAACATAAACATTGTTTTAAAGCACTTTAATGAACACTATCCAATCTGGTTACGCCAGTTTTGACAGAAAAATGTGCATTTTTCTTGCTATAAATCCATGCTGCTGGCGAAGTTATTTTAGGAGTAGCACTGAAATCGTGGTGCCAAAATGAGGCCGAGGATTCCCTTTGTCATATTACGTCATGAAATCCTCATTTAAATATTCTAAAAATAAGATTTCCAAAGAAATCAAAGAAAACAGAGATTTCAAATGCCCCCATTCAAACAAACTCCTAGTGTTGCTATGGTGACTTATGGATTGATATAGTAATAAACTTGGTATCAAAATGGAGCCTATTGAACCAGAAATGTGAAAATATGCAAAACTCAAATCACTCAAAATGCAACTTATTATCTGATTTGATGTGACGGGTTACATATTTGTAGTCAAAATCGGTTACATTCCAAATCTGATGCAGCTTTAGTAGCTTGTATTTGTTGCTGTGTAGCACAATCTCTATCTCAGCTAACATTAATGAATTGCACATACAAACTGCTGTGAGGGCTTTTTTTTGGGATTAAAATGTTGATATTTTAAAACAAATTAAATTGTGTCTGCATACACAGTCATTGGTTAGTTTATAGCCCCTTGCTATTTTAGCTTTTTGAACAGAAGCCATAATAGTGCACAGTACTGTGCAAAAACTTAGACAACGAGAACATCTTGTCTTGGACAAAAACATAACGAAGGCTTCTGGTTTTACATGCAGCAAAAAAAAAGAAGGAAGTACGGCATTCAGTCCCCAGAAGAACTGTGGCCGATTCTCCATGACACTCAATGAAACTCACCAGCTCATTTCCTTTTAAAACTGCACAAATAGTACACATTTAAGGAAAAAAAAGCATATCAGATATTGCCTTTGTTTATTTTATTACTGTTACCTGCAAAAGAGTATTTTTTTTTTAAGTAGAAAGATATATTTTCATTATTTTTAACATAATCGTTCCATCTTTACAGCATTTCTTTGCATGTGCCCAAGACTTTTGCATAGTACTGTACTTGCTCAGATTGTGCATACTTTTTTGCTTAACATGACCCAGAAATAACCCACAATCATCGCTTATCTCTACTGAAAAAATACTCAAGTACTTTAGAAGAAAGTATTCATAACGACAGATGTGATAAGAGAGTTGGCAGCAAACTTCATACCCTCTGTATGTCTGGACTTGGTAGTGTAGGTTGATGCAGGTGCAGATTGTGGGAAATACAACCAAACAAAGGAAACCATGAAAACAAGATTCATTAACGTGAACTATGGATACCAGGCAAGAAACATCCAGACAATGAGCGAGAATGTAGTGGTGCTAAGAAGGCACAAATAAGACACAGGTTAGAGTGAATAGGGAATGTGTGACCAGATCATGTGACAAGCAGGGGCTGATGGGTAGTCGAGTTCTGTACCATTCAAGCACTGCTGTGGCACCAAAAGCAATAAATCAAAGAAGGCAATGATTTGCAAATCATGTAACCTTATATTTAATTAGGCCAAAGACAACAAATCAAATATTAAAACTGAGAGATTTTTTTGTTTTATGCTCATTTTGAATCTGATGCCCGCAACACGTTTCAAAAAAATATTGGGACCGGGCTAAAAAAGTAATGCTAAAAACGCACCTGGTAGAACATCTCACAACTAATTACGTTAATTGGCAACAGGTTAGTAACACAATTGGGTTTAAAAGGAACAGAGTCTCTCAGCAGTAAAGATGGGGAAGAGTTCACCGTTCTGTGAAAGATGGCATGGGCAAATAGTACAACAATTTAAAAATAATGTTTCTTAATGTAAAATTGCAAAGGATTTGACGATTTCATCATCTACAGCACATAATATCGTTAAACGATTCAGATAATCTGGAGAAATCTCTGTATACAAGGGACAAGACCAGAAACCAGTATTTGATGGCCGTGAGCTTTGGGCGCTCAGATGGCAATATGTCATCTTTGTTCTATTTTTGATTAAATAAAGGTTTACATGATTTGCAAATCATTGCATTCTGAGTTTTGTTTTTTCTTTTTATATTTTACACAGTGTCCCAATGTTTATGGAAACGGGGATGTAAATTAACAAAGTAAACAATGTTTTTTATGAGCATTGACTAAAAGTAATCACAACCTGTTTTATACTCTATTGTGTGAACTCACGGAAGTGCATCGAGAACGATATCATTTCACATCTAACGTCTAGTTACTCTACCTGAACAATTGTTTACTTTACCATGCTCTTCAAACAAAATAATAAACGAGTGTCACACAGTGGCTTGTGGGTTTTTTTCCTCCTGTTTAGTGTACAAATTGAACCGCTTCTACTTGTTTGGCTTATCATAAATCTGTCAGTATTGTTGTTAGCCTACAACAGTCTCAGAGTTGTCTCGGCATATTTCTCTATATTGCTTTCTGCTTCTATGTCATGAATGTAAATTTCCAAGCTCTTTGCTTTTTTCACTCTTTTTCAACACTAGAATTGACCCACTAATATTACATTCACAAGTACTGTATGTAAAGTAAAAGTAAAACATTTTAAAACACAAGTAAATCTCTGTTCATGTTTCTTATAATAACTTAAAACATGAATAAAATATTTGCAATACTTAGAAAACTGCAATGCATTCACCCCTATGAAGTATTTGGACTATTCCACCAGTCACATGTTCAACAAGAAGTTGCATCATTCATATTTCTTGAAGATCATGGAAAGAAGAAAAGTTCTTTTTATCTGTTCTCATTTTGGAACTATACATTGGAAGTAAAATATTCATTTTGAAAAAAGTTTAAAGTATATAATTAGAATGTCCTTAATGTCCTCATGGCATTAGTCAGGATGCTAGTTAAGTTACATTTTTTATTTTGTTGCCTGAGGTGGGGTAACACCTTTTTCGTATGCATATTTTCTTAGATTCAGTGTTGAAAATCATTTTTAAAAGTTCTATTTTTTGTAAGAGTCACAAGGGCGAAATGGTGCTGCAATCATGGATTCATATCAGTCACTTTTAACTGATAGCTTTGAAGAAATAAACCCCCGTGACAACTGATTCCTATTTTTCATGTGACATTGTTATAAAATCAATATTATGAAGCACAAACTTGTTTAGTTCAACCTTAGCGGCCATTTTGACCATATGCTTTTTCATTGAATAGTTTCTGTTATTCCAATGAATCAGATATTGTATTATAAATGGTTAGTTGATTGTCACCTATAAGCTTCATCTGGCTGCTCAGAAAACATCTAAACACCTGACAAATAAATCACAAATGATGAAGGTGTGTTATTCTGACTGTGAGAAGTCCAGCCATGTGTTTTTCTCCAATCATGTATTACAGTTCATTAATAATGAGTTAATTTTAAGCGGTTTGTATAATATATTTTCCTGTCATAGAAGGTTGTTATTCAAATCCCAAGACATAGATCCACCTTACAGTTTTTTTGTGCACGTTATTAACATAGTTGGGTGTATTACAACATCTTTCTAGCCTTAAGATCTTCTTTAACATCTGCCACACTTTTTTATTTGGACAGTCTGCTCTGATCCTCTTATCACGCTATCAGGTTTATCTCTAAGCCTCATCCACTGATCTAAATCTCTCATGTGATCAGCATGCATGTGATATCTAGCCATCCTCTTCGCTATAGGAATATATTAAGGACACAGTTCAAGTGGCATCCTCAGCCAAAACAACAGATGCTCAATTTATGGCAAATGGCTCCAAGGAGAGCCCAGACAACAATAGTGACGTTGTATAGAGTCAGCATGAGACAGACACATGAACAATGGTGGGAGAAGTGGGTCAAGCCAGTGGCTCACTATTCTGTGGGTTCACGGGCTGAATTACGGCCTAGAGGTGATGCTTAACTATAAAAGGGCTTAAAAACCAACTCATGTGGTTGAAATGGGATGTATTTGGATGCTGCCCAGTGGAAGAATATTATATATTACTAGGTTTAACAACATTCACTGACCAAGAATGCAGTGTGGATTGTGGATGGATTTATGATTTCTTTCCCCAAATAAGCCTAAAAATGAGTCAAAGTATGGAATTCAGGTATGGAATTCAAACACACTTATTTACAGATTTTTATGGAAATTCAGAATATTTGGATATTAAAACTACAATGCACTGACACTGGAGACACAGTCCATAAATATTAAATATATGTCTCCTAAGGGAAAATGACAATGAAAATTTTTTTTGTAACATAACAGCATGTTTTTAAAATCTGTTTATGTGGAGCGACTACCATGCAAGTCCTTGTAAATAAGTTGTTGCTATAGAAACGACAAGGTTCTAGAGCAAGCGAATTAATATAAATGCATCATTTATGTCACAGCCAGAATTACTATAAGAGCTGCTGCTGTAGAAAATGAATCCACACCTTCCGATTAGTGAAGAAGAGAAACGGCACCCATTTTTTAATGGTATTAAAATAGATATTTTATTCTCAAAGGTTTTAAATCTGTTGTTTTTAGACATTCTCTTGTGAAACAAACTTCTCTAATGCATCAAATGTCATGGTTTCCCGTTGCAGGTATTGGCCAATAAAAAAATAAGTAAAAGAAAAAATGAGTACTGAATGCTTGGAAAGTTTCAAAATCAATCTGGGAAAAGACATGAGAAAAAGTGGAGACTTTTCATAAAATGAAAAACATACTTGGATATCTAAGTGAGATTATGACAAAAAAAATGTAGAAGACTCAAATCGGTGCAGCATGAGTCAGTTTTTGTATGTAAAGGAATGGTTCCTTAGAATAAATTGTATTTTGATTAAATATTAGATGTCTCTCGTATTTTCAGTGTGAAGCTAATTAACCACAAATACATTTTTTCATAACCTTTACCAAGGGGGCCAATAATTCTGATGCTGACTCTAAATACTTAATCAGTTAGTGGTGAATTAGCTGCTATCTTTCTGTGTCAATTTACCTTCTATATTTCTATATTTAATGAGCTGATATATTTCTGGTTTGTTTCAGGTGGAATTTTTTTTACTTCCAAAGGACAAACTGAACACACACACACACACACACACACACACACACACACACACACACACACACACACACACACACACACATGCATGCACAGAAGTCTCACTCTCCTGAGCCCACAGCCCACATTTGTGAAGAGAGGAGAGAGAGAGAGAGAGAGAGAGAGAGAGAGAGAGAGAGAGAAATAAGTAACATAATCCAGCAGCGGATCAAAGGGCTCGGATTAGATTATTTTCTATTGCATCACTGGCCTGAATGACCCATCAGATCAAAGGCTGAGATTTTTGGGAGGCGAATAATATCTGAATGCATTATTGAGGTGCTTGGGACGGGAGTGAGAAGATGGAGGAGGATTTAGTGTCATAACGGCATGGCAGGGGGGCCAGCGGTGTGACCGATGACGCCGTAACCCAAGCCACGGCTGCATTGTGGCATGGCATTTGTTTGAATTCAAGGCATGGGGAAGAACAATAAGGGCAATCTGGAAATGGGATCAGCCCATGACTGATAGTAATTACTTGCTGTCTACACCATTAATAATTTACCGTAATTTCAGATCCAGCACTTTCCAGAGGCAGAGAATTGATCCTGCACTAAAACACGCCTATGCACGCCTATACAGCACGACACATAGCGCCTACTTCCTGTAAAACAAAAAGGATTTCTGTAAAATACAAGGACATTTTTCAAAACCTACAATGAGGGAGTCAGGGAAAATACATGTTTCAAGCATAAGATGTTAAATGGTTTCATACATTTTTGCAAAAACAGTGAGATTTTGAAGTATTTTAATAATTACTTTTGACTTCAAGGTAAAGCGTCTAAAGAAATGGCTTTAAAGACATAAGAAATGTCTGGTTATGAAGACGTGAATTGTTCATGAAGTAAGAGAAAACACCCAGTCTTCTGCATTTCCACCCTGAACAGGTGAGAACACTCTGTATATGTGTATGTGTGTGTTTGTGTATGTGTGTGTTTGTGTGTTTTAACTTGTAATTTCCTGTGGCTGGAGGTCAGTGGCGTAAACTACAACCTCAGAAGCTTATTTTAAGAGAAGAAAGCAAATGATCCATGTGTACTTACTATATCTGACATGGCTGAATGAGGGAAAGTGTAAACAAGCCAGATAAGATTATATAAAAGCGATGTTTTATTGCTTATGAGCAATATGTAATGAGTCATTTGGATTATTCAGTTAACTCCTGAACTACTGGATCATAGCTATTAATAGCTATTTCACTTTTGTTGCATACACAAGGTTTTGCTAAGAAGCACTTAGATTTTCAGGACTTAAAAAAACCCTCTTCATAGAATTTGTACAACAGCACTGTGTACCACTGTTGCCAAATTAACGACTTTGTCCCGAGATGTTAACTTCTTCAGTGACTTTATTTAAAAAGAAATACCTAGTCTTCTTTGATCACTGATCACCATCCATCCATCCATTATCTATAGCGTTTTGTCCACCTGGGTGGCGGGGAAGCTGGAGCCAATCCCAGCATCTTGGGGCGAGAGGCGGGGTACACCCTGGGCAGGTCGCCAGT
>JAQQZR010000007.1:20443817-20456226 GCA_030068235.1 Notoglanidium macrostoma
CCCAGGGTGTACCCCGCCTCTCACCCCAAGATGCTGGGATTGGCTCCAGCTTCCCCGCCACCCAGACGCATAAAGCACTATAGATAATGGATGGATGGATGGATGTTAACATGCACTGACCATTTTCGTCACTTGTGATCATTTGCGGAATATCTGCACTAAGTAAGGAATTAAACCCTTGGTGGTGTTCTGTAACAGGAAAATAATCAACGGCAGTATGCTGGGGCAGATGCAACAAAGCTAGACAGGTCATAGGGACCAATCTGGCATCATTTTTTGCAGGACAGGATGCTTTCTAAACATCCTTTCTCCAGAGTGAGTAAACTTACCCACCGCTATCTGACTGTAAAGCATACATTTTTCTTCATTCCTCCACACTGTATATATTATTACTTATTCTTTTTGTCATAGAAACATTAAAATGACAGCCACCTTATGATCATCACCTGCATTACCACCACTTTACTTCCTTTTGTAAGTCAAAACCATAGCATTTTGCTAGCATCTTATTTTATTCTTACTTTATTTCTTTACTAAGTGGGTACTGTAATTTGTGCATAGTCTATCCAGCATTGTTCTTTGGCCTTCTCTTTGACAGCCTGAAAAAACAATGCTCACGACACAAAACAACCAAAATTGTTGTCTTAATTAAACCCAGTGTGGTCTTGAGATTTGTATGTCTATTGTGAAACCACATACTGTATCTGACGGAACCTGCTGTGCTAAAACAAAAACATTTAATCGTAGCACTGTAATTACTTGTGGTTTGAATCTATAGGCTGGGATGAAAACAAGACTGAGGCACGGGAAGAATTCCCATGATTGTAGCCTGCATAAACTTGGCCAACGAGCCAGCACCTTGTCACTCAACAGATGCTGGTAGAGCTGAAGGTATGAAATGAAATAGAAACTGCACTTTGTTATTCCTGGCTACTGCACATTTAAGTAAAATCTCCTGAAGTATCTGTGAAATTGTACGTAAGCAATGCACAACATTAAATTAACCAATTTCAGCAGAAAATTATAGTGAAAAATGAATATGGATTTTTGACAGATGAACAGACAGAAAATCTCTGATCTTTGGTTGGTCCTTATCACGTGTTGATTTGTCCCCAAGGGCAGATCGTTAAAGCGATAAAGCCTGCAGCAGCTAGGCTAAAATAACGATTACAAGTCCTGGAATGTTTTGGTGTTTTTGGCTGGAAAACTTCTGACAGTTTTAATAGGCTAAGCATTTTCCAGTACTTGTTAACTCAGAAGAACAGTTCAGCAGATATAGAAATTGACCAGGAGTAGTAGAAAAACATGGAAATAAGAGTTGTGATAGGAAAATAAAGCACTTTAATATGCATGTACACTTTACTTACACACCACAAGGCCGTGAGGTCTCAGAATGAATCGTTGGCTATGTTCGCATGTGATGATTTTTGTCAATCTGAATGAAATTCTTTCCAAATGCAGATTCTTAATGAAGTTTATTCTCCTAAACTTTGGCAAATGTCCATTGGAGGTATGCATTTACATGTAAGTCAAACCAAATTTGTTTGTGTTCGAGGAGAGGCATTTCATAACAATGAGAAGACGATAAGTGAACAGGAAGTTAACGTTAGTTCACCTTGACCTTCTTTTAAATTTTAAGCCCAAATGTATGTCTTGCTGAGACTCGTTTTATAATCATATTAGCTGAATGCCCGTCTTTGACCTCATTCAACCTTTTAAAAAATTGACATATTTGAAAGTTAGCCAGTAGGACACAAATGTACAGAATCGTTTTTTAGCAATTCCAAAATGAAAGCAAGTTATTATTTTTACTTCTTTTAATAAGATGGAAATTTCATCCAGGTTGACCTCAATTGATTTAAATTCCAACTGAGCTATTAGTCACATTTTTACGCTGCGTGTAAACATAGACATTTCTTTTTTGGTAGAGAAGGATGGAGAACCTTTGAAATTCTCATTCTCATAGACAGAAGTCTCTAATAAACCAAACTGACCTTGCAAATCCAGGTGTTCAGTGGACTAGCACTAAACTGTTAGTGCAGAAGAGTCTAGCATGATAGACATATGCTTTATCCCACACAAAATGCATGAAATACAGTATATTCATTAATGAATTCATTGTGGCAATGTCATAAGGATTTATGCCTATCACTGTACAGTGATATTTCAGTTTTTATATTCAATATTCATAAAACACAATCTTGTGCTTGGAGAATAGAGAATGATTTTAACAATTACTATAAGTGGCTAAACAAAGGGCAATTTGACACATCGTTGAGGGCACTACTTAGAAAGGTGTAATAAATTACAGTATCAGGTAATCAAGCATTTGAGAAAATGTGGATTTGCGAAACTAGACACACTTTTGATGTAACCCTTTTAGCATTTTTTAAATAGATTTTGTCTTTTTGTCATAAAATTACAAAACATCAAATATACAATATATACAGTTTTCTCAGTTTATACTCCACTTGTTTGTCTGGAGAAGCTGACATTTTACATTTGTAGACAGTTTTTTTTATTGAGGGGGGCCATGGTCATATGTTGGAAATTTCCATGAGCTTCCTGTCCATTGCTTGCCTGTCACTGTTCATTTTTAAAGGCATCTCTACTTCCAATCTCTTCTTTTTATGATTTTTTTGCCTCTTACAGCATATGTATGCAGTCAGTGATACCACTATAAGAAGAAGCCCCAGACAGGTGGTGCTAAGAGCAATAAGTAGTAGCTTGCAGGGGAAGAGTTCGCTATACTCTGGCCCCTGTGCGAGCCTGATTGGTGGTCTGACCTCCTCGATCCCGATATTCGCCTCTCTGGTCAGGAGGCTCTGAATGTATGTTTCGTTGCTGATGGTCTCATTGACGAACAAGTTGACCATTACAGTGGAGTGTAGTGGTTCAGGTTGGCCATGATCACTGACTTTGACCAGCAGGCTGTACAGGCCCCGGTCACTCAAGACTTTCCTGAGGGTGATGTTTCCCGTATCTGGGTCTATAGCAAATGAGCCCGGTTCACCACCCCTTCGCTTGATGATGCTGTAAGCAATAACAGCATTCATGCCGGTGTCTCTGTCCACAGCGTAGACCTCTGTGATGGATGTTCCTGGGAGTGTACTGGGAAGAACCAGCAAGTAGGACTGGTTGGACTGGGGAAACAGCACCATTGGTGGGTTGTCGTTGACGTCCAGGAGCAAAATAGTAACCATGGTGACTGTGGAGAGTGCAGGCTTACCCCCATCCACAGCTTCAACCCAGAGATAGTATGTTCCTTGCTGCTCCCTGTCCAGTGGGGTCTTCGCTCTCAATGCCCCCCGTCCTGTGTCAATGACAAATATGTCACTTCCATTGATGATTGATAGCGCCACCCAGCCATTTTCCCCAGCATCTGCATCTGTGACAGACAGCACTCCAATCTCCCCAAATCCTGGGAAGTTCTCTGGGATAAAGAAGGTGAAATCTTTGTTGATGAAACGAGGACTATTGTCGTTGCGGTCCAGCACGGTGATTGAAACTGTGGCAATTGACTCCTTCCTTGGTGTGCCACCGTCAACTGCTCGTACTATAAAGCGGTAGTTCTCTTTCTCCTCTCTGTCAAGAGATGTGGTTACGATCAAGACCCCAGTCAATCGATCAAGGTGGAAGATCGGAGGAGCATCTGAACCAAGAAGATAGAGTACCTCACCCCTGTTACCGCTGTCCTCATCAGTGGCCTGAAATTTAGTGAGAAATGTTTCTGGACTGTTGTTCTCCTCAATCTTGATGTCAATAACTGAGTGCTTAAATACGGGTGCATTGTCATTATCATCCAACATTTCCACCTTCACCTGTGTCTCAACAACTACACCATCTGTGTTTCTGACCACCACAATGAGTTCATAATATTTCTGCTCTTCATAATCCAACAGATCTGTAGTCTCCAGTAAGTACTCATTTTTTACATTTTTATATGGCGAGAGCCTGAAGGGTCCAGCCCCTTGCAAAAAGCATGTCACCTTCTTCTTTGGGTCTGCATTCTTTATGGTGAAGAAAGCAATTGGTGTAAAGGGTGGCTCAGATTCACTCAGAGAAACCACACCATCTTTCTCGGAAGCAATGTAACGGGTTATGACGACTGGTGGTCCTGACACCTGTTTAACAACCTTCACATTGACAGTAGCAATATCAGGTATGCAAGCTGGCCCATTAGCAAGCACGACCAGCTTGTACAACTTTCCAGTGTCAGAATTAATTTTTTCAGCTAGCTTGATGACTCCTGTGATTTCATCCAAATGAAACAGGCTCCTAGTTTCTCGGGTGACCCGTTTACTGAAAGCGTAAGTAATTTGAGCATTGGTACCCTGATCTGGGTCAAAGGCAAAGAGACGGGCCAACTGTGAGCCCTTTGTGGTGTTTTCAGAAAGTGTCACATTTATCTGAGTCTCACTGAATTTGGGACAATTGTCATTTACATCTGTGATGATAATTCTAAGAATGGCAGTGCCCAAAAATGGTGGAGAGCCGCCGTCCTCAGCGATGAAGTCAGTTAAATATTCTGCTTTCATTTCCCTGTCCAGTAGCCCAGTAACGATCAGGAAAGGCGTCAACTCTCCCCCTTCATTTTGCTCAACATCCAGTGTGAAAAGTCCAAAGTCATTAGCCAGCCAGTAAGTCTGAACCCCATAAATGCCAATATCTGGGTCTACAGCAGATTGCTCTACCACAAACCGAGCATTGACTGGTGCATTTTCCGGCACAGACACACTGATCTCGTCCACTGGGAAATGTGGCTTGTTGTCATTAACATCTTCAATTAAGATTTTGATCTTAACTAGCTGGAAGTACTGCTGTGGCAGAATGATCACGTCCAGAGAGATAGAGCATCCTTGACCCTCGTAGGAATCTGCACATAGAGTTTCTCTGTCAATCTCCAAAGCAGAAGTGTATAGCTCCCCGGTTGTATCACTTAGATTAACATACTGGGCTCCACTCTGCCTTAACTCCAGATGGAACAAACGAGGGGGGTCGACGAAGAAATCCAACTTTAAATCTTCTCCAATAGACCCGATGAGAATCCCCTTGGGTAAGCCTTCCTTTATCTTATAGACAAGATGGCTGAACTTTGAAAAGCAGGATAGAGGACTTGTGTACAGCAGGAGAATCCAAAAACCCTAAAACCAACAGAAAAGGCATACTTTAACAAGAGAAAGAGGTACACAAAGCAGAAATATGACGTTCATATGAATTCTATATTGTGCAGAGGAGGCGCAGGACAAAAGCTATTAGTAATAGTGAAATGTCCTACTATCTTGACTTTAGTGACTGACAAGTTACCAACAAACAAATATAATTAGTTACTTAGCTAGGTTAGCTATCCGATGCTTTTTGAATCAATCTGATTCATCTGATTCAATTATGAATGGTCACGAATAGGCTTGAAAACAAGCATTCATGTCATTGAGACTTAAAATTATACATACTATGATATACAGTACATACTAAGGAAAGTATATTCTTAGTCATTTATGAGGAATTTCATTAAGGATTTCAGATTAATAGTGAGTATAAAATTGTTGTAATAATTATTTTAAAAGTAATACTTTTTCTAAGAAAAAAAAATGGTTTCAGATTAATAATAAGTATAAAGTCATGGCAATAAGTAATTTTAAAATGAATACTTTTCTGTAACAAATGTGATTTCAGATCAATTGTAAGTATACAATTGTTGCAATAATTAATTTTTTAATTATTAAGCACAATTTTTACGTGTGTTTAATATAAAAAAAATATTAAACACACAGGCTCTATACACATATAAACCGGCTGGACAAGTTGTTTAAATACAATTAAGGGTGTTTGTTACAGCTCAGTGGTTCCACCCTTTACAAAAACTAATTCTGACAGGAAAGAATGACAGATATGTAGAAAACCATAGACAGTTTAATAAAAGAAATGAAAGAATGAGTGCAAATAATCTCGAATGAGGAATCCTAAAACTTTTTTGTCATAACTATCCAGAAATCTTTGAATCCAGCTTAACAGACACATGCCTGTTTTTAGGTTCATGGTGTGAACTTCATTTCTACATCAAAGCATAAAGCATTCCTTTAGGGAAAAAAAAAACTTACCCAGAACTTTCCTTCCCTGACAAGGCAGGAACCCCTGCGTACGTTGCACATTTTTCCCGGCCAGTGGTTTATTCCAGAGGGATTATTTTTACACGGCAGCGCCGTGGCGCATGTTAAGCGCGGAGGAGATCCGTCACCTTCAGCGCTTCATGCGCGTCTGAGCCGCTCCGGCCATTCATCTCCCTCGCAGAACCAGGGAGAGGCCACGCCCACTTGCATGTTAATCGTGCTCTGGCGCTGACCAATGAGCTCGAAATCTAGCCCTCTTATTTGCATATTGAAACGACCCAATCGGGACGTTGTGCGCGCGTGCCAGTCCAGTAAAAATGTGCTAAGCTAACTCACTGAGGGAAGCAGGATGGCGTTTATTAGGCTGTTGGAAATCATATTCACACAAGTTTTATTCTGAAAAAAATTGTTTATGACTGTTTTAATCGGACTGGCTGTGATATTATGTGAGGATAAACTATTTCCGATCAAAGAAAGTCGACAATGAAACTGTTAGGGTTGAGCAATGCATTATATTGCAAGCTCTCATCGACAGCTTACAGGAAGCTGCATCCATGATTTCTAAGTGTTTCATGCTCATAACAATCTATTGGGTTGATATCGGGGTTCCTCTGAATATGAAACATTCAAAGTCAGGCGCACAGTAGATCCGGAGCCTATATATATATAGAGAAATACACCCTAGATGACAGAACAGTGTACACACACATTCATAACCTAGAGGCAAGTTAGCATAGCTAATCCACCTAGTGACGTGTTTGGGAGGGAAGAGGAAACCAGAGATCGTAGAGTAAACCCATACACAGAAGCAGATGTGTGGGTGGGTCCGCTGGCCCACTCATTCAGATTCAATGAAATGCATTTTTTATAGTACAATTTTCAAATTTAAATGTTCACAAATTACCGTGAATATGCATTGTTTTGTCTTATTATTTTATTAGAGTTATGTATTAGTAATAATAATATTCAGAACTTCCTTGTTAACTGATGTTATATTGACTCGCGCAGTGAGCTCCCTCTAATGCTGTTCTTTAGGTAGGGCACCGCAACAATGACGGTCATGGCTGTATTACTGATGCGGTCACCATATTGTAAATATCTATGCCTGTTGAAGAAAACGCAGTGATTAGCTTCATTCAGACCTACCCAGATGTTTCCGGCCCCACCCATCAGCCACTTTATGTATCCGCCACCGCCCACACAGACTGTAATGATTGGCTTAATATGACATCGTACTGTAGAGGCAAAGGGGTTTGTCACCCCCTACTTTTTTCTCTGCTATCTGCAAATCGTGGGTTGACGATGTCTTGCGGATATGTGATAATTCGTGATGTTTACTCTTTTCAATTTACCAGGTTCTGATTTGTGTCACATATCAAACACAATCACTGTGACCACATATCAAAAACAATTGTGATGGGAATGTTTTTTTTTGTGAAGTTTAAAAGTGATTTATGGACAGATTTACCTGCAGTGTGAATATAGCCGATGAGATACAGATCTGTTTATTGTCCAACGCATTAAGCATTAACAACATACATGCGCAGCAAAATTGTCGTCTTTACACAGTTGCAACATTTCGTGTGATCACATGAAAAACTTATCGCTCACGTCTAAGTTTTTTCTCAGATCTGATCTTTCATTCTTGCTTGTACGTGAACGTTTATCTGTTATTTTACACGACCTGCATGCACACGATCGTGTCACATGCATGACCTACGCTTGGAAAGTTATGAACAACAACAAAATACTTCATATTTGTGAAACAAATTTTTTTTATTAACATAAAAACCTATCAGCACATATTTAAAACACAGAACATGATTTTCTCTGATTTGCTTGTCAGCATTTGGATCAGAAGAACAAAAATGCCAGATAAATATTCATAGCTATGGGATCACATGGTCACATGACTACATAGTAGATATAATCTGTAACCAAAAAGATCCAGTTTTCATCTTCATAATGTTTTTTTTACCACTATGTGTCAAATATCTAAGCCTAATTTAGTGATGGCAGTGTGTCAGGAGTTGGGGCTAAAGGACATCACAGTGCTGAAGCTCCATAGCTAGAGGTGTGGACAATCAGTCAGCGAGGGGTCATCCACAGGTATACGAGTCTTCATGTAATTACTGGCATTGATGCACTGCTTCAGCTCAGGACTCATTTTATCAGCTTCTACACCTCAGCAGTTTTTGGAGACGGGGTCTCTGGTAACCCTTAAAATCCAAGTCGTCTGCCTTCCACCATGTTTTCATGGATGTTTTCTCAGCATGTTGTTGGAAGGTGTATGACTTATGAGCATAATCCTTATCAGTCTACTGCAGGAAATTGAAGAAGTCTGTGATGATGCTAGTGAAATATGTGCCAGGCTTGAAAGTGCTCTTCTGAAAAGTTTAGCTCCAGGTCCTTTTAGTCAGACTGAAAAATCAGCCATGATGAAAACTGAATACAGACAGGATCATTCTGATTTTGTGCCCAGCTTCACACTAAATTTACAGCAAGCATGCCGAGTGGATTTAATTAATTTTGGGATAAAATTATTTCAAGAAGGATAGTAAAGGAAGGTATGGATCCCCTACATGGATTTTCTACTTTAAAGGGAGAATTGCTTTTAATCAATTGAGTCACATGTAGGAGTTTGGATGGAAAAAGCAGAAAATATGCAAGTCTTTTACAGTTTTCAGTAATTCCAAAAATTTAATCTGGCTGTATCCTGAAACAAGAAAGCAAAAAAAACCAAAACAAAAAAAAAACAAACAAACGAAAAAAACAAACAAACAAGAAAAACTCTCAATATTCTCATGAGCCTCTTAATCTCTTCAGCTGATCTAAAAATGATATCTGGGAAAAAGTTGAGCTGATGGGAAGAATGTATGGGTGGTTGAATATTACAAATGAGGAAATCCAGAATCAGCTCAGTGGATATGAGAAAACTTCCTTTTCTTTTTTTCCCTAAGGGTATGCAAACTTTAGTATTTGATGTAAAATAGAACTGTAAAATATTAGTGTCACAAAGCATGAGTTAAACATTAAATATTCTAATGGTGCCTTCGAGCAGTTGGACATGTGATGTGTGTGTGCATGTGTGTGTGTGTGTGTGTGTGCATATATATATATATATATGAAAAATATGGCCTATGGCCCACAGTACGACCAAAAGTATGTGGACACGTGACCATCATACCCATACGTGTTTGTTGAACTTTTCATTCCAAAACCATGAACATTACAGGTTTCCCCCAATCGTTTTCACACATTTCATGCCAAAAATGCCATTCTCATGACTATGAAAGCATTTCTCAAAACTGTTAATTTCATTTCTTAAAACAACAAAAGGCTCTAACCACCCAAACTACTTACCACATGTATCAAAATCAATACATAGTCAATACACCACTGTGACCAAATGGCTAGCTTATGTTTGTCATTTACAAAAGCTAATACCACATTATTCTTTTTATAAAACAAAAAAACTTGTAAAATATAATGACTCATAACTGTAGAACAAATTTTTTTACACTATATACTGGTACATTTATCCAAGTAGAGAAAAAGAATCACTGTAAACCTATACAGGTAACGGAAATGAAAACTTTGTTTAAAAAATCTGTTTGAAATGAGAAAAAAAAACGACAGTATATTTCACTGTACATACCTGAAATTTGTATTATATGGTGATATATAATATATAATATATGGTGATTATAGCTAAAAATGATTGATACTACATGCAAAAGTATATTGCAAATGAAACAATATAAACAGACACAATCATGGGGCATCCATTCTTTCTTCAGGCCACATAACTGGATCTATATCACACCATATAATTTGTCTTTCAAAGCACAGGGGGAAAAATCTTTTAGTACGACAAGTTTCAGGTGTTATGTCTTCACAGCAAGCCCTTGTTGCCTCCAGCAGTGACATCTGGTTATTGGCCTGGTGCTCATACACCCTCCACCTCCGTGCTGAAAAAACTCCTCATTTGGATTAAGGAAGGGTGAATATGGTAGCAGAAACAGCATGTACATCCTCGGATGGGCGTCAAACCAAGCTCTTACTTGATTTGAGTGGTGAAATCTGACATTGTCCCAGACCACCAGAAAAATTGGCACATCTAGTGCTACCACTTGTCTCTCAATTTCAAGAATGAGAGCATTGAATAATGCAAAAATAGTAGAAGCCTCTCGTCCCTGTCCCTGACGTCCTCCAGATAATCGTGGACCTCTTCGTCTTAACATGCCTTCTTCACAAAGGGGCATTATGATATGCTTGGGAGTAATTAGTCAGGGGATATGCACTTGTGAGATGAGATTGACAGCATGTGCTTTCAATTGTTTGAAAGGGAGGAAAGAGCGGTACAAACATTTACTCTGCGCTTCTTCACACCAGCTTTATCCAATGTGACTGGATTATGCAAAGGCTGCATGTATGATGGGTTTTTTGTGCTCTGATTGATGCAACAAACTACTATTTGTGTGAATGATGTTTTAATGAGTTGATTAATAAATGTTCAAACTGTTCTGATGGGTTTCTCAGAGTCAAATTAGAAATGCACTACACCATGAAGGATGTGTTTAGAGTTTTGTCAAATGTGCCTAAGTATTTGTAGTTTGTGAGTGTGCTGTGACTGCATGCATAATAGCTGATGAACATTTCTGAGAATGGTGTTTTTGTTATAAGTGATGTGTCAAATCGATTAGGAAAACTGTAATATGGAGTTTGCTGTTATTATAAGTCCCACTCTTCTGGGAAGGCTTTCCACTAGATTTTTGAGCGTAGCCGTGGGAATTTGTGTTCATTCAGCTACAAGAGCATTAGTGAGATCAGGCACTGATGTTGTGTGAGGAGGTCTGGGGTGCGGTCTGTGTTCAGTTCATCTTAAAGGTGTTCAGTGGGGTTGAGGTCAGGGCTCTGTCCAGGAGTTCTTCCATTCCAATTTGGCAAACCATGTTTTCATCGAGCTTGCTTTGTGCACAGGGACATCGTCATTCTGAAATTACAGGTTTGAGGCTCATGGTTCCAGTGAAGGGAAACTGTAATGCTACAGCACACAAAGACATTCTATACAATTGTATTACTCAAATTCTGAGGCAAAGGTTTAGAGAAGAAAACATATCGGTGTGATGATCAGGTGTCCGCATACTTTTGGCCCGTCAGTTTATATTATGAGGATTCACCCTACACATTATTCATTCTTTCTTATGAAAGAAAGACCAAGAATGAATGACCCAAGAAAGAAAGAAAGAAATAATAGCCAAAAAAACAAACAAAGAAAAGAAACTGTGTGAGAGAGAAACAGAGAGAGAGAGAGAGAGAGAGAGAGAGAGTGATAGAGATGTATGGATCCTCCACCTAAGCACAGGCTCAAAGCTGATAGTAAATATTACTAAGGAGAAGGAAAGCAGCAACGTATTGCTGTGTAAACAGTTTGTATTTTATTCCTGAACTCTCTTCAGATTAAACAGCGTGACAAGAGCACATGGAGAAACAGGACGAGTGGTGGAGAGAGGCTGCATGAGAAGAGAGGATTAGAGAAGGGAGTGAGGGATGAGAGGAGTAGAGGAGAAAGGGATGAAGGAAGTGAGGTGAGATTGCTGAGAGGAGGAGAGGAGAGAGTGGTGAGGGAAGTAGGGAGGAGGAGAGATGAAAGGAAGAGGAGAGAGAGTGGTAGGGGAGGAGAGGAGAGAGGCATGAAGGATAGAGAGCTGGAGGGATGAAAGGAGAGGGTGGCAAGGGCATGAGAGGAGAAAAGTATGAGAGCGGAGAGAGGGAAGATGGGAAGAGAGAAGAAAGTGGTGAGGAGAGGAGAGGGTAGAGAGGGATCAGAGAAGGAGTGGAGGAAGGATGAGAGGAAGAGAGGAGAAAGAGATGAGTGGAGGAGAGGAGAGTGTGATGAGAGAAGGAGAGGTGGAGGGATGAGAGGACAGAGTGGTGAGGGCAGAAGAGAAGGGTGCTGGGGGAGGAGAGGAGAGAGCGGTGATGGAATGAGATGAAGAGAGATGAGAGGAGGAGAGGAGAGAGGAATGAAAGAGGAAAGGAGATAGAGGTATGAGGGGAAGAGACTAGACAAGAGAATGATGAAGGAAGGAGTGGAGGAGGGATGAGAGACAAAAGGAGAGAGGGATGAGGGAGGAGAGGAGAAATGGGTGAGGGAGGAGAGAAGAGAGGGGTGAGAGAGGAAAGGATAGAGGGGTGAGGGAGGAGAGGAGAGAGGGGTGAGAGAGGAGAGGAGAGAGGGGTGAGGGAGGAGAGGAGAGAGGGGTGAGAGAGGAGAGGAGAGAGGGGTGTGGGAG
>JAQQZR010000007.1:20458988-20469182 GCA_030068235.1 Notoglanidium macrostoma
CACACACACACACACACACACACACACACACACACACACACACACACACACACACACGCACACACATGCACACACACTCGTACTGAGTAGCTGAGCCTGATTGAATTTGATATGGACCTTTGAAATCACAGTCCACAATTCCTTCAATTACTCTTTGTAGCTTGTGCACTTTCTGCCATTGGTGGGTTTTTTCATCTGGAATCACTATCTGCATTTCATTTGTTCAGATGAGTCTAGGAAAAAAGAAAGAAAGAAAGAAAGAAAGAAAGAAAGAAAGTTATACTCTTTGTGTCGTGTCATAAATAAGTTTGATCTATGTTTTTGTCTGAAATCTTCATCTACATTTCCTTTGTTTAAATAATTGAATACATTATTGGATTGCTGTCCACGCTTATCAGCTGCACTTTCTACATTCTTCTTCTCTCTAAGATCTGATAAGAAAAGCTTTAAAAGCTTCACATGACCATGACAGACACACTGCTTACAGTTAGTTGCTTTTTTGGTTCTACCAGAATTCCTGCCGTGTCAGTAGGGTGGTATGTTCTGACTTTTTCTTTCTTTGATCTGCACTCATGCATATATATATATAAACAAACGCAGACTTGCTCACACACGCATACAGTGACATTTCCAGGTTTGTATGATTGCAAAGTGGAAACATACAATTAAGCAATATCACATGAGCAAGAGTGTGGTTATGTATGGTTCTGAGTGTGATTCTGATAAAGTTTTATAAATAAGAAAATAATATTGAGTAACTTACATTTTGATCACAATGTGGTCAAAATTTGTTTGTCTTTACTCCGCAAACGGAAATAGATAAATCGCAACAAAGCAACACTCACCGATAGATATTCAGCTAGCTGGCTAGCTAGCTTACACTGATTTGTACATTCCCATGAAATTGTCTTCCCTTCTTTCTTTTCATCTTCATCTAATGAGCTTTCATATTTTAAGAAGGAAAACAAAAGATATATTCATTTAAAATGTATCATTTTTGCCATGTGTAGAGGACATGCTTGCATCAGTAGAAAGAAAGAAAGAAAGAAAGAAAGAAAAATAAATCAAGAATTAAAGGTCAAAAAAGAAAGATTTAATCAGGGATGTTAAACAGTTAACTTTGCTTTGCTAATCTCATAGCTAATATAGCTAACTATCAGCATTCAATGATGAGACAGAATTTGGGTGGCAGTGTCTCTGGGTTTTCAACAAAATATAAAAAATACAGTGCTGATCTGAGAGCGTAGCGTAGGCCTACCTGTGGTTACAATTCTCTGTCAGTTCCTCAAATCGCAAAACATTTTGCATTGCTATTTAATTTTTTCCTGCATGGGAGCATCATCCATAGTGTGACGAGGGAACTGTAGATATAATCACGTAAACGGGGTGGATTATTTACATTTTTTCTCCAAAATCCCACTTTTCTCTCACAAGGTCACTGAGGGATTTAAGTAGCCTTCTGAAATGTGACGTGAGGTCAAGGGTGGCAATTAGGTTGGTGACAGCTGACCCCCAAAAATTCAATGCATGTAATTTTTGCAATATCATAACTAAGCATGATAGTTGCATTAACACATTTCAAGCAGTAGATAAGCCTCTGGTTATTAGCCCTTATAGTGAACAGACAGGCGCTTTTATAGGAGGGATTTTAGAGTTAAATCATATGTGCAGCCTGTCAATCAAACCTGTTGTGTCACCTCAAACTAATTTAAAACCTAATCTAAGATCAAATATCATGTATAATCTCTTACATCACATCACATGGTTCATGCATGAAGTTTACATATTTGGTTTATAGGTATGTTTTTATTTATTTACACCTGATTCATTTTCAGATGATTCATTTTTTTTTTTCTGCCTGATTCATTTATTTTTCTACACATACAATTTAACGATATATGTCATTTTTCACAATTCGTTTATTTTACATGTGTTTTGTACATACATGTTTGATTTGGAAAAAAAACAACTTTATTTTTTTTCGACACGATTCATTTATTTTCACATGATTTTTTTCATGATTCGTTGATTCTTCCTGTACTTCATTTATTTTCACCAGCACCTTTAAGCACCTAAACCTATAGTCCTTATCACATGATGACGTGTGTGTACTTAAAAATTGACAAAATGTGATCATATAGGCCTATTACTCAAATATCAAATATACATGTGAGTAATATGATGTACTGTATGATCACGTCAGAGATGGGTGCGATTTTTCTGTTTTGTGATTTCCAGACAATTAACAAAAGCAGTCTTTTGATTATGCAATTCCAGATGTTTCACATGTGGCATGGGGCTTATCAAACTCATTTAAATCCCAGACACAAACACGTGATGAGGTGATTCTGAGAATAAGACTAAACCATTTCCTGTATATGAATTGGACATGCAGACCATCTGTCCTACATAAGTCTTATCCAAACTCCCTAACTCGGTAACAATTTTCCTTGCGTATAAGACGTGTAAGATCTGTCATGCAAACAAGCACATATTTCCCTCAGTGCCTTCAGGGTTTCGTTCCAGCAACTTCCTTTACGACATAAAGAGACATTCCTGAGAAGGCTTCAGTGGAGCATATAATAAAAAACTGTGCTATAGTTTAGGAATGAAGTGGAACAGCACACCTCAGAGCATTGCACACCTCTTCTATTTTTCCCTCAGGTCCTGGTTTTGTGTCCACTGTATTTTAAATAACCTACAGTCAAATACAGTTTTTTATGTGGGTTGTCAATTAAACCTTATTCAATAATACGTATGTAATGCATTAAAAAAATTAGACTTGTCACATAGCAGTTTTACAGTAATCCATTTGCCATTTGACTGAAATCAGGTGGCTCATGAGGTGCCCAGTTCAGTTTTTCTGAGAATGTTAAAGATGTTCAACCCAACATGTGCAACTGATGGTTGAATAATTTCCACAAAGAAAATTACAAACGCAAACCATCTCAAAGGTAACCACATAGACATCATTTTACAGTAAATCAAATGTATTGTTCATCATCTATTAAGTAAGGGTAAAGTAAAGTAAAGTAATAACACTTTGGGCCATGCTATTAGAGGAAAATAGTCAATGATATAGCCCAATGTGAAGTGGAGTTACTGTTGATTATTTTCCTCTACCAGAATGCCCCATAGTGTTTTATTCCTCAGCATTTTCAATCCCAATAATTCGAATTAATTTTAATTCCAGCAATTTGCCAACAATTAAATTTTTTTTTATTTATTAATGACCAACACATCATACTTTTTATCCATTTATAGTTACATTTAATGTTGTCTATTCATTGCAGTTATCACTTAAATTTTATGAGCTCTACTCAACTGGTCTCTATTTTTTCTCTCTCTTGAAGTTGATGAGATTTGTGAAAGCTACAGCTTTACCTCTGACTGTTACAAAGCACTGACACTGAAGACTGAAAACAATAAACATCTCTTCACAGAACATTTCACCATATCATGTTTTTTTAATCTGTTTATGTGGAGCATCTGGCATGCAAGTCCCTGGGAATGAGCTGTTACTATAGAAACGATAAGGTATAACAATGAAAAACCTGTGAGTTGCCTTGTAGCCGAGACTACAGAGCTGGTGTAGCAGTGGTGCTGCTGCAAATCCCTCCACATTTAAGACTGATAGTAAACAGATTAAAAAATTGCCGTTATGTAATAAAGTAAAAGCTATAATTTTTTATATGGTGGATTATATTGGAAGGACATTTACTGTATGTAATATTTATTTGAAGGAGTCTATAGTGTCAGAGCTGTCTGAAGGCCACATCACATGACTGCGTAGTTGATATTTTCCAATAACAGCGCATCCTGAGTGTTTGGGTTTAAGAGGAGTGTGGGACCGTTATCTTTTTTAGGTTGGGATGCGTCCATCGCCACAGGGCAGTAGGAAAAGTGGGTTACTAATAAATAACCACAAGAGGAAATGACTAAATAAAAATTTAAAAAGTACTTGTGTCGGATGAATAATTTAAACCTGATCTTATCAGATATGCTGCGTGATGGCCTACAGCCTCGACCCCCTTATGGACCATCAGACCATCAGACTAATTAGATCACTGGGTTCAGGTAACAGGGTTCAACTACAGGGAAACAGGGCAGAAAAGCCCCCCCCCTGCCCCCCTCTCTCCCTCTCCCTCTCCCTCTCTCTCTCTCCCTCTCTCTCTCTCTCTCTCCCTCTCTCTCTCTCTCTCTCTCTCTCGCTCTCTCCCTCTCTCTCTCTCTCTCTCTCTCTCTCTGAACAGAGAATTGTTTCAGCCACTTTTTCATTTTGAAGCAGATCTGTTTTGCAGCTACTTTTTCAGGCAAATCACAAAGGTTGGAGAAAAGGACGGAACGTTCCAGACCAGTGTTTCTGACTCATGTAATTGTGTTCAGCATCTAATATGCTAAAAGAACCTGTGAACCTGTGTGTATGATATATGATTCTACAGGAATCTAAAATTAAAATATTTTCTTTTTTCCACTGTTAGTCCTTTTTTCTGTCATGTTGTGCATTGTCTTTTCATATGATCAATGTTGATGATCAATAATGTAAGAAAAATATGAGTGATTTGAAATTTTTGTGTAATGAGAAATCTTTAATTACATAGCAAACAAATGAGTCTAGTATTGAGATGATGTGGAACTGTAGCTTATTTGTCACTAATAAAGTCACTGATGAAGTTTTAAATAGGAAACATCACTTAAGGAATAAGGTTGACTCACTAGCGCATCTGACTATCAGCTTGCGTTAAAATCTTATTTCACTTCTATGCCTGCAAGGTCTGTTATTCATGAGTTGCAAAAGAAAGCCACATCAGCACTAGATAATAAAACCCCACAGCAGCTTCATGGCGAGACGGAGCCAGAAAACGGAGGTAACTTTAATGCTAGTGGTTGCTGATTACAGTTTTAACAGATGCTCTACAGCCACATGTTTATTTGAGGAACTGTCTGGCTGTGTTTTTGGCTTTTCTCAGCTCTGTAGAATGCGAGTGTTCTGCGAGGACGTGAGGAGAACGCATTATGAGGTAGCAATTTCATGACGCTGGAGCCTGCAGTAATCTCACTGCAGATCTGAGGCCATATGTCCCATCACTCCGGGCAGAGGTTTTAATCAAAGGACCACTAAGCCATGATGAGAGCTGGACATGAGAGGGGAGTGTGTGCTGAGCATGAGGAATGAAAAAGAATAAGCAAAGAAAAAGAAGAATGACTGGGGGTTTTTCATTAAAGCAAGCAGAGAACCGGCTAACAAGAACATACTTAAAACCTACTTGAGCCATGGTTCTCAAAGCAAAGCATAGCTAAGATTGTGGTGCGGTTCTAATTTTGTTGCAGTGGTTTATAATACGCCTAAAACAGGGACAATCTATAATGATTAGCATGGAAAAAACGTAGCTTAAAGTACCAAAGTAAGCAATGACAGAGCAACAGGCTCAAAAATACGTGGCAGTTAAAGATGTAAAAATGACCAGGCAATGTTTTCCCAATCCAACTATCTAATTTTGATGAACCCGCGCTCACTATACCTGACAAGAATGAAACATGATGTGGTCTTCTATTGTTGTAGCCCATTCTCATCAAGGTTTTAAGGCTTTTCTGCTCCCCATAAATGTAAAGAGTGGTTATTTAATTTACCGTAAACCAATCTTGACATTCTTCTCTGACCTCTCATCAAGAAGCTGTGTCGACAACGGGATGTGTTTTTTGTTCCTGTGTAAACTCTAGAGATGGTTGTGCATGAAAATTCAATGTGGTCAGCCGTTTCAGAAATACTCAAACCAGCCTGTCCGTCAGCAACAATCATGCCACTTTCACCAAGTCCCAGTGATAACATTTCCCCTCCATTTTGATGTTTGATGTGAAGTTCCTGACCTGTATCTGCATGATTGTATGCATTGTGCTGCTGCCACAAGATTGTTGGATTGGATAATCACACATGAAACCCTGTCCCAGAGTAATGCTCATTCATCCATTATTCAATCCATTATTAGCTATAGGAATTATGCTCTAAAAACAAATGTCAAACATTTACTAGCACAGTTATCATCAATAGAGAAAACCATGTGACATGCTCACTCCATCACACTCTCACACAATTCAAACTTCTGTTTTTTTCCTTTTTGCTTGTTCCAATATTTTCAGACGCAGCTGTTCATCTTGTGTATTGACAAACATCACAGCAGAGATTTCTGTTTGCCAAATAAATATGCTAGAAATCTTTCATGCATTTAAAGCAGGTAGAGGCAGGTGGGAGAAAAGCACTTGAGCACCCCATCCTTGAAAACCATGTTCCAGATACCGCACTTTCAGCATTTTCACATTGACTGGCCAGATGGGCCTTGAGCTTTAAGCTCAGGATTAAGTATGGGATAGGCTTGATTTAGCTTTTATGTTCAAAAATGAGGCTGCATTGCTCTAGTTCATCTTTTTGTTGTTAAAAATAGCCAACAAACAGGCATAATGTTGCTCCACTAAAGGAAAAGTTCCCCCTGAAACACATTAAATATGTTTATATTGAAATATTTGTGATGTGTTTAGTGATTCCGTTGCTATTTTGTTGGTTGGTGCCATATTTTCCATAAAAAGTTAGCGGTTGTATGGTGCACGGATGGCACGTGGGGACCTTGTTATTGCTAGCACCATTTAATCACTCACCATTTTCCAGCAAAGTTCAACATAATATTATTGAGAAATTTAAGTAGTTGAGAAGTTAGTTCAAGTAATAAACTCTGTAAGGGGACAGCTGGCTAGACCTTATGCCATCAAGAGCTGGAGGCAGGCTGGCTTCTGCCACCAGAAGGAGATAGAGAGAACCATCTTAATTATAATCAGTGACAATCAGCTCTACCTGTGCCTGGGTCTATTTAAGGATAGCTCTCCACTCACTTAGTGCTTGGTCTTGAGTCACCCTTGCCACGTGTTGGTGTGCAATGCTCATCAAGTAAGTGCTGGTAATATTCTTCTGAGTATGTCCTGGTAATTTCTTTGGCTTCTCTAGCCAATTCTTGAGCTCTCAGTATATGATACAGTACATTAAAAAAATTATAGTCTTGGCCCAGGCTTTTAGTTATATAGTTTGGGCCTGTGGCTTGTTCTGCAGTTAGGTTTGTCCCAGTGTCTTTGAGAGTATCATGAGGTTAAGTTCTTGTCTCTGATCCTTGAAGACCAGGGTTCAAACCCTGTATGGGATGATCTCCCCATTATAGCAAGATTAAATCAGAAACATGAACCCAGCAGAGCTTGAGCAGTTGAAGAGAACCTTGACTAGTATTGGCACAATTGGAAGCCATGAGCTGGTCTTGCAGCAGAACCTACTCAGCTGCTGCTGTAGAGCTGCCACAGCCAGCTGCCCCTGAGAGCACAAATCAAGCATATTCATATTTATCAGCTCCTAAAGGATATGATGGGAACCCTGGTCACTGTTGGATTTCCCTTTTTTGATGCTCCAATACAGCTGTCTTGTTTCCCATCAGACTGTGCCAAGTTATTATTATAACCTATATTATTTTTTTGTTCCCAGGTTAAGCACTTGCCTGGGACACTGCTGTCTTGAAATATGAGCTCACAGAATGGCATATATCCAGATCTCTCAACATCTCAATCCTTGACAGGCTAGGAGGGCCCCATTTTTTAACAGGCTTGATCATATTCTTTCCTGCTGGTGTGGTAAGAACTTAAAGCCTGACACCCTGTCCAGACAGTGGGATCCACCTACTCCTGAGTCAAACCCTAAACCCATACTCCCAAGGTCTTGGAGTGGGGAAACACATCTCAGCTGACAGAACATCCAGGTGTTACCAGAACACTGGAATTCTTTGCTGATGTTTCCTTTGGCCAGGCATTGATCAGTACATGCCCACTTGTTGTAGTATGTCAGGTTCGAGTCCAGAGTAAAGATCCTAGGACACAACCAGCAAGCTTGCTGCAACTGCTCCCTATTCCCTTGTACTCATGCATGGTCCCACCTATCCCTGGACTTTGTGTCAGGGTTGCCAACCTCTCAGGGCAATGCTGTAGTTCTGATCATTGTCAACTTTTTCTATAAGGCCTGCAGGTTCATACCATTTGCCAAGCAGACAGCTTGCATGGTTAGAATTCATGGGATTCCACGGGACCTTGTTTCTGATATGGGTCCACAGTTTGGCAGCTGATTCTGGGAGGCATTCTGCCAACTCTTGGAGGTTTCCATCAGTTTGTGCTCAGGGTTCCACCCACAGTCCAGTAGGTAGACAGAGAGACTTAATCAAGACACGGAAAAGACCCTCTGGGGTGTTGCCTCATCCAGCCACTGCTCTTGGTGTGAGAATCTACTCTGGCCAAGTATGCTCACAATATTCTATGCCTCTCATCTCTCAGAATGTCACCATTCATGTGTCAGTTTGGGTATCCCCCTACCCTGTTCCTGAGCAGGAGGCAGACATCATGGTTCCTGCTGCAGCATGACAAGAATGGAGATGCTGGTGATGCTGGAATGGGGCCACTCTGGCAGTCCAGGCCTCTCCAGGCAACTTTCTGCATTCAGGAAAGACATACAAGTAGCAGCTGACACCCACATTCTTCCCTGGGCAACATGTCTTCATATTTTCTAAGGACCAACATATGTTCCTAGTGTCTAGAAAGCTGTCCCTTTGGTATTTAGGCCCTTTATCATGCTTATGCAAGTATCTCCTATCACCCATTCTTGGCAAGTTTATCCAATCTATGTCTTCTGTCTCAAGCGGGTTCTGTGTTTGTTCTTGCAGGTTGTTACAGTTTGTACTATCCTTTTAAGGGAGAGGTTAGGTTGGCCTTGTGCCATCGCTAGAGGAAGGCAGAGAGCAAGCAAAAACATTACTAGATCATCTTCAGCCACCAGAGGGAGCCACAGAGCACTGTCTTTATTATATCCAGTGGCAATCAGCTTCACTTGTGCTTGGGTCTATTTCAGGAGGGCTCTCTGCTTAATCAGTGCTCAGTCTTAAGTCACCCTTTCAGAGAAAATCTTGGCCCAGACTTTTAGTGGGTCTGAACTTTTAGTTAATCCTTGGGCTTGCTCTGTAGTTGAATCCTTTTCTGTCTCTGTTGGTGCTGTCTGGGTAGAGTTCCTGCTTCTGATCCCTGGAGACCATAGTTCAAACACCTCACTGGGAGGCCGTCCATTAAAATCCAAGAATGACAATAGTATTGACCATGGTATTTGAATGAAAGTTGAAGCTTTACAAGCACATCTGTTTGAGCAGAGTGTACAAATGGAGATGAGAACTTGACAAAGCTTATGTACCACTGCATCACTCTTTTTAGGTAAAGATAAATTTTAGGTAAAGCCAAGGATAGGTCTCATGGCACAACTATCAACATGTCATCAAGCAGCATTGTTTGTAATGTAGAACAACTTTATATATAGAACCACCAAAGTGGAAATATGCCAGTGTATTGATAAAATAAGTTTATCGGTAAAATATCACATGCTGATTAAAGATTTGCTATGCAAATCATTCAGGGTAGTCTTTTTCCTTTAACCTCACTAGAGAATGTGGAATGCTGGTGATTCAAAGTGTTTATAATTAATAATGGGTTGCTCTACAAACAATGTAGAAAGGTACACAAAGACACACACAGGTGTGTGCAGGAATGTTGAGTGTGGTGTGGCGTAATCCCTACTCTTTGTGCAGTAAATATCAGATGTCACTAGAGCAAGATGTGATGGACATGTTCAAATTGTCACTGGCAGTGAGCTCGAGGTGCAAGAAGATGTCACGCGATGTTCATTAGTTGCTTCAGTACGGTAACACTTGCCCCTGCTGCTTCTGTGAACCTTAACTCATGACTGATGAGCTTTGGCCTCGAGCCACATACCAAGTCATCTCTTTAACAACTTGAATTCATGTTGTTACCTTATTTAACCTGCACAAAGTGGAAAAACCACTCTACTGATTTACAGAAAATAATCGAGATTTGTTTTTCACATGGGATTTTACACAACTCCTTTATTTATTTCTTCCACATTATTCTTTTTCCCAATATGATTGTTCCTCACAGTCGATTTTTTTTTATGTGATTACTTCCACATTACTTCCATGTGATTTTTTTTTACATGATTAATGTATTTTCACCCCGGGTCACCCAGGGTGCCTTTCTGTGCGGAGTTTGCATGTTCTCCCCGTGCATGCTCCGGTTTCCTCCCACAGTCCAAAGACATGCAGATTAGGTCAACTGGCT
>JAQQZR010000007.1:20492323-20511764 GCA_030068235.1 Notoglanidium macrostoma
AAAAGTGACCCCATTCACACTTGGTATTAAAATGCGTCCTGGGCGATCTGATCACAACTGGACAGTGCTAAATACAACTGTAAATGACCTCCAAGACGCATTCAAGACGCACTCGCTAAAAACCACTTGCCGAGGTCTGGGACGCATTTAACCACATACCTTCTGTAGTGTAAACGCTAAAGTGTATCATGGAGACGCATGATAGACACAGGTGTAAACGGCAATGTGTCTTGTAACCTGAATGCTTAAGACGCATTTTAAAACCAAGTGTAAACAGGGCCAAAGGGATGATGTCTGTTGGCAAGACCCTGGATAATCAGTACCTGTGTGTTGCCAGAACTTTATATGCTTCACACCCACGGTGACCAGCTTGTCCATGCGAAATGGATTCCCCTTCACCACAAAGATCTTGTCTTTGTGTCCCCTACAGAACAGTAACACATACACACAAGGCACAATGTTTCCTTTTCCATCATTTAACACTCGGCTTATTTTGTGTGAATTAGTATTAAAGAGGGTTCAGCGGTTCCTACTTTGCCTTGGCCAGTTTCTCGCCCTTCTTCCAGTCCCAAATCACTATGCAGTGACCTTCATCGATGCCCACAGACACCAGGCTCTTTCCATCCGCTAAACTCGGCAAAGTAAAAACATACGAGCATGTATCAATCTCAGTAACGACTAATCGCAGTCATTTTTTTGTGTAGTGTGTATTATGGAAGCCTTGTCTCACCTGTGAACTCCAATGCACAAACTCCTCTCTGATGCTGCCCTCTCAACAAGGACAAACACTTCAGCGTCTGGACATCCCAAACATGGATAGCTGGGTCTCGGCCCACCTGGGCAGGAACACACACACATACACATACACAACATGGTTAGCACATTGAAATAAATTCAACTCAAACTGCTCTTTAATCAGACAAAAATGAGAGAGTGTTGTAGTCAACTGTGGCTTACCTGTCCTGTGGCTACGTAATCCTTCAGGGGATGTGCGGTGAGGCTGAGGATGTCGTCGTCATGACCGAGGTAAAAGCGCTGGCTGTGCTGCTGCCTGTTATAGACCACGGCTACAGCGGCAATGTGATACACCACCTCCCCGGCCTGCGTGTAGAACAGATTATTCCTGCAGTCGCAACCCCTGTACCTGTACTCAAGAAAGAGAGGAAGACATATAGAGAGAATAACGTCAATAAGAAAGGGATAAAACACTTCCGGACATGTTGTTATAGGCAAATAATCAGCAACGGGTAGTGTGATTAAGCGGAGTTACAATTACTACCTGAATGCCACATTATAGCAGCTATAAACAGTCATTCCCTCACCGTCCTCTCTTTTTTTTCTCTTTCTTGAAGTTCCTTTGTTACATAACAGCACTTCTTGAAGATCTGTTTATTATGCTTAGATTATGTAGAGTGTTCGCTGAACAACTCAGTGTGTGATCGGTTACTATGGAAACGATAACATAGATGTACAAACAAGTAAAATAAAACCTGTGATCTGAATTATAGTTCGCTGCTGTTGTAGAAAATCAACAACTCTTGACCAATCAGATTTGAGAATTCACCTGCGCTGTGGTACAACGCAATAATTTTGAACTGTTTTGAGGCTCTAATATAGTATATATTTTAGATTTATTCATGCAGCAGGCACCTTTATCAAAATGTTCTTAACATTAATGTAATTAACATTCTGTCACAGATTTCCCATTTGCATCATAGTTCCCATGGTGACAAACACCATGTAGTCATTGGGTTTTTTTTTTTTTTGGGGTGGGTGGGGAGGCGTTCTGGTTCTTTCATCAGTCTGTTATCTTACTGTGTACACCTGTTTTGTGTTAGTTCTTGATTAGTTTGTTTATTCGTATATATTTATTCATATTTAGTTCGAATATCTCCGGTGAAGTCTCGTCTAATATGCAGGTGAAGAAACCGGGACACAAGTGCGGGTCTCAAGTGAAGATACTCAGATAGACACTGCACTTGTTGCCATGGGAACTACGATGTGGTTGGGGGGGAATCCATTGGAGGTACAGAGCTGAGCTGATGTAGTGTTATGTTTTATGTGCTCACGTCCCTTCTAAAAAATAAAAAGAGCAAATATGCACGGGTTTAGACGAACCCATGGACGAACTGCAGCCGTAGCCCTTCATCCGGAGCTTTCTGCCTTTTCAGAGAGCCCACCAGTTTCTTCTTGAGCTGAGGCAGATCCTCCTTATACACCTGAGGCGGCAGGAGTGATCATCAGATTTATGTAAACACACACGTACACACACAGCCAGACAGACAGAAGCAAACACTGGGAATGGGTAAACGGTAAGTGTGAGCTGGGGGATGATCAGCCAGTCAGCTGTGAAAATAATGAGTGCTAAAGGCTTTAACCACTGAGGCACGAAACAGCCACTGGCACTGAGGGTGAATAACATAATCGGTTCTGTGTGCATACAGCTGATGAAAATGTTGTGTCTGAACATGCAGTGGAGTGGAAGGGAGGCGCTGAGTCTTACCTGACGTTCGTAGTTCATCTGAGCCTCCTGTTCGATGTCCGAGTCCAGCTCAGGGACATCAGAGAGGTCTGAGTCTGACTCACCGCTGTTGGAGTCGGCATAGCCCTCTGCAGAGAGAGGAGGCTAATGTAATGCAGCAGTGACAATTTGACCTTATTAACTACTCGCTCTCAGATTAACCGAAGCTCTTGACCCGCATGATTTTATGCACTACACTGCTGCCGGATGATTAGCTGAGTGACCACGTGTACAGTTGTTCCTATTAAAGAGGCTAGTGGATGTATGTCTATTTCATATTATCCTGTTTGTTATCAGAATCATTTCCTTATCTAGTTCTACAAGAGAAGTGTCCTGATGAACCATCACGGTGACGTTTTCACCTTGTAGAAGTGGCTCCAGCACTCCGTTCATCACACCCTCGGGCAGAAACCTCCACTGGAACACGGAGTGGTCAGCTCCGCCCGTGCTCACCACCCATTGCAGGTCATGTGACCAGCGCACGTTGGTGACATGGGCGGAATGACCGATGTACTTCTTAAATTTGGCGGCTGCAAATTGACAGAGGGCGTGTTTAAGGCGTTTGGAACAACAGTCAAATAAACGGCTTTGATTTAATAAGAAACAAGTAGAAATGTGTTCATATATTAATATTGGAATTTATTATTCAAATTCTTCTTATTATTTATTACACACCTTTTTTAAGACACGGGAATCGGAAGAGCTTGACGAGGCCGAAGTCGTCGCCGGTCACCAGCACGGCATTGCTGTAGTTGGCTTCCACAGAGTTGATGTCATTAACGTTGGAGTACTTGGGCCAAATCCCATTGACCTCTGGCCCCAAGACGCTGGTCCAGGTCATCCAGTGAATTCCTTTGGCCTCTTCTTTAGGCAGAAATTTTCCAGCTATGGAGGCAAAAGAACACCAAGACTGAAGATTTAACGCCAAGACACAGTACAGCCATTTCACTGACCACGCTACAGAAGCCTGCTTGTTTTCTTCTTTGCCGACAAACTTCAGGGTTAAGGTTAAAATAACTGACAGGCCTCAGAAAATTGGTGGCTTGGATTTACAAATGTCGATAAACTGTAAAGGAAAGAAAGTTCCAGAGTTAAGGAAGTACATTTACCAAAACTCTAGTGTTAGAAAGAGATATAGTGAGATTGAACAGAGCAAGTTACTTAAGCGCTTTGTTAATGTGGTTTCATGCTACACCGACAAGAACTGAAAAAATGGAAGTGTTAGTTGGTCCTGAAAGGTCAAGCGTCTAAATTTTTGGAACATGTGTAGAGTTACTCGAAATAAAAAGAGACGTGTGAAATATTTTTGTCATCTAGGTCTTACTTTTCAGGAAATAACTACAGAGGGAGGTCTTGGATGGTGCTACGATAAGCCTGCAATAAAAACTTTAATTAGAATGATGCATTACATGGTAGGAAGGAACTGTATACGCTAAAGAGCAATGGCAATTGTTTCGCTACTGAACAGGCTAACATGCTGCAACGCTATTTTGACAGCTGATTAGATGTAAAATGGTACAGTTTTGTGTAGGATTTTACTCTTTTTACTTCTTTTAAGTGATTTTCATAGTTTTTTTTAAATGCAACAATTTGCTTGCTGTTTGTTGTGATACATATCACATATCATACAATTGTCTTCATGGAAAAGTATCGTGAGAGTATATTTTTATCGTATCAGCCACCTCTGTCCCTTCTCTCTTATAACCTCAATTATATCACATGAATTACAAGAAGGTGTACTTGTGCGACCATATCCTTCGCTCATGTACCTGGCATCCTGTAGAACAGTCTCTCCCCTGCGCCGTCGTTGGTCTGCAGGAAGCGGCTGTCTACAGACCAGTCCATATGGGTGATGAAGCAAGAGGATTTGTTGCACTCTCCCACTTTTTTATAGCGCTGTGCCACGGCGTAGATGTCAACCAGGCCATCGTTAGACCCCACAGCCAGGTAGGAGCCATCAGGGGAAAACTTCAGCTCGTGAATCACCTCCTTCCTGTCCTTGATGTGGACCACTTCTGTCATGTCCCTGAGAAGAACAAGTAGTGTGTGATAATATAAGGGCATATGAAATGCTGTATAATTATTGGCACCTTTTAAAGACCCTGTCAACATGATTTCAAATCACACAGATTTCAAATTCATCCGTTACATATACCACTTATCCGTCAGGGTTGCGGGGGAAGCTGGAGCCAATCCCAGTTGATTTGGGGCGAGAGAGGGGTACACTTTGGGCAGATCGCCAATTGATCACAGGGCTAACACAGACATGGCCAACCATTCACACTCACATTCACGCCTATTGGCAATTTAGAGTAGACAGTTGATCTAATCTGCATGTCTTTGGACTGTAGGACACATGGGAGCACATGCAAACTCCAAAAAAGAAAGGCCCCGGTCATCTACCAAGTTCGATCCCAGGACCTTCTTGCTGTGAAGCGACAGCGCTAATTGGCTTTAGGTCAAGACTAGACATAAACATTACAAACGTACGATCGTTCAGATTTCAACCGTTCAATTAAACAACTGGAAAAACTATTTCAAAATAGTCATTTCTCTCAAAGACAATAGCTGTAAGATCTACACAGTGTACATATTACATGATTGCAGAAAACAAAAGAGATCATGAAAGGTTTCATTCTAAAGGAAATATTAAAACTATCGATGATAATAATTGCTTTCAGGAGCAGGACCTACTGCTTTCTTTGCAAAGACTGGAAAATCCATAATGAAGACCAAATTAGACCCTTATTTCCTATCAAAGTGCATTATGGGTATGCTGATATGGGTATTCTGTAATTTCTGTATTGTTGGACATTATACATCGCACTGAGGGATTTCATGAGTGGATTGAGGAATTTCTATGTTTCATATACATGTGTACGAAATGCCATAACTGACTGCAGCACTGCGCTATTTGGTGAATCGTATTGAATTTTTTGATACATGAATTAATCAGAGGTTTAAAGTTTCAAGCACTGATTTGTTAAGCCCAGTTTAAATCAACAAATCCTTGATTAATGCTAAATGTGTTTAATCCTGGGCATGCCTACCTGACTCTCAGCACGGTGAACGAGCCGTCCTTCATTCCCAGAGCGAGCTGAGAGCCGTCGTTGTTGAAGCACACACTGCGAACAGCTTCCTCCATGTTACAGCGAGCGATGAGGGTGTGATCAGACAGACTCCAAAGCCTACATCAAGGGCGACTGGTCAGAAATTGCATATACTGGCAAGGACTTAATTCACACATCATCTAGATATCTACGGGTGCAGGCACATATACAGCTTCCATCTGAATTGAACCCTGGGGTGTGTTTCATCCCCTTGTTCTTGCATGGAAGTAGAAAAAAGTACTTGTCCACTTCATGCGAATTCTATTCTATGAATTGCAGTGAGAAAGAGATTCGTCTTGGAGTCGACCTAACTGCAGGAAGTGAATCAAACAAGGCGTGTGTCGGGATTCGAGCTGCTAAAGTGAGCCAAAGGACAGACCTGTCGTGCTGCAGAAATGACATGTGTTCTATATATCTGGAACAACAAACTGAGAAAAGATACGAGCTAAATATGATATGCAAATTTTTTTATACAATTATCTAATCATTTATATTGTGCTGAGTCTGTTCTCTGTGCTTGGGTAATTTTGCTATTTCTAAACACACTTGGCATTGGTTTGTATGTATGCATGTGTATTTTTCAGCCAAGCACAACCATTAAAAACATTTTTCATTCAGGATGGAGGGCGTTAGAATTTCTTGGCCACAATAAAGAGAAAGAGGGAGAGGATTGCTCAGAGCCAGGCACGGAAGTGGAGCTAACCGAGCTGCGGCCGCTTCTGCTGCTCAAATAGAAAAGGAAAGAGTGGAAAGCCTTCAAAACAAGACGTAACAGAGGCTTTTATTTATAAAATAATTTTATTATGTCTGTCTGCGCGATATAAACAGCAGCTCTGTGCTTTACCTCTAGCAGTGTTACTGTAGTTACTGTTATCGCAATGTAATTTGAATCATTACTTGGGTAACATCAGCGACGCTAATGAATGAATATAATAAATACTATATAAGAACAGTATCATGCAGAGATATTTTGACATTATTTAAATCCAATGACCTGTCCAGCACAAAACAGTCAACTTCAGTGTCACTCAAACATTAGACCCTCATCAGTGATTTCCATCTAGGAAATCCACAGTGTTTTGTTTATCGAGGTTATGTTTCGACCACCGTGTTGTCCCGATTTCACCTCGTTTTGCTTCATGCTTTCGCTTTTTTGAAGAGGATTCATGCTCCATTACTGTTTCTTGTGTTAAATAATAAGTATGATCCTCCATATTTACGAAGTTTGGGTCCTCAATCATGTTAGCCATGTCATAATCATGTCCTTTCTTCCGGTTTCGCGCTGCTGCTTATAGACACGCAAAACGTGGAAGGTGCTCTCTAGGGGTTGGTCCATTCTCGACTAATGGCGAAACACGGAAGCGGAACATGGCAGCCTCCATTAGACGTGGACCCGCGCACTACGTAGCTATAAATGGCTCATTCTAAGCTTACAAAAACACAATGGATTGTCATTGTAAGTATTTGTACACTATTGAAAACATACTTATGAATACTATATTCCATTTCTCCTAATAAATTCCCCAAAAATCCTACATAGTGTAGCTTTAAGAAGGTGCTGTTATAGGCAAACAATCAACACCATGGTAACAGTAACTCATCACACCAAGCTGATAACAGCACACCCCAAGTGTTTTATTGCTTGCTTAGCTGACATAATACCACAAGACGGAGACAATTCAGTAGGTCTGAAATCTGCATGGTGTGATGGCATTGATCCCCTTCAAGGTAATACATCAACCAATAGAAATGAAGACACTGACCGGACGGATCGATCGTCGCTGCCTGTCACCGCGATCGGCTGTTTGGGATGAAGATCCAGAGCCCAGAGCTCGCCCTCGGAGTGACCCTGCATAATCAGAAGAGGTTTATCCCTGTCTCGCACCATCACCTCAAAAATCTCACTGTCCTGCGTCCCGGCTAGGATACGGTCAGCCTTCCAGCAGACGCTCCGGATAGACAGACCTGTGAGATTGCAGAGATTACAAAAAAAGAGGAGTGTGCACTAGAGAAACTCCAGAGCATTAAAGAGCAGTGAAGCGTGAAGCAACAGTAACAAGCTCGAGTGCAAATTATCAGCTTGCAAATTGCAGTTTCAAAATGTAGCCGTACAAGAACAGGAATAAAAGCATGCAACAGCAGATCGAAAGTATGCATGAAATGCAGCTGCTCTACCCAGACCTATAAGTTGCTCATATTTGTAGACAAACAATGATTCAGTAATCAAAGGATCAAGTCACGACTGGTTCTGACCTGAGCTAGCAATAACTTCTGCATATGAGATTTATTAGCGAAGATTTATTAGCAGCTGTGGGGCTTTTTTCAGCAATTCCGTTAAAGCTTTAAAGCATTAATGAGATTAAAGGCAGAGAGGAAGTGTTCAGGATGCATTCTTGACTCACTGCCAAAATTTCCTGAAGTAGTAAATTTAGCAGTCAGTGCTTACTCTAAGCACACTCATTATACAGTATGCTGGAGTATCCAGTGAGAGAGAAAAAAATCACGCTTCTGCATTTTTAGATAGTGGGGCTAACAAGAAATGACAGGAACATGGCGTTTGAGCATCCATCTGTCCAATGTACTCTGATTGGCAAGTGCCACAGGCACAGAAAAACAAGAATGGCTTTTTCTTCATTCAGTGATTATACATTTTTCACTGTTGCAATAAAAATGCCCGCGCTTGAGTAGCTCAGTAAACGTGCATCATCCATTTCTGTTACCAGAGATTAATTTTTTATTCATTTCCTGCTCCAGATCCACTGCTTACTTTGTGAGAAATTTATTCATGATCATAGATTTTGGTTTGCAGGACAAACGTTAAAAGTCCGTGTGGGTGCAGGTTTTTGGGATGACATTTCTGATGACCTCTGTGATAGTGATGAGCACTATTTCATATAAAGATGTTACTTCGTTCAGACCAACACTGTGTGTGTGTCCTGACTCATATACCTGTTAGAATCAAGGATTATTTTGAAAGCTGTTAGCAAGTCTAGCTTGCCGGATTCCCTCCCTTCCTAACTACGAAGGTAATATATTATAAATATATCCATCCATCCATCCATCCTGTTCCGCTTATCCGAGATCGGGTCACGGGGGCAGCAGCTTAAGCAAAGAGACCCAGAGTTCCCTCTCCCCGGCCACTTCTTCTAGCTCTTCCGAGGGAATCCCGAGGCATTCCCAGGCCAGCCGAGAGACATAGTCCCTCCAGAGAGTCCTGGGTCTTCCCCAGGGCCTCCTCCCGGTTAGATGTGTCCGGAACACCTCACCAGGGAGGCGTCCAGGAGGCATCCTAATCAGATGCCCGAGCCACCTCATCTGACTCCTCTCGTTGTGGAGGAGCGGTGGCTCTACTCTGAGCCCCTCACGAATGACTGAGCTTCTCACCCTATCTTTAAGGGAAAGCCGAGACACCCTGTGGCGGAAAGTAATTTCAGCCGCTTGTATTCGCGATCTCGTTCCTTCGGTCACTACCCATAGCTCATGACGATAGGTGAAGGTAGGAACATAGATTGACTGGTAAATTGAGAGCTTTGCCTTATGGCTCAGCTCCTTTTTCACAACAACAGACCGATGCAGAGCATGCATCACTGCGGGCGCCGCACCGACCCACTTGTCGATCTCACGCTCCCTTCTTCCCTCACCCGTGAACAAGACCCCGAGATACTTAAACTCCTCCACTTGGGGCAGGATCTCACCCCCAATCCTGAGAGGGCACTCCACCCTTTTCTGGCTGAGGACCATGGTCTCGGATTTGAAGGTGCTGATTCCCATCCCAGCCGCTTCAAACTCGGCTGCGAACCAATCCAGAGAGAGCTGAAGATCACGACCTGATGAAGCAAACAGGACAACATCATCTGCAAAAAGCAGTGATCCAATCCTGAGTCCACCAAACCGGACTCCTTCAACGCCCTTGCTGCTCCTACAAATTCTGTCCATGAAAGTTATGAACAGAATCAGTGACAAAGGGCATCCCTGACGGAGTCCAACTCTCACTGGAAATGGGTTCGACTTACTGCCGGCAATGTGGACCAAGCTCTGACACCGGTCGTACAGGGACCGGACAGCCCTTATCAGGGGCTCCATTACCGCATACTCTCGGAGAACCCCCCACAGGGTCCCCCGAGGGACACGGTTGAACACCTTTCTTTTCCAGGTCCACAAAACCTGGGCTACCCTCTCGTCCACCAGGGTAAACCCAAATGTACAGGCTCCAAGTCGGGGGGCAATAAGTATGCCCACACCCGCTCAGAGCCTCTCACCGGGGGCAACTCCAGAGTGGTAGAGAGTCCAGCCCCTCTCAAGGAGATTGGTTCCAGAGTCCAGGCTGTACATCGAGGTGAGCCTGACTATATCTAGCCGGAACCTCTCAACCTCGTGCACTTGCTCAGGCTCCTTCCAGTTCAGAGAGGTGACATTCCACGCCCCTAGAGCCAGCTTCTGTAACCAAGGATGGGACTGCCAAAGATCTCACACTGCACCCGACGTCCTTGGCCGGAATAAATATATATTTCCCCTGACTGTAAAAATCCTCTTGAGAAGTAAGCTAGGTTGTTCAGACAAACAGAGTCAGCTATTTCGTCTTCTTGTCATGGCATAATGAACAAAGATTTCTCCAGAAATTTCCTTATCGATTTTTTTTCCCATTTATGTTGTCGTTACAATTTAGTCAAGAAATAAAAGGTCGTCAGCGGATACTAATCGTCAAAATTTTTGCTGACAAAATGAACACTGGTGGTGTGACAACACAAAAAGCTAAAAAAAGTGTGGGAAAGCTACTGCAATGATGAGCTGTAAACTACTGAGTAGTGTAGAAAGGTGAATCAAATCAAATCAATTTTAATGGTCTGTCACTCTAAAGAAGTACTTAGTGTTTCAATGTAATTTTAAATGTATTGCGTTGTGAATGAGGACTTTAGGATTAATATTTGTTGAATGGCTGATATAAATGGAAGGACTCTGCCTCTATGAACAACTACAAAAGTAATATACAGCAATGTGAATAAAATGTCAGATTTACCCTTATATCCCTGCTCAGCCTCCCTGAGGTCAATCTTAGTGATGGGTTTAAAGTCCACATCCCAGAGTCTCACGCAGCCGTCACGTCCGCCGGTAGCAAAACCTTCCTCACATGAGTGCATGCTGAAGATCCCAGCCTACGGAAAAACAATGAAACAGAAATATAATGGAAATCATTTCAATTCCACATAGATACATTCCTGGGTAAAAAAAAAAATGAGACAAACCCAAAATTGCGAAACATTGCGCTTTTAATGGTCTCAACAAAAATCACTGGGCAGAAAATGAACAAGAAGTAAAACAGCGCTCCTGAGACGTCGGCCTTTTTTTTTTTCAGGTCGATGCTCGGTGCTGAAACTGTCGGGGGGAAAAGCTGGAAACAGGGACGTTCTCTTACACAGTCTTCTGGTATGCAAAGAGAAAATCATGACAAGATGTGAAATGTTTAAATGATTTAAAATTGAAACTAATTTGTCTGGGGGTTCAAAATATTCCAAAATCTCTTCTGTTTGAAGACTTTACCATCGAGTGGAACAACACGGACTCTTCTTTCTGTAAAACGCCGTCTGCAGGTTTACCCACAAGCCTTCAACATTTAAAGGGAATCGTAGGAAAAGCCGTCCCACACCGATTTACTTTATCTGTTTGTTTAATTCTTGCTCATTTTCCTGACCAATGATTTGCAGTTGAGACCATTAAAAACTTAACGTTTTACAATACTGGGTTTGCCTCACTTTTTTTTGTGTCCATGAGTGTACATTATGGAAGCCATGCAGCTTCAAAAATTCCATTGTGCAAGAGCAAGCATGTGAGAAGTAATGCAGCCGTTGTATCTGTTCCTAGCAATTATTCATATTAGCAGACATCCGGGTGCACGTCGAGAGTGACTCGATCACAGGTTCAAGCAAAGTTGAATCCTAAGATGCAATCATAAATATAACCATAAATCAACACACTATCTGCATATGACTCTGCTTAAGATTTAGGCCTAGGTTTTATTCTGACATCTGCTACCGTGGAGACTTTCAGCTGCTTTGGTGCAATTCAGTTGGAGCTTTGAAGGATTAACGAGATTAAAAGCACTGGCGAAGTGGAGACGCAGCGTTCAGGGATTTCTGCTCTGTGCTGCTGGGTCAGTAAAATACAGCGAGGCTTTAGAATTTATTGGAGATATCTGGCAAACAGTGCCTGCTTTAGGCCCTCTATATGATGCTCTGTGCTCAGATCCATGCAGTAAACACAACTGGAGTTTAATTGAGTTAGAATCAATGCTATAGAGAATTATATTTGTTTAAGACACGCTGGGTTTTTTATACCAAAAATGACATCTTACTCAAGACAGTGAGCAACCATCTGTCCAATCTACACTGCTCTGTGAATTCTCTCTGAATAAATCCATGTCCAATTTCACCATAAAAAGAATTTGCACATACACATAATAAGAATAAAATCAAACTGAACTGTAAAAGAAATACTTGTTGCTTTTTCCTATCCTTTTATTTGTTATTTAATTGCAGAGGCTGGATTTAAATCTTCTGTAGTTGATTAATTAAAGGATATTAAACATTTTCATTCATTAAAGAATGACATACTTTTTATCCATTTATAGCTACATTTGATGTTATGGAAAGACTGTAACGCACGTTAGTTCCTGTTCGCACTTCTGTTATAGCAGTCATATACTCACCATCCTTTTTTCTTTCTCTCTCTCTTGAAGTAACAAGACAAAAAACATGAAAACTCGGAGAAACCAAATCCATACAAAGCCCTGACCCTGGAGACTCCTTCCATAAATCTTACACAAATGCCTCTTTATAAAATCCCTCAGCATATCAAGCATTACACATTTTTCTTTTTAAAATAACCTTTTCAGTCTCTTTATTAGGCCGGACCTGTATTAGAAGCCACTGACCAATCAGATTTGAGAATTTAAGTATGGGGATGAAGGTATGGAAAAATAATAAGACAAATAATGAGACAATTTAATAAATTAGGAAAATAAACAAACCTAGATGGGTTTTCTTCTGTAAACTTTGTTGTGCACTACATTTGATGTTTAGAAGGAGTAATAAATCAGTAAATAAACTAGTTACAGTTTGGGCCATTAGTGTCATGGATCTGCTCCCTGCAAGCTCCTCGCCACGAGCGAAGTGCGCTCTCTGAATATTTCACCTCAACAAGCGCTGCATGCTCTTTACAGCTCGCTGTTCTTCAGCACGTGCTTCGGGGTTCACGGTGTTCACAGCCTCAGACTACAAGACCCAGGCTGCATCATGGCCCTGCGTAAGCGAAAGCCTGATTGTTCTCAGCTATTCTGCATTCTCTGTTTTTGTCTCTGCCTTGCCTTTGATACTTCTGTAACAGCCCAATTTGAAAGACCTAGTACATCCCCAAGTCATATTGACATATCGTATTTCAAAAACAAAAAAAAGAAATTCATGGATGCGACTAATTGAGATTTGCTCATCACAGAATACCTTAAAAATAATTTCAGAAACAGAAAACATGTAATGCACGCACCCCATGAGCCGCCTGTACGGTCCGCACCAGGTTTAGTCCCTTCCACACGTAGATGTCTCCATTCAACGCGCCCGAGTACGTCACCTCTTCCTTCGCTGTCGCTAAACACAGGATAGTCTGCAGGTCTCCTGTCTTCCCAAAGATCCCCCTTTTGGGTGTCAGTGCGTTGCCACATAATGTCCAAAACTAGGAAAGAGAAAGTAAACAAGAACAAACAATGTTTTACAAAAACCTACAAAGAATTCCATTAAAATACGATCAGGGTGAAATTTTGACTTCATACAAAGCTTGAAGTTATCAGCTTGCTGTGAAAACTGGTGATCTGATGCTTTAACAAATTCTTATCTAAAGCGGACCGGAGTGACAATTCAATTAGTTCGATTCGAGCTTCATCAGGCAGCTTTTCTCAGCAGTAATTGCTTTCTCTTGGAGACAAAGAACAAATACCAAGCCTGAGGTGAAGAGGGAAATTTTACAGAGGATGATATATGGTAAGTAGACACTAAGGCATGCTGAATTTCCTGGTTTATACTTCTATGTGACTTCTCAAAGCTTTTCCTGTGTGTCAGGGGAGAAGGCGCACACGCTTCACTCACTTTAATGTGCTTCACTCCGCAGCTCACCAGCCTGTGCGGCAGGAAAGGATCCCATGAAATATCGAAGATCTAAAAAAAAACACACACACACACAGGAAATGGCTCCTTTTAGCCAGACTATCACACCAGACATCACGCACATCATATCGGAGCTTTTCCTTTTCCTTTTCCATCAAATCAAATCTGATCTTTTGACTCCCACATGAAAGATCCCACTGCCTGAGGAACAAATTCATCTGATGTTGGTCTGATCTGTTATCAGTGATAGGGTTTTCTAAGTCTAAACCTTGAGAAAAATACAAAAAGAGAGAGAGAGAGAGAGAGAAACACAGACAAGTAGACAAACAAGAACCAATTAAGATTCTACATCAATTCGTGAATTCTTAAATGTCTAATGCTTGATTCTGATTGGTCAGAAGGTGTTTTTTTTTCAGAAGGTACATATTTCTTAACGCCAGGTCTAAAAGTGGTTCAGGCTGCAAGGGATAGGTTTCTATGCACCAATTCTAATACATTAGAGTTCCTAATATATAAGTAATAGCTAATTCACCAGGGACTGTCTGGTGGAACAGCACCAAAAAACAGCACCTAGTTATGCTTCCGGAATGTGCTTCACCAGAACGTAGTCTACAGACATGGCTGCCGGGGACTACGTTTCCCATCAGTCCCTGCAGGTCACCTGTTTTATGTTTGTACCTAATTAGCACTTTTATTTAAACCCGGTCTTTGTTTAGATCTTTGCCTTGCATTTGTCTTCTATACATTATGATTATTCTATGTTTCATGTTTCTGGTCTTGTTTGATTCATAGGTTTGTTTTCTCACTTTCTTTAATAAAAACATTCTTATCTTAAGCACAATATCTTTACTATATTGTTGTGAGGAGACGTTCTCAGCGTTTATTGAAGGAGTCTCCAGTGTCAGCACTTTGTAACAGCCAGTATTATGTTTTTCCTCCACAGGAAAGTCTTCAAGACAGAGGAGTTTACGCTTTTGTGATTTCTTTTGTAGAATACGATTCATTTTTTGGTCTGATTAAATTCAAGAGAGAGGGAAAAAAAGAGGGGACAACTGTTTACAGCTGTTACAACATAAGTGATAACAGGGATGAGCTTGTTTTATGAACATTCCATAATAATAAATTAAACTATAAATGGATAAAATGTCATTCTATAATGAATTAAACTTGCAATCACTGGCACATTATTTTTGTACAAGAGGAATAAACCACTTCGGGATCTGTAACGGCCTTACACTTTTATTCCTAACCAATATTTGAATTAAACAGCATCTTTCAGGGTAAAAAAAAATCTTTCATCTTTTATATATTTAGTAAGAGGATTTAGATATTTAGTAAATCTGTAAAAATTACAGATCACTGTGGCACCATTAAATATACATTTTCAGTGTTACAGTGAAAAATAAGTGTACATTATCTGATTGTACTGGCTTTCCTATCTCAGCTGATAATGAACTTACCCTGTCAGAATGCCCCGTGGCAGTGGCCAGGACACGCCCTTTTTTCCAGTCCCATACACACACTGTGTTTTTAGCATCAAGGCCAACAGACACCAGCCGCTACATACAAAAGGAAGACAGACAAGCTGTTACAACAATAGCTGAATTAATCCCGGCTCCATTACTGACCACTTGACCAGGCTTTAAATGGCTGCCAGCATAAAAATAGACCAATAATTTGACATGAGCACCACTGCAATCAGTTCAAATCTCTAAAAAAAAATAAACCCCTTCATGCTGACCTGTCCATCAGCATCAAAAGCCAAACAGGCCACGCCGTGTGTGTGCACGTCTCTCAGGATGGACACGGTGATCAGCGTGTACGAGTCCCACACACAGATGTACGGATCTTTCCCGACCTGACCCGTGGCCACCTGGATCTTATCAGGGTGCAGAGCAAGACTGCAAAAGAAGACGGACAAAAATTAGGTTTTTAGACATAGAGTGCTTTTAGTGAGGACATTTTGGGTCTGGATAACATGGCTAGATTTGAGGGGAATTCAAGATCTGTTTAAAAAGATACTTATTACAAACAAGATAACAGACAAAGTGCTGTCGGCACTTTGTGAAGCTTATAATGGAAGTGCTTTGTGGCAAAACACAGCAAAAACAATAAAGGAAGCAAGCAGTTTTACAACAACCTTCTCCCAACTTTTAGAAAATGTTCTCTTCAGGTGACTTCGCAGCTCTAATGTTCTCTTACGGTTGCATTGTGCTTTTCACACGACGTTCCTAATTGGTTGTATTTTGGTATTTATTCACACAACCACATGTGAATGTTCCTAGAACACTGTACAATTTTGGACCAGCACAATTATAGGTTGAAATGGGTTTATTACAATTCCTTTGGTTTAAGTTAATGGGTTTAGCAATACCTGCTTTTATTTAAACAACACTATTGAATATTAGCTATTTGTATTGGGAAATTAACAATGAAAAACATGAACATACAATGGCACAATATATAAAGTATAAACAATGAAGAGTACAAATTTTAAGTAAATGACAAGCATCAAGATTATCCAAAAAATACATCCGATAGAAAAGCCACAAAAAAAAAAATTGCTTTTAACTTTCTCTGGGAGTTTCAAATGTGGCTCCTTTATTGTAACCAGAAGACAATCTATCTGAGCATGTCCAGAGTGAGTGTAATCACTGTTACTTGTTCCTGATTGGAGGAATTCAAAGTGTTACACACCTCCCATGTTACAACTGTCTCCTACACCCGCAGTGTGTTTGCTGCTCATGTAAACACTCTTGGAGGGAGATACGTATGTTTCTGATGCACAAAATCCAGCAGTGACAGCCATGAAAAAGGGCAATTAAGGTCGTCAGGACAAGGCTGGGGTATGATTAATTTGTGAAAGCCAGCGTGGAACCCAATTTGTAATTTATCTGCTTTGAAGATTAAAGACTAAATTGAATAGAAGCATCCATTGTTCGTGCTCTGTGAGCCAACAGAACCAAGGGAATGGCTATCTTGTGCTCTATAGGGCATTTAAATACCCTGAGGTGGATATTTGTGGCTGAAGGTTTGTAGGTTTGTAGGTTTCGAGTGGTGGAAATTGGTGGAAGATTATCCTTATAGTTAGTTTTATAACTTTAATTTAATTACATTTAAAAAAACAAAAACCTTATACATTAAGGAGGAACAAAAACAATATCAAGCTATAATACTGCTTGCTGCATTTTGTAAAGTGTACAGTGGAAGTGCTTTGTGAAAAAATGAGACAGAAAAAAAAAGAAAGAAAGAAAGCAACGTGAACAAGGAAAACTGGAAAACGAACATAAACGAAAGCTACCCAACCAAAAGACAGCTAAACGTAAATTCGCATGTACAATCCAACCTACAGAGAGAACACTAACCTTGCAAGGAACAAATAATCTATTAAATAAAAGCACATTACTGAGCTAAAGCTATATTAGTAGGTAAAATATGCTAGCAAACAAAACATCCGAGCAAAAGCAAGCCAAAAATGTAAAAGCAAACTAAAGATAAAAAGCTAATTAGTGAGCCAAAGCTATTCTAGCAGGTAAAAGTACCACAGGGAAAGTAATTCCCTAGCTAATTCTAGCTAATAAAAGACTGCAGGGAAATTAAACAAAATAATAAAATAGTAAAATCAAACCTAAGAAAAACATCAACAGATGTCACCAGTGTGAGAAAGCTAACAAAGCAGGTGGTAAACTAGCAAGCAAAGGTAAACTGAAGAGAAATAGAAAATTGGCAAGTGAATTAAGAGCGAGAGCTAATGATAGCTAACCTTGCAAAGGAAACTAAGCAACCTAGCAAGTAGCAATCTTAAGCTACCTTACAGGTAAAAGTAAACTAGCGAAATAAAGGCCTCAATGAAAGTAAACAAAAAAAGGAAGCATACCAAAGACAAAATGCTAACCAGTAAGTTAAAGGTTATCCAAGCAGGTAAAAGTAAACTAGCAAGCAAAGGTAAACTAGAGGGAAGCAGTAAATTAGCAAGTAACAACTAATGTACAGAGAGAATGCTAATCTAGTAAGAGAAAGCTGACCTTGCAAGGGACAACTAATCTAGTAAATAAAAGCACACTAGTGAGCTAAAGCTAATAATCTAGCAAACAAAAGATCAAAGCAAAGGTATGCTAAAAAAAATGAAAGCAATCTGAAGAGAAAGGTAAATTAGCAGGCTAAATCTAAAGCTAAGGCTAAGCTAACAAACAAAAGCCTTAAGTGAAAGTAAACAAAAAAAGTAAAAGGAAACAAGTCAGCCAAATGCTAATGCACGTTGAGGCAAATGTAAACTAGAGAGAAATAGCAATTTAGCAAATGAAACTGAGAGAGAGAGAGCGAGAGCGAGAGCATGCTAACCTAGTGAGTTAAAGCTAACTAGTGCTTTGTTGTTCTTGAGTGACCTGAAAATCTTTAGCTTGTCTTTTCCTTCCAAACTTCTCTAGATGCAAGATATAACATTCAAGTTTGCTTTAAACTTTTACGCAATATTTCCTGGGACCTTTTCATCACATAGAGAGTGAGAGAACACAAAGTATCTGTCAGAAAGGAGAGCAGGGAAACAAAGCCAAGTGAGTCGGCAGAAAGCCAGAAAAACAATACTGTTATTGTTATCAATTCAGGAAGCTGCGGTACACGAAATATGGTGGATTGAGACGCAGCTTCTCTGTTTTCCCTGGCAGTGTGCTGTATTAAAGCCTTTCATCATGCTGCATCTTTGCGGAGGTAGTCACTGAAAGCTTTATCAGCCTTCACATAACAGCCACTCTGCCATGGAGACATGCTGTGGAAGCTCGCCGCTCAAGGACAGCATAGCACAAACACTAACAAACCTCAACACACTGAAGAAAACGCCACTCTGACTGCGTGGGTTTGAAACACGCACATCATTAGCCAAGGTCATTACAAAATGTATTAATAATGGCTCCCAGCTACCTTGCTGTAAAATGGCTAAGGTTACCAGAAACCATGCTAAGTGCTCTAATTAACTACTAGCTAACAGATGCATCTAGAAAACTCCAATGCTAATCTAACTGTATGGGTGATTGAAGCTATGTCACTACTGTAAAATGTGCTATCCAGGCAGGCTGCTAGAAGAATCCTCATTAATGTCTACTCGCTGGGTAACAAACAGGCTAAACCCACAAACTAATGGCCTAAGGCTAAACTGGACAGTGAAAGCAAATGAACAAGCAACAGAAAACTAGTCGGCAAAAGTTAAACTAGCATCCAAATTCAAACTAGTGAGTGTAAGATAAACTAGCACGCTAAGGTAAACTAGTGGGTGAAAGCTGAACTAGCAGATTAAAAGGAAGCTAGCAAGCAGAAATTAGAGACATAAAGGGAGACTGTAGAATGAGGATTAAGAGAGAAAAAACTGGACTGAAGAAACACACAAAGAGAGAGAGAGAGAGAGAGAGCGCTTGTAAAAATCAGATCACTGTGTCTACTAGTTCACTAGAAAGCCTACAACTCTGGGTTGCAGTGTCAATGCAAACATAAGAGAACTGCTCCAGCATGTAGAAATATCTGTGTTTGTGTGTGTGTGTGTGTGTGTGTGTGTATAAAGAGCGGTATAAACTGTGTGTGTGTATAAAGAGAGGTATAAACTGTGTGTGTATAAAGAGCGGTATAAACTGTGTGTGTGTATAAAGAGCGGTATAAACTGCGTGTGTATA
>JAQQZR010000007.1:20511864-20527562 GCA_030068235.1 Notoglanidium macrostoma
TTTATATTCAGATTTTATTTACTTTTATGAAGCTGCTTTGTGACAATGTCTGTTGTTAATATTGCTATGCAAGTAAAATTGAATTGCATTGAATTAGTAGTATTCCCACCTCATGCTTGATATAATCCAGCATGTCCCTATCCAGGATGAAGCAATTATTGAAGCTGAACCAATGAATAAATGAATAGATGGATGAATGTTCCAACACTTTAACCTGTGTCCTTACCTAATGATGTCGTCATTGTGTCCCAGGTAAAACTTCTGCGTGTGGTCCCTGGTATTGTACACCACACCGACCCCGGCTACGAAGTACACGATCTCCTTCCCTGCTGTGTAGTAGAGGTTGTTGCGGCACTGGTGGCCCCGGTACCCATGAACCCACTCGAGTCGGAGCTGGCAACGCGGTGCGGTCTTATCAGCCATGCCTGCGCCTTCTTCAGCGCCACTGCCTGGCTCACACGGGCAGCATCAGAGTACCGGTACAACTCCCTGTTCTCCTTAACGCCTAGAAAGGTGTCCGTTCTCAAATTTTACATACATATATATATATATATGTGTGTGTGTGTGTGTGTGTGTGTGTACCTGGAATATAAAATGTAGGGGGTGTGTAGCCTATGGAGGAGAGGCGTCTTGGAAATATTTGGTTTCAGAAATCACAGCAGGATAAAGACGAGCATTTTGTTTGAGTATAAACAGACTGACATTAGGAATAAAGCCTGAAATCAGAAAACAGTGGTGCTGATATGAATGTTAGGAAGGAAAACGTCTCTCTGACGTGTGTGGGATTAGATGTCGGGATTGATCCAGAACTCAGCAGGAAGTGTACAGCCTAGAGATGCAGATCAGACGTGATCACACAGGCTACTGAGATTAAATAATTCACCTCCCGATTCACATCAGCTCTACAGCACGATTAACGCACAGCTTCCGGATCGCCGCTCCCCGACCAGATGCTCGTTCTTTCCTTCCACCGTCCCGCATCGCCGCGCGCTCCGACCCGAACCGGACCAACACAAAGATCTCATTCACGAACGGATCTGACACAAAAATCGACCAGTTTTCTATCTATAATCCCTTCTTCTAAAAAGAAACGCGACCTCAGCGCAGCGGCTAGTGATTGAACTCGGGCTTACTCACGAGCCGTCGCGTATCCGTGTTCGGGAATACGCTCTCCGGTGTGGAGTTACCGACTGCTCTTGGTTACTACGACGCCTCGCGGCCACGTTCCCCATCACGCTGACGCCACACGCACCGCGCACAGAATCGTGGATGCTGGAGTCCCTTACCGTCGTCCGAGCCGGTGCGAACGAGAAGCGCGCGCACGACAGAGGACTACAAATAGCCTTCCCTGCCGGTGGCGCTGTCCGAGGTGCTGAAGGCTCATCGGGCTCCGTGAAAGAAGACCTCACATGATTGTTATAATAAACGCAAGAAATAGCTTAATATTGGGTCAAAATTTGCAGGATCTGACGTTATCAACCGTCTGTAAAAGGAGAGAGGGCGTTTCCGTTCAATTATCGGAAACCATTTTATTAACCCTTGTTTAACATTCAGGTGCATTTGGTTTGATTAACACATCAATTAATTATTCTCCTCCTCCTCATTCTTCTTCTTCTAGTAGTAGTAATTTACCTTATTGATATAGCATCCTTCATTTATTAAGCCATTTCATGCACAGTGTAAGGCCTCCAATTCACTTAAGACCATTACTGCAATTCAATTTAATTTACACCTTTCTACACAAACTCTCGAATTCAATTAAAAATATAAACAAATATATTTTTTTTTGCCATACAGAGATTTTTAACCTCTGAAATCATCTAACCCATGGACATCTTGTAGCCTAAATGTCATGAGTAATGCTATATAATGTTTTGAAAAGGACGGAAAAGTTTTATTTTCTCCATAGATATTTTTATTTTATTTTATTTTCTATTTTCTATATATTTTTTTTTATCTCGTGTACACTATTTGATCCTTCGTTCCCTGCACCCGGACAATCAATGTATAATGTAGTTTGTTTTGTTTATTTTTTGGTTTGCCTTTTAGAGGGAAAAAAAAAATCAAACTTCATATGACATGCAATAAAAAAATATATCTAGGTATGTTTTTCAATCATTTATGCATAAAATGCAGCTCACGGTGCGAAGGAAAAAAAAGTTTAGAAAAAAAGTTAAATAGGCAAAACGAACGATGCAATAAATAATCCGAGTGACAGAGAGAAGAAAATAACAATATAAAATATAAAAATACATCCTAGAAACTGTGCGAATTAGAAAACTACAATAATTCTAATAATATAAAAGTAGTGTGAAAATAATAGCCAGTAAGAGCTAAGAGTAGATGCTAAAATGACAAAAAAAAAAAAACCTTTCGGATTTTTTAAAAATCAGTAGCAGATCTTGTAACATAACTGTAACCCAAAACAGGAGGCAAAAAAAATAGTTTTGCCATGATGCTCTATGTGTCCAGACCTGCTTTCATCCACAACCTTCTCAGAGGCAGTTATAAAGCCATTCATAAATGGGGGATCTAAACTTTTGAACAGATGAGCTTTTTGCTCACTATTATTATTAAAAATTTCATTTTGTGATAAAAAAAGCCAACAACAACAACAAAAAAAAACCCCACTAAGAAACCTAACACTTGAAACATCTTCTTGTACATTTGTTTGTCTTATCTTAAGGGTGTGCAAACTTTTGCATCCTGTAATTAACTACTAATTATATATTATTTTATAAAAGGATTGATTTATATACATGTATATATGGTTCTGTTTCCTGAAACTCATTGAATTAACTTACATCATGTGACAACTGTAATAATGGAACTGAATTGTCCAGTATATTCAGCAGAGGTGTGTGTGTGTGTGTGTGTGTGTGTGTGTGTGTGTTCTGCAGGTGATATTCTTTACAGATAAGAAAAGGGCATGTAGGGTCATGCTCCAACCTGTAATCCCAGACATATGGAGCTTCCAGATGGTGTTTTCCTCTGACTGAGAAAAAACAGAGGCTCATCAACGTGCCTCGTGTGTGACCTCGACACCTCATAGCAATCAGGAACACACTGCGTGGAAAACCGACTAAGAAATGCCTTTATACAGTAAATCTGCCTTCTTCACCAATCAGTATCTGGTGTTTAAATAACATGCGACATCACTGCTGACCTCGTTACTTATGACTCGTTTGAAAGTAAAAAAAAGCTCAAAACTCTTTTTAGAGATGTGCAGCGTTAGAAATTGTGTTCTTGTGATGTCCTCACGTATGCTGCATTTGATCGGAGGCCATAACTCGTAAACTGTAATTCCCGACCTCCAAAGAAAGCGCCGCCTTGAGTTGAAACAGATCCTGATTTTTAAATAAAATAAAAATACTAAGATAGGAAAAAACCCGGTAAAAACAGGGACATAGGAGTCAGTAGAAGGCGGTAATGTTTAAAAGCATTTTAATGACATCGCACATATTTAACAGAGAGGGGTAAAAGGTCTACAGGTGCAGTTTCATACAGTCGGGCTACGATGAGGTCACTATACGTCCTCACCAGCCCAGACGCTGCAAAAGGATTTCATTCCTATTACGCTAATTCTGATTGTGCAGTAGATGATTTTCTTTTTTTTGTTTCTTCATTACATTACATACAGTGACAGAGAAATGCACACTATGTATGAAATAGCGGTATAATGTAGCAAAAAAAAAGAAAATCATTATAATGCGTAGTGCTATAGCCAACAAGCAAGCGACCATATTTTTTGAGTAACTTCACTGTTTTTCATCCCAGTAAATGCTCGAGCTCCACTTTCCACTTAACATCGATGCTATAGAGTGTTTATAATACAGCTAGTTTTTCAATACTCTGTACTAGAATTATTTGAAACATATATTATGATGCAACTCAACAGAAGTGACCAAAAAACTAAATAAGGAAAGGAAGGAAAAAGTAAAAAAAAATAATAAAAAATAAACGGAGTACTTTTTTTCATATAGCATATAACATTCTTACAGGTCAAAAAGAAATGTGGTTTTAATAAAAGGACACACGACAAGCAAATGTTAATCGACCTTCATATTAGCGAGGAGTTCTACGGCTTTACAGCCTGGAATTGTTAAAAGGCAGGTTTGGCCGACTATAGAAGCGAATGGAATTTGAGCGAAGGTTCCTTCATATGGAAATGTCAGATTGGACTGGAATCACACAGTGGAATCGATTTCGTCAAGCATCTTGCTCCCCGACGGCACAGAAGGAACGCAGTGCATCCCTCCGAGACAGCCTCACAAAATTGAGGAAAGCCTTTTCTTTTTTAAACATCCAACCCGTTCGAACGACACGGTTACGTAAAAGAGTGATCATTAAAATCATAGCTTTAAAATTGAAAGACAATAGAAACAGAACGGAGTAAAAAGACACATCTGGTCCTCGGAATTTCCAAACCTTACCCACGATCTAAAAATCTTTCCTTTTTTTTTTTTTTTTTTGAGAAATTTTTTTTATCATTATTTTTTTCCTATGTAACTTTGGGACCCGATCAGAGGGACTTCAGGCACAGAGTGTGGCGTATTCGCTCTTCGGCTTGCATGCTGGAATATCACATGAGGTGAACAGATAGGAATATGAGAGAGAGAGAGCGAGAGAGAGTAAGAGAGGGAGAGGTAAAAAGACAAATTTGATGAAAGCGAGGAACAGGACGTCTCTGCTGTTAGGGGAACTGGCCTCTACTGCTTCTTCTTGCTGAAGAGACTGAAACGCTTCTCTTTGTCTTTCTCCTTGTCCTTCTCCCGCTTGCCCGGGCTTGACTCGGTCGTCAAGGTGACGGTTGCCGGGAGTGTGTGGGCGCGGCTGGAGGCAGGAGTGCTCTGGTTGCTAGGCGTAACATCAGACTTGTCCGAAGGGGAGGAGCTGCTGACTGCATTCTGAATAGCCTGCATCCACGTGTTCATCTCCTCCTGATAAAAGGTCACACAGGGGACAAGGATGAGAGATCACACACACACACACACACACACACACACACACACACACACAGAGTATGTGCTGAACACTTAGAAGACATCCAAAAATCAGTTTTCTCAAATTGTGCTTTTTTTTTTTCCAAGGATTCTTCGGACACTTAAAGGTCTTATTGTCATATTCTGAACCCTCGAGAGTTCCCTTAGAACATAAATGAAAGGATACTAGATGTGCTTCACGGAACCTTTTTTCAGAAGAGTGCTATTAAGTGTTTTTTTGTTTCTCAGAAGCATTTCCTCAGTTAAAAACAAAAAAGGTTTCGAAGATAGTGGATTAGTGTAAAAACGTTAAACTCTTTTGGCGCAAAAATATTAAACTACAAAGTCGGGAACATGGCTCGGATGTAAGGTAACCAAAATGCACAATAACACTTTGTGAAGAGACAAAGAACCAGGAAGCAGCAGGGTATATGCAGACAAACTAATCAATCATTGAAACACAATACAGGTGCCCGCGGACAAGTCAGGACAAGGCAGAGACACGACTAGAACAGAAACTAAGCTTTAAACCGATGAAAGAGAAGGTCCAAACTTTTGACTGGTAGTGTGTAAAAACCCTCTTTTTAGCATTTGATATAAAAAGTTTACGGTGTCCTCAGAGAAATAAACCTAGCAACACTTTATCATTGCAGATTTAAGTGTATGATATAAAACACTACAAACAACAGAAACTTTTACTTTACCGCCTGTTGAACTGTTGGACCCAACCCTAATATTTCTCTTTATGTGAATGAGATGAAAATATATATATTTTTTGCATATTAGGATTAACTTGCTGTGGACTGATATTTCCTAAACTGAATAATATCTGTGCTACACACAGGAATATTGTTCTACCTTTAGTGGCTTGGCCACTCCGTTGTGTGGTATTGTTTATTTGTAATTATTTTAACATCACCTTACATACCTAAATCATTCTGTCTTTGTTGTTTTGCAAATCTTTTGAATTTTTGTAAAATCACCTGCATCAGAATGTCTCTGATGGAAACCTCTGAATGAAAACTGAGCGATGAATGAAAACTGTAGCTAATTTGGTGACTAGACTTAGCGACTTTTTCGACACCTTAAGCACAATTTTTTTCAAAAAAGACAAATCTAGCCCCTTTTTGAGCATTCATTGGCTACTTTGTCCTGAAAAGTGTTGTTAGCACCGGGGTGTGTGCTGTTACGAAAAAACAAAATAAAACAATAACATGACCATACCATAACAAGGCTTATTGTTACCAGTTCTAGCTAATATCAGCTAACTATATTAATGTTGTTTTGTTTCCTATTTTAGGTTTATTATTATCAGTATTATAGATAACTTAAAGTGTGTCCAGCCACAACGTTGCAGGTCGTAGACATTTAGGCATGATTTGGATTAGATTTATTTCATTATTTCCGCTGTCTTCCACAAGGAGGCACTGCTGAGCGATTTCTACACGTTTAACCTATCACACTGAAATTCAAAAAGGTGCCTTACATCATCTTTGGCTTGGAAGAGATACTCGTTTCCGTTTGTCACTCTGCAAAGAAGGAAAACAAAAGAAATCACAACAAGAAGTCACGATAAATTGCCTCATCACCTCAGATTAGAGCAGGTTCAGCTCACCTCAGTTTGAAGACGTGCTTCTTCTTCTTGTAGTCGATGGCGACCTCGCAGACGGCATCCTTCAGGCTGACGGGGATCTCGTTGTGGTACGGGATGCCCTGCCCGGCGTTCTTGTTGTCTTTGTAGAAGCCCATCTCTTGGTTGTTGATAACGCAGTACACGTTATGCCAGGACCTGGGAGAGAATTTTGAACATCAGCATTTTTCAATCAGCAAAACATTGGCCTCAGTTCTTGGTAAGTGAACTGTGACAAAAATTATTATACAACTGCGCTATCAAATTCTCAATTCTGATTGGTCAGGAGGTGTTCTAAGAATAGTTTTAATGCAGTATGTCTTATTATAGTAACAACGTACAGAGAAACATTTATGGCAGACGCTCCTTATAAACAGATTAAAACGTGTAATTGTTGATATGGTGAAGATTTCTACAACGGGATATTTATGTAACTTTTATGGAAGGAGTCTCCAGTGTCACTGGATTTGTAAGAGACGTGAAACAGCAATTTTAAGTTTTCCGGTAACATGACATAAGAGCGGCTATAGGCTGAGGGAACGACTGTTTATACCTGCTATAATGTAAACGATACCCGGACGACCCCCTTACAGAAGACATGATGCAAATTCCAGGAGCTCTAACTACACATCATTACTATGAGTTAAATTACTAGTTACTGAATAGATAATACTACGGGTTTAAGAGGTTAAATTTAGATCAGTGAAGAAGGTGCATGGAGTTACCTGTTGGATGCCTTCTTGTTGTGGCCCTCATACTCATGCTTGCGGTGCAGGAAGCCCTCCAGCTGGGCGGAGGGAGACTCTTGACTTTTGGCCGGCAGGGTGGATGACTGGCTGCCCTTAGCGCGTCTGCCGGAGCTTGGGGACGGGATGGGACTGGGCTCCTTAGAGCTCCTCTCAGGCACGCCGTTCACGATTTCTCCGTCCACTCCGTCCTGAGATAAGACAGAGACACACAGAGAGAGGCAGGGAAAAGTCAATACACTGTCTACGAAGACATAATTAGATATAACGAAGACATCGTATTTCTACATTGGCTATTTTTTGTCCCTATTGAATTTTACTGCCATCTACTGGATTTTAAGATGTATGGCATTGTTGGGTGCAGACTTCCACCAAGGCCAAATGCTGTATCTCGCGACCTTGGCAAAACCTGAATTTGTGGATCTGCCCATGACTCGGATCCGTTCCGGCCCAGGCTACACCATGCCACCAAGTTTCATGGAAATTGGTAGACAAACAGGCAGACAAATAAACAAACAAACAGACAGACAAATAAACAAACCACAACTTGGTGGAGATAACTAGAAGGGGTGTAGCAATCAACTGAGACTCATTCGTATACAACAATTAGGCTTGCACGTCATGTAGTAACATGGTTATTTTCAAAGTGCAGAAATTCCGTGTAGGCAAAAAAATGACAGACGAATACCATCCACATTTTGAAAGTACATGCATTACTGCGCCATGTTACCGTGCCGTGTCTTTAAGATGCATGATGAGCTAGGTTCTTTGGTATTGGTGTTAATACTTTACCAACTTTACAGGTGTCCTAAGAATCTTGTCCAACATATGCAAAATTTCCTGTGAATCCCTGCAACTAATCGTGAGTTAAAACTGTTCGAGTACTTTAAGGTCCACCCTGCCAAGATTGCTCGACAGTTTGAGGTAGTGTGTGTGTGTGTGTGTGTGTGTGTGTGTGTGTGTGTGTGTGTGTGTAGGATGTAAGATGACTGACCCGTGGGGATTCCTGGTCTGAAGGCAGTCCGTTCTGAGCGATCTGCTCTCCTTCTCTGTGGAAAGATGAGGAACATTTATTTCAAAAAAACAAACATTACTGAACTTCTCACAAGCAAAAAAAAAAAAGAATTCTTCTGTGCTGAGTTTGTGAGCGAGATTACCTCTGCTGTGCCTCGATCTCCTGCTCAGGCTCTGGCGTCGGGGGTTTTCTTCTTCTCTCTTCTTCTTCTTGCCTTCTTCTCACTTCCAGTAACTCCAGCTGAGAGAAGACGAAGGACAGCTCAACTGATTTGACACACACTCACACACACACACCTGTTCCAATCCAGTCACCCTGCTCACTTCCCCATGCCTTTGTACTAAAATTCACTTCCTCTTATTAAAGCAATCATTTCTTTCTGAAATCCTAGTTGTGGATTAAGTATTAAGCTATGACTATAGATCTTCACTTGAGCTTGTAAATCTGATTATTATCGAAGAGGAAGTACTGGCTTTGAGGAAGAGCCGTGTACTCTACTCATTTCACTCACATGACACTTCTGCTTTCGAGAAATCATTCCTCACCAGGGCACTCATTTTCTATAACAGCGACTCTGACTGCGTTTCCGACTGAAAGCAAATCTCAGTGTGTGTTCTGACACTCTATCGTTTCTATAGTAACGGCTCCTTCGCGGTGCCTTGTACAGCAGATGCTCCATAAAAACTAAGCTTCATAATTAGTGGATAAAAACATGTCGTTATTTAGCAAAGTAAAATGTATAAGTGTCAGCACCTTCTTACAATTACTTTTCTGTAATCTTTAGCACATCTTTGCATGGTTTATGGGTGGTCCATGATGTTATAAATAACTATAATAGAAATTGATCAAAAGTATGATGTGTCATTCTTTAACAAATAAATAAATGTGTATCTCTGGCGAATTGCAGTGGTATAAGAGGAATAAAACGCTTCAGGAGACACTTATAGAAAAGTAATCAAACTCAAGCAGCAGACAACATCGTGTTTGAGTTTTCTCCTATAACAACACAGTAATCAATAATAATAATAATAATAATAATAATACATATGCAAATAAACAGATTTATATTAAAATATATAAATTATTATTATTATTATTATTATTAAATACACTACAAAATTTTGTACATACAAGAAATAAAATAGCACAAAACTAAAAAAAAAACAATACGGCAGCATATAAAACAGCCAAACAAACAAATCATGAGACAAAATTTGACATAATCAGACCGTCACCCTTCAACTCTGCTCACATGCTAGCGTGTACTATTAATTTTTATTTACTGATATTAAAAATAATAATAATAATTAATATATGGATTTTTATTAAATAAATACTATGGTAGCAAGCTAAAGCTCTGTGTCTGACAAAATGCTAAGCAGTTAATGTGATAATTAACTTTCTACCATCACGGACAGAGTTTGGCATAAGATGTATTAGATCTATTAGATGTATAGATGATACAAGATCTCTCTCGCTCTCTCTCACACACACACACATTTTCATTTCAGATAAAAGTCATCTGTTAAAATGACTAAAAGTAATGGGGTGTGTATCTCACCGTAGTCAGCCTCTCCAGTGCAGAGAAGCGTTCCTCCCAGGTAGCAGCTGACTTCTCGAACGCCTCGTGCCTCTTGATCAACTTCTCCACCTCGTCCACACTCTGACCCACCTCCTTACTGGACAGGTACGGCTCCTGACCCAGCAACCACGCCTCGGCTACCCCCGCGTCCCGCGAGAACTGGTGCACTTCCAAAACTTCACGCACACACGGACACAGAGTAAAGGGAAGTGAGTGCCAGGATGATTCAAAGTGAACACAGCCACACAAACACACACACATAAGCAACTTCTGTGTTTCAGATCAGATCTGACACTGAGCTAATAAAAATACACGTGAAAGAGAAGGAGAAACGTGATCTTTTTTAAAGTTTTAACTCCACAATGTGTCTTAAATAGCACATCTGGATCTGTAGGCGTATGTTCAAACGGGGACACGCCCACTTTTTCAACAGCCAATCATGTACCCAACACTATTTTTTCCTGTTGTTAATTTTCATTTATTTATATTTTTTACTAAAGGATACGGTAAACTCTTTATTGAAGAATTTTCTACACAATACATGAAAAAATACAGTATTGGGTACATGATTACATGACCTACTCTTCCCAGAATGCATTGCGAATGACGTCACAGCCTTATTTTAGGTTGTTATTAGGATGTCAGAGTTCTTATACTTCCCAAAGAGATCTTTTTTAATCCCACAACGCAAGATGGCCTGACTTCAATTCACATGTCACATGTTGCCATGGTAACCATCTGATTGGTAGGATATTCCTTGGGATTCTGGGTAATATTAGGACTGAAATGAGACTTCTGAATTAATTAAATGCTATTTAAAAAAAAGTTCAACTCAGACGTGTTGGTTCTATGGGAGCATGTATTACTGTTTAATAATGTTATAGCTCATGGTTTGTCTAGTTAGGTATTTCATAAAATAGTGCAAAAAAATCAAATACTCTTTGGTAAAAATTTACGACATATTTACTTCCTGAGCCTCAATGTTCACCTTGATTGGATTATAACATATGAGCATGTCTTTGCTGATTGGTTATTTTTATTTAGCCCTGCCCACAATTGTCATAGTGGCGTAAGTTAAAAAAAATCAGAGGCCATGTTCAGGTAGAAAATATTGCTGTAATTTACTGGAAGATTACGGAGAAAAATAATTTTGTTAATTGAGAGATTAAATGACTGCATAAGCAAAAAAACAAGTGGACTTACTCAGTCTTAGCCACTCCCATCTGTCCTCCCATTTGTCAATCATTTCTTTCCTCTTGTCCGTCAACTGTAGCAACTTTTCTTTAATCTGTGCGCGAAATAGTAAAAAGGCTTTTGCATTTGTAAGAAGTTCTTCAAACGCTGATATTCAGTGCAGGATAACTAAAACTATACTTTACACATCTTATTTCCATATTTAGAGGGCGCCGACTTGTCCCTCACCTCCTCTGATGCGTAGTGTTTGCGTGCCAGCAGAGACTTGCCCAGCTCGATGCAGGTGGTGAAGCTGTCGTTACGTGCGTCGATCTCGGCCTTGATGCCTTGGTGGTTGTTCATGAGCAGCTCCACAGAGGACACGTCCCTGCAGTGACCCAGTGCGCAAAAGTTAGTTTTAACCATGAAACCAAGCACATCCTGTATACTCTGTGACATTTCATGGATAAATTCATGGACAATCAGAATTATACAGACAAATAACACAAAGCTTGTCTTCCAGACGTTTCAGTCCTCACACTCACCTGGGGTTCTCCTGGGCCTCGATGAGGCGGATGACGTCCTCCATCCAGAGCATGAGATCACGCACCATGTTGAAGAAGCGGAACTTGTCTCCAGTGTCGAGCAGACGCGCCCGCCGTCCTTCACAGGCTTCCAGAAGGTTCCGCCATGCATCCAGGACTTCACTCTCCCGCCGCTGGATATCGTCAGCCTTATCGCCGGCGTACGCCGACTGCAAACGTGACGCGTCTTCCTGGAGCTGCCTGACCTACACACACACACGCACGCACGCACGCACAAACACACAAATTACACATACGCACACACACAAAGGAAAGGAAGTGTGATCATGGATCAGAGATCATGCTCAGGTCGTGTTTATCTTAGTGATGCAATGAAGTGAAAAAATTTAATATCACAAAGACTTATACAAAAAAGGATTTTGCTGTAAGTGGTGAATATTTTTCACTGTGGACTTTAAAGCCAATAAATTCAAGGTTCCGCTGTGTACTGTAGTAATAACAGCAATAATAATTCTATTAATTAACCTGCGTCCCAAGCGCTTGTATGTCGTGTTCGAAGGTGGTGTGCATCCTCTGGAGCGTCTCTACTGTGTTCTGGTCTCGACCGAGCTCTTCTGGAAGCTTCTTGTGCTTGTCCAGGATGCGGCACAGGATCTCTTTGACGTCGTGGTAGAACTTATGCAGCTCGTAGGAAGCCGCCAGGATCTGCGTGCGAGTGTCGATCAGCTCCAGAAGATCCGCCCAGGCCTCGTTAAGCCCGTCCTTCCACTCTGCGACGGTCGCGGCATCAGCATGGCCGGCATTGATGAGCTCGTCGGCCATCCGGTTCACACCGTCCACGCGCTCCTGACCGATGTTCCCGGTGTCGCGGGCGAACTCGCGGAACCGCTCTTGCAGCATCTGAAAAAAGATGTGGGCTTTCATTTATTACAGGAGAGATTTAAAGGAAGGAGTCTATAGTGTCAGGTTTTTATTTTTTTGTCAATGAAAACTGGATTCAATTGCCAACTTGATCAAGTTGTAAATCTCTGAATGCAATTATTCTGAGTAAGCATAATGCACCAGGCAAACATCCAGAGAGACAAATGGAAAAAGTGAAAGGTGGAATGTAAAGCAATTTCCTGCAGGCTTACAGTGACGTGCTCGTAGTCTTGGCCCAGCTCGTGAGATCCTGCCACCACTTCTCTCTCTGCGATCCACTGCTCCAGATCGTCCACCTCGCGGTTCAGCTGGAAGAGTCGGAACCTCTCGTCCAGCTTTCCTCTCCTCTCCTCCGAAAGATCCTTCAGTCCTGCGTACAGCTTGTCCACCTGCGACTGCCGCATGCCTATTCTCTCACTGCAGCGCGAACGGAATCACACAGGAAGCGTCAGTGTCACTCAAACTGATCCAATCAGGTAAAAATGATTCATCTGAGATTCGTGTCAGAATCAGAGAATCTGTGTCAGATCCAAATTCTAATTTGACTCCTTAGTCGTTAGTCGCAAGACTGGAAATAATGTTGTAAACTACTCTGGTAACAACACTCTCTGTGAAGCCCATGTTCGTACACCATTATGTTTGTAATTACTCCTTGCGCATATTTTATGTGCCATAAATAATGATAGCAATGTGTCATAAAGTGCAAGAAATAATTTCTTGATCATTTATAATCGTTACAACACGACATTATAACGTGCTGCACTGAACAAAATTTATAACTAATAATTAACAGATTAAACTTTATATTAGTTGATTGCAGTAATAAATCAGGGTGAGGGGGACAGAGGAGGCTGGTGTACCTCTCGGGGTGATTGTCAGCCACCAGACCGCGGCTAGTTTTGGACAGCTGATGAACAGTCTCTGCGTAGTCCTCCACCGCCTGCTCGAGGATCTGGTGCTTCTTCAGCATGGCCACGGAGCTCTGTTCATCCTGACGGAGAAACCAAACACGCGTCATCAAACAGCCGCAACAGTTTTAGGATCATTTGGTCTCTTAAATAAGGTCTAGATGGGATTATAATAAATGACAGAAAAACCTGTTCGACATTTAGGCATGTAATTCACACCAGCACATTGTGTGCATTCGTGTCATGAGTTTACTGGTTACCATGGTTTCCTTGGTAGTACTCCTTGACGCCTTTTTTTTTTATATGGAAATTGCTTATCGAGTCGTACAAATTCCCAATGCTGATTGAGAACTGGAAAAAAATACTGTCGCTGAGCTGTTTAATATTTAAAACAACTTATATTTCAGCAACTCTAGTTGTCTATACATGATCCAGTGTACTTGTCACTTGCCCCGCCTACTTTACTCTCCTATAAGGTGCTTCACTACCTGTTGCTAAAAAAAACCCCAACTCTACACACCTTAGCTTTCTCCTCTGACATCATGTAAAGCTCCTGCTCGCTCATCCAGGCCTCCGCCTCGGCCGCGTCAAAGTAGTACTGCTGCGCCTGATGGGCCTCCTCCAGCCGCTCATGCCTCTTCTCAGACTCCTGGATGAGGAGGTTCCAGAGGTCCTGTAGCTCAGCGAGGCGTGCCCTGATGGCCTCAACGCTCGGGCTGTCCACCGTCACGATGCTCTGGCTGCGCTCGAAGATGTCGTCACAGCGAGGCTGATGGCCCTGGATCTCCTTCTGCAAGGTCTGAATGAAAAAAGCAGTGTGTGTGTCACGAAGCAATATACCGTTTGTGATTATTCAGCAGATTCTAATGAGTGTGCTTCGATACATTTTAATGGCTCACCTGGTTCTTCTTGATTAGCATCTGAACAGTCTGTAGGTTATGGCCGTGGTCTGTTGAAGTAGCGAGAGGCATCCTCTCCTCAACCCAAAGCTGTGAAATGAATCAAATGACGTCACTTATGTTTCACGCACTCGATCAAACGTCGTTCAACTGCTCAATCCTTTCGAAACTCACGATTTCGTCCTCAACGTCACGGTTGAACTGGTGGATCTCCCTGGAAGCCACGAGGAAGTTCTTTCTCTTCTCGAGAGGATCGAGCAGCTCCTGGAACTTCTTCTCCACCACCTCGCGCCGCCCGTCCACCTCGTCCGTGTCCTTGCCCTCCTGCTGCAGCACGTGAGCCTGCGACTGAAGTTCCTCCACCTCCTTCTTACGCACATTCACCTGATTCTCCAGCATCTGTGCAAGACAACGAGCTTGCTTTACACTTCCCAAGCAAAGAAATGGCTAAACTCTGTAAATCTGGTCAGACTGATTTTTTTTGTACACCATGATTCAATACATATTTTTTTCTGATCTGAGTAAGGACAGGGAAATATAACTGTAATTTTGCTTATATTAAGAAATACATTCTTCTTAAAGGAAGTAAGATGGTCCACAAGTGCAGTAAAACTATTTCACCTGATCAGATTACAGATTGTAAATTAAAAAAAATACGTCCGGATATATTCTGTATAATCATAGACATTTGATACTAGATACGTTTTTCTCTTTCCATATTATTTTCACCGTTCCTATTTTAGTTTTATCAAATGTCAAGACTTTTCCAGGTTTCAAAATATGGAAATTTCCAGGTCTGTAAATATGGATGAACTTTTAAATTCCATGCTTTTGTGCTCGTAAAAAGAAAATCCTTAGATTCATTTTTAGTTTGATTTGATTAATGCACAGGCCGGGATTGGCTCCAGCCCACCCGCGAGCCTTATTGGGTTAATGGCATAGAATGACTGAATGACTCATGCACAAATGATTCAAATGATTTAAGACTTGTTTCAATTTTGGTAAAAATGTCACCTCCGGTTCCTGCTGCTCTGCACCGTGTGACGTTCTCTCTAACGACGGAAAATCTGAGTCAGCTCACGAAGAGCCTGACAATTAGCTGACCAGTAGGTAAAAACTCAAACTGTGCAAATCAGTGGGTTTCTAAGGCAGGCAATAATAATAAGATTGAGGAAGTAGAAATCTGGTCAAATTCATGTCAAGCACTATATACAGGGAGCGCAGAATTATTAGGCAAATGAGTATTTTGGCCACATCATCCTCTTCATGCATGTTGTCTTACTCCAAGCTGTATAGG
>JAQQZR010000007.1:20538877-20552830 GCA_030068235.1 Notoglanidium macrostoma
AAATGCCTATGGATCTCCAAGCCTACCGACAGCGGATCAACAAAGACATGCAAACTCCTAGGGTGCCTTTAGCTGTGGAAGATTATCAGCTTCACCGAGTGGTAAGATTGAAGTTTATCTACCTTTATTACATGGTGTTGTTGAATACTCGATTCTGATTGGTCAATTGCGGAATTCTATGTTATATTATTTCTGTATAACCAACCGTTGCTATGTATAACAGACTGTTGCTATGCACCATTTCATTAGCAGAAGCAATAAAATCATTGTTATATCTATATTTTGTGCAAGAATTTTTTTATTTGTTTAGTAAGTAGTTGTGTAATAAGATGGATTGTTTTTCACAATGGAATATCGATGGCATCGAAAATGGCAAGACGCGCTACTTAGAAGGGAAGGGTGAGCTGGCCCCTTTAAAAATATATACTTTGCAAAAGAAGTTTCCACAAAACTGTAAGCTCAAAAAAAAAAAAAGAAAAAAAAAGACAATTAAGGAACAAACAGCAAAATGAAGTGGTTTGTAAAAAAGTTTATTGTGAATAATATGACAAAAACTTGAAAAGGAAAATACCATTATGTAATCAAAATATTAAAAATGACTATATCGGCCAGCTTCATGTCTTTATAATCGATGGTATATAAACAAAAAATCATGATGTTGGCTTTAGAACTCAAGAATTGATTTATACGTACATGCACGGTGGCACTATGAACTGAAAATGAAATCTGCTATTTCTGCCAATAAAATAAGAATAACATTATAACTGTGAGTGTAAAATGGGAAATCGGAAGTCAGCTTTCGATATCAAGGGCAAGAGGAGGTTCTTACCTTCAGGGTCGAGCAATTTAGTGAGGCCCAGGTGCTGCTCCGCCAAGTTGAACGCGTTCTGCAGGTTGTAGTGAGCGTTGGACTTCTTCAACTTATCATAATCAATAAGATCCGGCCTGCGAGAAAAGGAAGACGCGGGTTTCATGGGGCGTCAAATGATACAAAATGGGCCCAAGCGAAGGACAAACTGAGCAAAGAACAGAAACTGAAACCTTCACGACGTTGTTTTTACCTGTGTTTGTGAATGAGGGCGTTGAACGCCATTCCGTCGCGCCAGCTGGTGGTGAAGTTGTGGATGTTGACGTTTGGATAGCTGTACAGAAACACAGATAATGCTCAGCTGATTTACGCTACCATTTCCTCGATGACGCAAACAGCTGTTGCTGGATAAACACACGACTCACCCTGCCGTCTTCATCTGACACCACAGAAGCAGAGCGTCTTTAGCTGAGCGCTTCTCTTTATTATCTTCTGTTACAACGCTGATGTCTTGGATCTGTTCCACACACAATAACACACTATTTGACTTAAAGGTTCATAACGTGTATAGGACTGTCGTGAAAACAGAGATTTAGTATTTGTAGGTGACCTGGAAGCGGAGGATGATGGTCCAGATGAGGCCGAGCGTGAGGCGATGGTTGCCATCGACGATGTCATGGGAGCCCATGTTCTCCAGGTGGACGCGTTGCTCCTTGAGGAACTGCAGGGCTTTATCCACGTTCTCCAGACAGTGGATTCTCATTCGGCCCTTCGTGGGTTTGGGCTGCAGACATCAAATGACAAATGATTATTAACGTTCTCCTCGAATTCAAATAATTCCTAATGCCTAAGAGCTGATCCACAACCACATCCAGATGTTTTGGGAAAAAAAGATTTGAACCGTTTACACTTATATTCCAATACATTTCCTGTTCTCAGGATCAAAGTCTGTTATATGTATCACACGTGTTTAATGATCTTTGGAGTCTGGTTTTGTCTACCCAATTCTATTTGTTCATTGCCTGACTCTCGCCTGCTTTTAACTGCTTTTAGTCGTAAGCTGCTTTACCCTGAAGACTTTCTCATAGAGGAAAACTGACCGAAACTGGAGACTCCTTCCATAAATAAACACTGTCTTAAAGAAATTGATCATTTTAAATTAGTTTGCTATTCGTCTTATATTACAGAACGTTGAACTGCTACTACAGAAATGCCTTATGACCAATCAGAATCGAGAATTCAACAGCACTGTGGTATTATTCTTGACACAACACAGATGTTGTCCTAAACCAACACACCTCCATCACATCTCTGACATTTCCCAGAACTTGGCAACAGAAAATGTTTCTATTGGTCCGGTATCAGATCTGGTTTTGGCTGATACTTTGAAATCAAAGCTCTGAAATCAGTATTGTATCAAAAAAAAATAAAATAAAAAATGGGACTGGCACATCCCCATTTATTATCCATTCTGTCCAAGAGAAATATTTAAAATGGTCCTTCTGTAAGTGGTCTGCAGTTCACTCTGACTGGTAGAGTGTGTCCAAAATCACTAATAAGCAGATTTGTGTTTTTCCATGAATACTGTATAGGAGGTATAGAGATCATGCATGACTTGTGTTACATTTTGCAAGTTAATTGTAGCCTTGAAACAAGGATATACTTATATTTGTATAACATCTGGTCACCACAAGTCATGAGAACAGCTTTGGTTAAGATTCTACACATCTTTGAAACTTTACTGGTGTGATGATCACTGTTCTTCCAAAATATATTGGTGTTTTGATGATGGAGGTGGAGAGTGCTGTCTAACACAACGTTCCAAAATCTCCCAGAGGTGCCCGACTGGCTTGATGACAGCGAAAGGCCATGGCATGTGATATACATCGTCATCTTATCACTCATTGTGCTATGGGGGCGGAGACATTGTGGAAGAGACCACGCCCATCAGGCTAGAAAGGTGAAAGGTGATCAGTCGGTAGAACGTTGTATCGATTAGTAATGAATGTCTCTAAGGGGAAAACTGAGTGAACCCAAAAATAAATAAACGCACCCCGAGAGAATAACAGAGCCACTGGTTTTTTTTCCTTTAATTTGTCACCTTGCTCTATGTTATGACAGGAACTAGGGATGCTTTAAGAGTGAAACAATGCTCAGGTCATTAAGTTCAGCACTGCTAGGTAATCTCTCTTCAGTGGCATTAGCTTTGATTTAAAAGCCAAACAAAATTTCCCAAATGACATATTTTGGTATGCACAGAGGTGCACTGCTGATAGAGCTGTACAGGTTAACGTGACAGCATGACAGGCTGCAGAATCCCAGTCCGGCTCCTTTCCTGCGGGACCACGGGACTGGAGCTGGTGTTAATGATGTACCGTGGCCTTGAGGACAGCCTGGGCAAACTGTTTCTATTCTGACGTGCACAATGGACGAGTGAGGCTCTCACAGGAAAAGCAAAGTGTCAAAGCACAAGATAGATTGAGACACTTTTGGACGGAATGTCCCGCTCTAAATAGGGATTATACGAGTCCTTTGTGAAGTGTGTTTTTTTCCCCCCCCTCACTCGACTCTGTTGTTAGTTTTATCGTGTGAGAATTCTGGAAATGTCGTATGCGCCGTTTCTTGGAGGAAAAAATATGCTCGGGTTTCTAAATGGCTCTAACAGCGTGTGCGGGTGAATGAATAACTGGGTGGCGTCAGAGGCGTGTGTGCTGGGATATGATGTACGGGAGACTTTGTACTGAGGCGTGGTCGCTGCGTCTGGAAAGAGAGAGACGGAATGAAATAATGGAGGCTGGATGTGGGGGATGGTGGTGAGGGGGTTGGGGGTGGTGGATGCTCCGGCTCCCTTCAGGACTGATCCTGACGAGTATTTCAGACGGCATGTGATCCGTAAAGAGAGAGTTAGATGAGGTGGCAGCAATCTGCTAGAAGGCTAGACAGAGAGAAGAGAGAGTGTGTTGCTTTCTGTGCCCCTACTACAGAGGTGTGGGTGGTATCGTCCTTGCGTGTGCTGAGTGTGTAAGCAGGCTTCATGCAGACAATCACACACACACACACACACACATTCTGCAGTGGCATTATGTCTCTTTGGCTTACAGACACAGCAGGTGGAGGGCAGTGTAGTATAGAGACTCTACGATGACATCAGCACTTTTCAGTCGAGTCACTAAAGACGATAACCTTAACTTACAATTAGCTAACCGATACAAGTGTGAGCTAAAAAAGATGGTGGCTGATATTTACAGGAGGAGGGAATAGATGAAGATTTCATCAAAGTCCTTATACCACTCGGCAGCCATCTTGGCGACGCCCCAGACAATTATTTCCTGTCATTCAGCCAAGATGATGTTTTAAACAAGGTTTAAGTTTATACCAGCTACTAAACGTATGCACATCCAGATATCATGGAAGCCTGTGGGTTGACGACTAGCAACTTCTTTAAGCCTGTTTCTATGGTAACCATGATCTTTAATCCGGAGTGTTGGCTGTTTTCCAAATGGATTTCTACTCTCTACATATAGTATGAGTACTACTAATAATGCAGTCTACACTCTAATGCACTATATGTCCTGTATCAGGGATTGTCATTTGCCGAACCAAGGTCCAAGAACTTTAGCATCAAATTTGTAGTAAAATCTTCCATCAGAGCAGCTAAATGTTGGTTCTTCAGTATATTAGAAACTCGAGCACACAGAAAGGACTCAGTGTTTAAGAGGTAGGAAGTGGGGCAATGTAAACTAGCCTGTTACAGGTGAGTGAACCTGCCTCACAGTGGTATTGAATGTCAGCACTACAAAGCCTTGACAGCGCTCCGGCAGGATGTTATGTAGGTGCTTTCCAAGAGTAATCTTCCTCACTACGCCAGGGTGTAAAATGATCCCGCCCTCGTGGCTGAAGCGACAGCTCGCTCGGCTGGACCGCTTCCTGCTCAGCATTAATTACTTTCTTCTTTTACTGCTATCCACTCTATGATTAATTAGGGGTCATTCTGTTCAAGAAAACTAAAGATGGAAGTGTTTATTAAATACCATTTCTTTCTACGTTAAAAAAAACAACCCCAATGATAACCAATTAATGCTTTAAGAGGTATTGGGCATTAAATGTGCTTTTTTTTTTTGACTGTACTGTGCTGAAACACATCACAGCTGGTGTTAATATTGACTAAATTACCATTTAAAAAAAAATAAAAATCTGCATTTTATGAGTTAAAATGGCTCAAAACACCACCTACTGGTTAAAATCATCCTGACTTGCAGTTGACGTTTTGGTACTTATCCAAGTCATAAAATTTTTATTATAAAAAGAAAAAACTCTGTTAACGCCCTCTAATAAGAAGTGGGTGGGTGTCGCACCTCCACCAGCCCCTGCCCTTGAGCGAAACTACAGCATCTACTCTCTAACCTTTATTTTCTTAAGACTAAAAAACAACTGCTGAGGAAGGAGACTGTGAAAACATTATCCGGCTATATTTAAGGTCCAGCTGCGAGCCTCTCGGACGTGCTGAGCGTAGCCTTGAGCTTGTGGATACTGTGTTTCCTCTGCTGAGAGAGGAGATATCTAATCAAGAACCTTGAGGACGACAGGGAGAGTCCGTGCGAATGATGCAGTCTACGGTTACACGCAGCTGTGCTGCACTCATGTCTGCTATTACTCAACACATGACGCATACAAGGGTTGTAGGTTCATCACTCACTCTCGTACTTAGTCAGAAAACAGCACTTCGGTTAAAACAGTGACAATGTAGATGAGTTCATACAGTGGTGTACGTCTCTTTTAGAATATTGCACCCAATCCATAATATGACTAAAGTTTGCTAAAGAGTAACAATAACAACATTAAAGTTATTTTTGCTGAGGATACAGTATATTATTTTAAAGCATGTGTAATTCGGTATACAAAGTATTAGCAAATGACAAATTACTATCGCGAGTAGGGATGCATTAATACCTTTTTTTCAGAATGAGTACATGTTTTTGGGTACGTGTCGATATTATCAGCAAGCCATGAATCTCAACTCAACTCGGCGAGTTTGGAGGAAGGAAGAAAGCTTGCGTGTCCGAGCACTCGGCGCTCTCCGAAATGAAGTGCTCTCATAGATGACATTTAAGATTTAAGTGTTCATTTGTATTCAAGAAATATGTACAGATCGCTGTAATTTCCTGACAATCCACACCAGGCTTGTGAGGCGTCGCATCACATGGCATCAGATGCAGGTAACGGAGGATTTTTTTTTAATAGTGATTTGAATAAAAAAAAAAAAAAAAACCTGCTTGAAAATGTATCCTCCGTGTTGTGACGAAAATAAAAAAAAATTCACGATAGTTGTTTTTTAAAAACCTCCCGCCACAATTTACAGGTGAGAATGAACCTTAAACAGTGACGTGTGATTATTAACCAACTTCCTGGAACAAAAAGACAGTTAGTGAACTCTTTTTGTTTAAACTATTTAATGAAAACCAATTTCCTCTTTTTTTTTTTTTGAGAAAGATGTTTAGTGACTAACACTTGACGTAAAAACCGAGCCCTTGTCCTCTCATTTTAAAGCAGACGGAGATAAGGCATAGCCTTTACACGAAAGTAACAGATTAACTACAAGTCTACGAGCGTCGCCGAGAGATAATGTCCAATTTCGAGGCCAACGGCTAATAACAGATAATGCGAGATCTATGATGAAGTCATTCTTCATTTGAACAGACGACTTCGCTTCTGTGCCTCTATATAAAGCGCTGACACTGCAGACTCCTTCCTTAAATGATTAAACTTCAGCATATACGTTTGTTACTATAGAATGAACCAGTGATAATGAGCTGCACTATTGTCTGAAAATTAGTCAACACTTTCTTTTCATGCCGTGGTTAAAATACGGTAGTATAATATACTGTACATGTTAGTTCACAATGGCGTTTTTTGAGAAAATGATGGTTTTCAGACATGGGAAAGTCTTCAGGACAGATGACTCAGGCTGTTTATAGCTGCTATAAAAGTAGCGATAGTGGGAACTAACTTGTTTCGTGGACGTTCCACGGCATTAAATTTAACTATAAACGGATAAAAGTATGATGTATCATCGGCAGTGAATTGTTATGTAACAGACTGTGCTGTTACAGGGAAATTTCCACAACGGCACGGCCCTAAAGTGCTTTATTCCTTACATAACCTAGTTTGAATTTGATTTATTCTGCAATTTAATGAAATTGTGTATTGAAGTGTGGAGTGTTAAACCTGAGGCTATAATCTTTCTTTAATTGTTCGAAACAGTAGATCTGTAGCTCCAGTGCAAAACCAAAGAAACAAAATTCAGACTGACTGACTGACTAGAGGAATGTGGAACTTTTTTATTACTTTAAGACCCAGGTATGAGCCCAGGTTCTGGATCCAAGGTACACCTGATGATACTGATTTCATGTAGCATTCACTACAAAACTTCCTTCCTTGACGACAATTCCAGCTCACTGTTCATTACCGTTCTGAATAGCTTCTCTATCTGTGTCTAAAGGCAGGATATCATGCTTCATGTAATCAGATGACGCATGTAGTTAACCATCTGATCTGAAAGTGAAGGCACCAGAAGACTTCATCCTCAGAGAACTGCTAATGACCACGTTTTCCTTTCATGACACGGCTTACTTGAAAGCCCAGAGCTTAACTCTAAATGAGCACACGTGTGTCAGAAGCTGAACAAATCACAACTAGAGCAAAACCTTTGTTCCGCTCTTGCCCTGGAGCTTAGTTTTAAATCCATCTGTGATTTTGGTATTAGAGTAAGCATGTCATGTTTCAGCAAGATGAGATCATCAGGTGTTGGACTCACCAGCTTCTCTCCAGAGAGCACCTCCAGGAGCTTGATGAGCATGCGACCATCCCGTAAGTCCATGTACAGGTCTGTAATGCGGCAGGAGACCCGTGCCAGGTGTGAGTTGACCCATTTTGTGAAGGTCTTCTTCTGCACCGCCTCACGCTCATCTACAGGAGGCGGAAAAGAAGAGCGTTAGAAAGGGAAGGCTGGTGTTTGTCGTCTTGTAGATGCCTCCACACATTTGAAACAGATTAATTGACCATTTTTTTCCTTCCAATCGCTACTTAGGAACCGTTGCCAAACACCATTTTTCTTGCGGTTTTAAGCACCCTACGTAGGTATTTGCCACAGTCACGGATTCCCCCCTCGCACCATGTGCTTTTGTTTTGGTGCAGTTTCTTCCCTAATTGTACTCATCTGTTCTGTTTGGTTTTGTATTAGCTCCCGATCACTTTGTTTATTTATACTCTGATGTTTCTGTGCCATGTTGCAAAGTATCAGCACGCTTTTAGTACTGTGCAATAAGAGTTTCGCAAGTCGTCCATGTTCATTACGTCTATAAGTATACTTCTGGGTTTTGGTCCTCGTCCGTTTCCCTCGTTTCCCGTTACGGATTGCTCTTTCCTGATAAGTGACAATAAGTGACAAGCATGTCATTTCATGACCTATTTAGTTAGCAATTGAAGCAATCTTTGACACAACTACCTGAACCTGAACGTTAACTTGCATGTTAAAAGTTCACTAGCCTTCTGAAATATAAGCCTGCTGTTGAAACCACCATCGCTGTATTTGTTTTTGTTGACATGATTTAATGCTGGGATCCGACTACGAAAAGTCAGGACACGATTTTGTAATGGCCAATAAATTTCCAGCGTTTGGCCCAAATATGAAACTAACAGGACTTGCAGTTTGACATAATCGAAGAACAGCGATGTGGCATCTGGGACGGCCCACAACACCCCATCGAAAAGTCTAGCACGTCTGAAGTTTTCGCATTTTCCTGCCTAGTTTTATAATTCCTTCTAGAGCCATGATTGACAATTTTTTAACCGTCCTTCCCAACGACATGCAAGCGCACGACTGATGATTGGTCGGGGTCAAACTTGTAGAGTTGCCCGTCTCCCGACTAAAAATGGCACCGATCAGACACGGTGACCATCATGAAAGACAAAAATATCAAGAAGTCTGATCCCAGCATCACATAATTCATGTGTTATCTTTCTAATCTGTAGTGTTGGCTTCAACCTGAAACTTTTTCTGATGCTGAAAACTGATCTATGATGTCATCTAGCCTGACATCAGATGGCAACAATACACAAACAACTTATGTATCTAAGCAAGCAAACAAGAACTAATTTAAAAACCCTTTATGTTGCTGTCCCAACTCATATTCAAGTTTTTGAAGGCGACTACAAAGCATTTCTGTAAGTTGCTCTGAATAAGGGCGTTTACCAAATGCTATAAATATTAATGTAGGAGTGGGTGTGGCTTGTGACTGGTTTATTTCTATTTTAGAAAATATTTGAGCAGAATTTTACCACAAAACCACGTATTGCGTACATTGGTAACCAACCAAGGGGCCCACGATCCAGCAAATTGGTTTCTGTTGGCTCATAAGACAAAGGGTTGTGAATTCAAAGGTCATAGTTCACTTAGTTCTCTTCCCCTTCAACGCAGTAGCTTTTACACCAGGTAAAATTTGGTTTGTGTTTGCTTGACCTGTTTCATCTCCTGTATCATCAAAACAATTGTTAATGGCTAAATGTTGGCACCCCTGTATTTAGGTTTGGGTTTAGTCTTTTTTCTGTTGTTGTCCCCTGTGGAGGTAAGAGTGGGTCTAACCAGCCAGATGCTAAACCAAATCAGTGTCTTTTCTCTCGCCTCTGCTCTACAATAAACAGCGCCGTCACCACCTTATATATTTGTCATATAAAACCAGCGGACAGCTGTCCGGCCACAGCTCTGGCCTCTGCTCATGTACACATTCAAAAAAGAGTTTATTTATAATCCACCCAATTTTCCTGTTATTGCATTCCTCGTCCCTGCATAGACGTAAGCGTCTCGTTTGATTGTTCTTCCCCCTTTAGCGTTTCCTGATGCGACCCCCTGCAATCGAATGAAGACGGGATGACTGAAGCTCTCCTTGACCCCCCCACGAGTCCAAACAGAGACAGAATGAGAAACAGAGCAGAAACAGGGTGACGGGGTCAACGTAACCAACAGCCCATCCCCAAACAATAGAAAACCAGCAAACACAGGAAGAGCACATCTGCCAGAGAGAGCGGACAGAGAGGACGGAGCCAAACGGACAGACGACAGCTCAGGATAAAATAAGCCTCTAAAAAAAATTTAAAAAGCATTTACAAAGGCACGTATAATAATAACAATAACAATAACAATAATAATAATAATAATATAAGCAATTGGCCTTTTATTAAGGATTTCATATTGTATACAATATTTATTTCATATTGTAAATACAATGTTAAATATGATTTTCTATATAATACGAACAATAAATTAATAAGATTATTATGCAAGAATGATTTATTACACTAATAACTATTGTAACGTGACTATAAAAATAGAAATATGTCATAACGCAGATGTAGAGGATTGGGCTTATGGTTAGTAATGTGTGTGCGCGCGCGCGCGTGTGTGTGTGTGTGTGTGTGTACACTGCAGTTATAGATGTCCAATGGAAGTAGTAAAGTGCATATAGAATGTGGTGTGATCGATATATGAGGGCCAGTGATATGCTATGGGGAAGCTGTAAACTGAAACACACACACACACACACACACACACACACACACACAGACACACCAGGTCTCTCATCCTGCTGCCGCCGAGCTAAACAGCATTGACATCTACAGCAGGCGTGTGACAAGGGGTGTGCAGTGTGGCATATATATATGTATATATATGTATATATATGTATATGTAGTGATATAAATATCACTGATCCTTTTCAGTCCACGTAATGTTTGTCATTTAGGTTAATTAGGTATTTGATAACAAGATATGGAATACACAAAGCAGCAAAACAGTTAAAATGGTGTTCGATTATTAAAAAAAATTAAATAACACCCTACTGAGCTGAAAGCCAATGCTATTGCGTTTTTGAATGCCACGATCTGATTGGTCAGAAGTTGATTCATGTTCTGTAAAGAGCTCTGGCTGTAAGGCCAGATAGCATAGCATTTATGGAAGGACTCTCCAGTGTCAGCACTTTGCAACAGAGGTAAAGCCACACCACCCGATCATTGATTATTTTTCGATATAATTTATGATCATAATGACAACATCTCATCATCGCCCACCCTTCCCTTCCCTCAGATCTCACTCTGTTCCCCAGCTTCAGTGTGAACGCTTTACTGTAAACCGATAACACCAGTGCTGATGCTTGTGGAGGCCCCATGGGATTGTGGGTAAGGGAACAATGGCGGCAGTGTTTCCTCCCCTCAGCCCCCATCCCCAACCCCAGGGAAGGCCACAGGAATGCACCAGCATCTGGTCCTACCCTTAGGTAAACACATCCCTCTCTCTCCAATGCTCCACCATTAAAATCCGCCCCGCTGAGCCCTTAGGACCCTTTCACAATAAACATGACTTTGTTCTTTTAAACTCCTCCCACATGGTAAATATTACTTTATTTCGAAAGAGAGCATCAGTGGTTGAAATGCTCTGGAATTAGATACGGTTCCTGAAGGAAAGTATAAAAAAGTGGAAAATGGTGTTATGAAAAAACTGAAGTTCGGGATAAAAACAACTCCTGAAGCTCCGCCTTCTCCTGAGTCGACGTCCTATAAATTCCGCATCTCTTTCTTTACTAGTGACGAAAGTTTACACACCCGCCACCTCCCCATCTTCTCCCTAGTCTTCAAAAACTCCTATTTGACACTCTTTTGTGAGGTTCTTTGATTGAGGAATTTTTTTAGAGCCAACCTCACAATCACTCTCGTTGTCATTTAGTTGAGGCGTGTCTCGCAAACCTACTTTTAGCAGTGTCAAGTGAATGACATCTCTAACCGGCAGTCAATTTGGAAGCGAAAAATGAACAGCAAGCCATCTGGATTCCTGGTAAATTTGAGGACTAGTCGATCTACAATGTTGGCGCTCCAGTTTTTATTTACACATTTATTATGTATGTCCTGCATGCATGTGTATTACTTCTCGTCCAATTTTCCAATTTGTGTTTCTGTAATCTAGATCGAATCGAGTTGGAACTGGCCGAACTCTTTATCACTCTAATTAAGCATTGTTTCATAGCTAATATTAGTGCTTTCTATGAATCTTTTATCTATAGGCTAGAACAGATTTAAATCAAGCACTCATGTAGACTCTGAGAGCACGCAGTTAATAAGATTTAGCCTTCTTTATTTCATTCTGTATCATTTTGTTTGTGGGTCTGTAACAGAACACAAGGAACTCCAGGGGTTCAAAATGTTTTGAGTAGCAGTGTGTATGTCGCTGATAAAGCAGCCAGACTTCAGCACTATTCAAGATCCGTCTATTCGTCTAATTAATTACATGAAACCCAGAATTTTCCTCACGACGACTTTTCATGATCATTTTGGGTCACCTTGTCCTCAATGTGAGGCTGGGAATAAAGGGTTAGTCTCTAGGCAGATTGGACAGCAGCTTTTTAACGTGACTGTAATGGTCACAAAGTTTATTGATTTATTGACTTTAACATCCACCAAATAAAACCACACCCATACGTGGAAAAATCTCAGTAAGGGCTCAATGTTAAAAAAAGGAAGACCATGCGAAGGCAGAAAGAAGGAGGAGTGTGTTTGTGTGTGCGTGTGTTTGTGTGTGTAGTCCAGATGATGACTTCCTTTCCCTCTCTGATGTATCCGCATCCTGTGGTGTGAGGCTCTGCAGAACGAAATTCCTCAGACGTCATGTGTGTTAAATACGTGATAGGGGCCATTGAGGTTGCAGCACCATGTTCGGGGCGTTCCCCTTTTCAACTTTTGTGCAAACAGGTGAGAAATTAGATGTAATAAGGCAACACAAAAAAGATTTGTCTGTACAATTGGAAAAAAGATCAGACTCGAGTCAGATAGGATGTATGCATATCATCTCAAACAAATCCCATTTGTCTAAAATACTGGACCAAATATGTCCACAGTCTTGTTATCCAAGTCGCTAGAAAGACTTGTATATTTGTCTTCCATATTAAACTTGGCAATCCCGCTGCTCTCGCAGCGAGAAACATTGGCACTCACTTCTCAAAGAATATAAATGAGGGAAGGATGACGTCTCAGTGGGAACGCTGCAGTCTTGTGAGGAACACGGTGTTGCGGGTCAGGTTCCTGGATTACGATGTGTCACTGCACGTACAGCTGCGATTAATTAGGCCAAAATTCGTTTCCCTCTAGGATGGGCTGACATGCAGGAACGAGGAAGAGAGTTAAACGGTATTATACCACAATGCTTGATTCTGATTGGTCAAAAGGTTGTTGATTCATTTTCTGGAATAGCAGATCTGACAGTGGTTCTGGCTGCAAGGATTAGAGTCACTTTTATTCTAATACGTCATTCTTTGATCTAATTGTAGGGTGGGAATTGTATGGTGGGTGCTCCACATAAACAGATTTAAAATCTGTTGATAGGGTAAAGTTTTCTGTAAGGAGACGTTTATTTAACATTTATGAAAGGAGTCTCAGCATCAGCGTCAAAGTGAGGTTTTCCCCCACATGAAAGTCTTCCCGATACAGATGTTCAGGTTTTGCACTTGCTTTCTTGGTAACAAGCTGCGTTTTTTTTTTTTTTTTTGCTTTATTAACTTTCAAGAGAGCGAAAAATAGAGGATGGTGAGGGAACAAATGTTCAAAGTTAACATACGTAACTTGTCCACAACATTCCAAAACATTACATATAACCTTGAAGAAATAAGAAGTATGTTCTTCTAGGAAAATGATTAACTTCAGGGTGGTATCGTTAATGCTCTGCAATGGGAATTTTATTGTTGTGCTGGTGATCTAACTCCATGAGCGAATTCCATGGTGACTCTATGGTGGTACTAATGTTGCAGAATGTATTATTATTCAGTACTGGTTTTTGCAATATTTGCCATCAGGGAAAATATTTGTTTCGATGTTTAATTGTAGCTTACCGAAATAAAACAGGCGAAATGTGTAGCGGTACAATGGCAGTGTAATGATGGATACTTAGAGAGGCTTGAATTTCACCCTTGGCTGCATTTTACCGTGCCAGGTGTGGATACGCTATAGTGTTCTTGTGCATGGTCTGATGAATAGGGGTGAAGAATTTTTTCCTGGTGTGTCTGTGCAATGGCACTTAATATATATAGTAATAATATATCGCCTTGTTA
>JAQQZR010000007.1:20553750-20575126 GCA_030068235.1 Notoglanidium macrostoma
GAACATGCGAACTCCACACAGAAAGGCACCCTGGGTGACCCGGGGATCGAACCCAGGACCTTCTTGCTGTGAGGCGAACAGTGCTAACCACCGCACCACCGTGCCGCCTGGTTTGTACCATTTCTTTGTGAAACAGAATTTATTTTTTAAATCTTCCAAATTTCTATTTCCATCATAAAAATAAAGATTTTTAGAGAATTTTAGAATCCTGGTTTCTTGGGTTGCTCTTCGATAACAGAATATCCATATTTCTTCCAAAAGGTTGTCTATATTTCCATAATGGATTTCAGACTTTTCAAACATAAAGACTTTTCAAGCATGCAGAATTATTTTGGAAAGAGATCTATTATAGGTGCAGTCATCGATTCTAATCCAATACACTTTCTGTCAAATTAAGCAAATATCTACTCATGGTACGCTGGCTGTCCGTTTTGTGTGTGCTGAAAAGAAATTCACAGGCCTGGCTCTGAAACCAGGGAAACGAAGAAAAGTGGCACTTTGACTGACATGGGAGAGAGTAATGCTTTGCAGTTTTTTCTCCTGGACTTGGATTTATTGGCCATGTATGGTTGTAGCATCAAAGGTGTTTTCCAGATGATAGGAACACTTTTCTGTTGTGCCACTTTAATTTAAATGACTTTAAATTAAAATATTCTTCAATACTGACAGTATAAGTGACAATTTGCATGTCTTTTGTATAATAAAACAGTTTTTGGTAGTTGGTTTATGGTTTTAAACTAGTTTTCCAGTAAACAGCTAAGTGGACACACCTATCATCCAACCCTCCAGAGAAAGAAATATTCAAAATTTAATTTTGTTATGGAGTTGTTATGGTTGCACACATATCCAGGATCATCTGGATATTCCCTAGAGTGAGCTGTAAGCTGTAGGCCAGCCGTGTGCAATATACTCTTTGTCTGAGACACTCTGGTTTGTCTCTAATCTTTGGCAATAGAAGTAGATACGGTCCATTTGTCTTGGCTGATATGTATTGTCCAGAGAGTCTGGGGAAAGTGTTAGCGAAGCTTAAGGTCAATTTTTAACTGTGTGCTAACGTGCACAACACCAAGACATGGGTAAATCTTAATGCGTTTATGTATGATTAGGCAAATCTTTACAGAGAAGGTAACATTTTTTATGACTGAGCATAAAGTACTAACACACCGGAGTGATCTCAAACAGGTATGTCACAGATGAAAGGTCAAGCTGTTGTCTTTCAGTCTTTAAGTTCCTGCTGTTAAGTGGTTTATGATTTGTGGCAATGTGAGTGCGCGATTCACTGATTACCTACATAGAGTCTGTCCGACTCCTTCGTAATGTGATCTATAAAACTGAAAGTAGACTGGACATAGTTCTTGTGCTTGCACAATTCTGTTTCCTACTCTAAAGTGACCTTAGTGCTATAAATAATAATAGTAATAAATATATTTCCAACTAAAGGAACAGATGTTTTATCTCAGCGGGTCTTTGTGTACTTCCGACTCGGTTCACGAGTCTATACAATAGAAAATGCTGATTTTTAAACAATAATGGTAGTGCTCCAGTTTTGGTGAAGTGATACATAGAGATAAAAGATAAATCACATGAAGGACAAAATGGTGTAAAAAGGCAAAAAAAAAAAAAAGGAAAAAAAAAACCCACTGAGTGTGTCAGACAGCCTGGAGCACTCCCACTGATCAGTCCAGCTTGGCTGCATCAACATCATTCCATGATCATCAGGGATCTACTTGTCTAGTTATGACAAAATAAGATTTTTTAAATTTACTTTAATTTTGACTTGGCTGTTTGACACATTAAATTAAGCTTTTAGGCTTTTATGACTACCAGACATTCTAGTCACTATATGCTGCCATTTCATCCTTCAGTGACAACAAAAAGACAGTAGCACTTTGGCTCTGGCTATAGCCAGAAAAGTAGCTCTTTTGTTTCTTTCCTGTCTCTCGTTGAATATTACATTCAAACCTAATGCCATATATATCACAAATGGCCAAATGTGCTCATGTAAGCCACTGGTACCATGAACCACAATCGCTAAACGCAGGCTGAACAAAAACAACCGCTCCCACCTTCCTCGGCTTGCCATTGTTGTGCAAGACGGCCCATTCAGACTACCCTTTTACTGACTGGTGCTTTAGGGAGGAGGGGGAGTCCAACGTAGTCTTGGAATGTTTTTAATGAAACTCGTACATACACCATTGTTTATGTTTTTGTCTTGCCTTTCTTACTAACACAGTCGGAAACTCATTCTCTCCCAGACTGATCCAGCGAAAGCATCAGACAAATCTACCTCATCACTCAATCCCCCTTCCTTCTAGGATTATGAGCCAGCATGGCAAGACATGTTCCAAGGTTGCTCCTTTCGATCCCATGTCTCAGATTAGAAAAGAGTACCTAAGCAAGACCACGTTCTTTTAAGTGATTTGAGCGTGATCACATGGCAACTGCTGTAAACACCCGAGCCCTACCTGCAAGAACAGTCTTACCTTGCAGCTGTTTGAAACGCCCCTCTAGCTGGTTGTAGTTGAATGGCATCTGAGACGAATAACCAGATCCATGATAGAGATCCTCAGCCACCCCAGACCCCCAGTCCGTCTCCATATTCCCTCACTCAAACCGGATCCAGAGCTCCCAAACTCCTTGGAAACCACGGAAAAGCAAGAGTGCCAAAAATGGAGGGATTTCTTTCCTCCTTCAAACTCAGGTTTGTTCCTTTTACTAGAACGTAACAAAAGAAAATCCAGAAGACTTGGGAACTGGTCCGTTAGGGGTTTATTCCAGTCTAGTATTTGAGAAATAGTCAACACAGCAGGATCTGTTCCAGAGAGGAGAAGGAGGAGGAGGAGGAGGAGGGAAGCATGCGTCTCCTCTGATTGTTCTCGTTCTGTCTTCCCTCCCTTGCCGTTCAAAAGTGGCCTCTCCCCCCACGGCTGAGCACGCACACACCCACCACCCTTCCCTTACTCTCTTCCACAGTCAAGGCTATCTAAGAGGAAAAGTGGGTTACAGAGTGAGGACCACAAGATCATTTCAGCATTATAGAGGACTTTAAGCACAGAAGGCCAATGAATGGGCTTCCCTCCAGCACAGCGCACCTTTGTCGGAGCAGGCTAGGAGGAGGTGGTGGGTGGGAGGAGGACTCGGGCTTGTAATTTCACCAGAGGCCCTGCCATTGCCTGTGTGTTTAGCAGTGATGTCACCGCCTTCATTACCATAAAGGCAGGCAGTAGGTGGAGCGAACTAGGAGAAGGAGAAGGAGGAGGAGGAATGTACTAAGCCTCCAGTGAAGAGAAGGGGTAGAAACGGAACAGGATGACATCCAGTTTCCCTGCATTGTTGTTTTGGAAGCTCGATGGATGAAAATGTGTTGCCACGAGAAATGCTAAAAGCCTTTTTGGTATATCAGAGCAGCCAACGTCCTGTATAAAAACTAATTTGCAAACATCCTGCTTGAGCAGTCACCCATCAGCCCCCTCCACCTTTCCTGTTGCACTTCCGTTTGCAGAAATGCAAGGGGAAAGGCTCCACCTCTGCATACATGTGTGTGGACTTTCAAGCGAGTCCTTCGAGTAAGTAAATATGTAGCACACTTCCTCTGAGAGCTCTAGCTCTTGTGCTTTGGGCCTTCAGTCTGGGGGCTACTCCTGAGCTTGGCTACTCTCACTAGACTATATCAGAGAAGGAAAATTTCCTTATGATTAATGAGCTGATGATAAATGTCTCCATAAGCATCCTGTCTGCTCTCTGTCCCCTAATGGGACAGAACTTGGACCTCGACACAGAACAGAGTCGGTTCTAGTTATGCACTAGCGGATGGAGAGAGCAATCGTGGAAAAAAAGGGTTGAGATTTATTCTTGTACGTAATTTATCTGGTCTTATTTTAACATTTAACAGGAACAGCACATGAAAACTTGTTAGGATTCATGTCAATCTTCTCATAAGGATTATACTGCTGAGCAAGTCTCATCCTTTAAATTGTATAAGGATTCCTCGTGATATAGAAGTAACCCCCCCAATAATACAATAAGTACCATAGTTTATGGACCATGACATTTTGGCTGCAAGATCTGGCCTGATTCAATGACTCTGAGAGGAATATTATAGAGAAATGCTTGCGGTTGTGTCAGCGGGCAGTCACAAGGAACCCACGTGCTCTCCACGCCCCTGCAGGCATCACTGATCTTTTTTGACCTCCCTGTGCCCTTCTGTTTTCTGTTGCATCTGACTATTAACTGTGGAATGATTTCTCATAGGACTTTGAGAAGTAACAGCTTGAGATTTGTTTTTATGTTCTCCTTTCACTTTGAGTATGGAAGGGAGGGGATGTTTCCTGGAACACGAGTTAGTCACTCAGCTGCAGCTGTTCACTTCATTTAAAAAGGCCATATTGCTATTGAAGGGAGTTCTCATTTAAAATAAAAGTACTGTATATGCTGTTTTTTTGGTGAAGTTTGACAACTGAGTAAAGTTTAAAGGAGATGCATCATTCCATGGGGTTTAAAGAACAAGCTGCCTTTAAAAAAAAAAAAAACATGGCATGATGTAATATTGCTCCATTCATTTTAATTTGGAAGTGGGAAGTTGGAGTTACATCATTTTCTGTCCTCCAGATGTTCTAGTATAGCCCTGCGATAGATTGGCAACTTGTCCAGGGTTTCACATGAAGTCAAATGGGACTGGCTCCATCCAGATGGATGGATGGATGGATTGATGGATGTTTGAGTCACACAATGGAGAAAAGAAATTCCCTCCATGATCGCTTGTCTTTTGTTAGCTCTGTCCACGCAGGAAAAAATCCACAAGCTAGCCAGATAAAGTTATCACATTAGTGATAACTTTAAAGTTTTTTTTTAACATTTAACTTGAAGTTGTTGAACGATGTGAAGTTTTCTGTGAGTTGATGTTTATTTAATATTTATGGACGGAGACTCCAGTCATCAGTGCTTTGTGAGACTCAGTAGTAAAGTTTTCTGACAGAGGTTAGAGGAGTTTGTGTTTTGTTATATCTCAATAACATGAGAGATCAACTTTTATAACTTCAGGGTTGAGGGGACAATCCCAACTTTCCAACTAGGGATTCTAAGTTGAGAGAGCGTTTTCTTTAGGTTTTTCCTAGCCGGAGTTCAGAAATTCAGAATTACAAGCTTTAGCTGAACACTGAGGTACCAGCACTTCAAGAACACAATGCCCTATATATAAAGCTGATATTGCATTAAAAACCACTAGAAACAAGAACAATAACATCTGTATTCGTCTCTAACTCTACAGCTCAAGCTAGATGTTTTAGAGATGGCTTGGTTCTGAACTGAGACAATAGGCCCTTCAGGACGCATATCTCATGCTTAACATTTCACATGATGTTGCAATGTGATCTTGAAGAGAATAGGCACAATTCCAACGAGACCGCACAATTCCAACGAGAGCAACTCGTGCCAATTGTACATCACTAACAGTGATATTTTATTGGCTCTGAGATCATCATATTTGCTGATTTCAGCAGAGGGAATGAATTTGAAGTGTCTGGACAGGAAAGGCAAAGGTTAAGAGAGTTCACTGGTACATATACATGACGTTATGCGAGAGGCATGCTGTAACCGTGGAGTGGTCTTTACTAGCGTCTGGGTGACAAATGCAGGGAAGGAAGCCATGAGGAAGCAAAGAAAATTTAATGGGTGTTTCCTCTGTAATGGGCCATTAGGAAGCAAGCTCCAAAGGCTTGAACTGGAGTAAATCACGTGCTAGATTTATCAGGTTTGCCTCTTTAGACGCATTTTTTTTTAGAAATGGTTGGCTAAAGAATGACCCTTTGTGAAATACATTTATCATTTCAGCATGTCCCACTGGTATGGTTGGAGTGGTTGACTTCGTGTAAATATCATAAATTATTTCCTTATCTGAGGCATTTTTAAAAGTTATGTTCAGGGAAGCAAAGCTAATAAATCTAACCCATGCTCATGTTTGAAGACTTTTCCTTGGAGGGATCTTTTTATGCTGCTTCACATTTTTCCTCTCTATAAGCTGACTGTCTGTTTCGCCTCAATCTGGCAACCGTTAATTGAGGCATGCTGAGGAAAGTAATGGTGGGGGCTGTATGTCATAGTATTGGCTCTTCTTATGGCAGGCCACATGGTCTACATTAGTGGGGTATGCTGAGTGCTAGCGGGGGGGACTCCTGCCTTATCGACCCTCTGAGACTAGAAGGTGTGCTAGCGTTACATCGCACTTCCTGTCAGTTGCCCAGAGTCAGCTCAGAAATGCAAGAGAAAAGAACTGCAGTTAAGTGTTTCCAAGAAACTATCACAAAATTCCACAAGTAGCTCTTATAATACATTAATGATGAGTAGGGGTTACACTAGAGGTGTGCAATAGGACTGGGATCCTGCAGGACCCAAGAAAAAAGTCACAGGCGTGGGCAGATTTTACTTTCATGCAGTGGGAGCAGTCAGATATGAAGCAGGAGAGGGTAGGATTGGTCAAACATTCTGCAAAACTTGGCAGGATTTGCCAGACTTTCTGTAGGAGTGAATGTGTTTGGTCAGAATTCCTTGGGGAGTGGGGGAATTAGTCAGAATTCCTTTGAGAGTGGGTAGGATTGCTCAGAATTCCTTCAGGAATGTGGGAATTCGTCGCACTTCCATCAAGAGTGGACACGATTGGTCAAAATTTCTGCAGGAACTGGAGGGATTGGTTACAATTTCTGCAAATGTGGGGGGATTGGCCGGAATTCCTTCTGGAGAGGGGGGAATCGTTTCAGTAGTGAAGAATTAGTCAGAAATCTTTAGGGAGTGGAAAGATTGGTCAGAATTATTTTGGGCTGATTGAGATTGGTCAAAATTCCTCTGGTAGCGAACACGATGTTTCAGAAGTCCTTTCGGATTGGAGGAATTGGTCATAATTCCTTTGGGAGCAGGCAGTAATGGTCATAATACCTTCAGGAGCAAGTGAGATTGGTCATCATTCCTTCAGGAGCAGATGGGATTGTTCGGCAATCCTTTGCGAGCTAAACAAAATTTCTTCCTATGCATAAGTCCAGGTTGGACTTCATGATGGGAAGTCATGGATCTTGCCTCCACATTGGCAAGCTCTTTTTGAGTTACTGGTTGTCTGATACAGTGAGGTCAATCACAGGAAGACCTTTTCCCTAAAATACTTACTTGTTGGGATATACATTTTGTCATTTTCACAACCTGAGCTCTTAAAAGAGGTATGCGCAAGTATCAAGTACCAGACGGTAAACGCACAACCAATGTATGCAGCCCGGTGTGTTTGTGCCCTTGACCAAAGTTAACAGCAGCAAGTCTTAAGCAATCTTTTTTTCCTGTTAGAACAATGCACATTTCCGTTATAAATTTTCAAGAATTTGTTTTCTGCCAATACTGCACCAATACTGCGCTACTTAATATGGTATCTGTATGAAAAATTTATATTGTGACAACACTACAATGTTTCCCTTATTCCAGTCTTCTCTCTTTCCCTACAATTGGGTGCAGTAAAAATGAGAGAGAGAGAGAGAGAGAGAAAGACGTATGCTCTGTGGGCTAAGGAATGCAGGAAAACAGAATCATGTGAAAAGCAGGATGCTCACTGGAATTCTAGGGGGCCTTTTTTCAACACTCCTAAAACTGGATTGTGGTCTCGGGCAAACGAAGGAGACCAAAAAAACGCCATATTATATTTTACGGTCCATCTTTTTTGAGTTTTACAGGGATATTTGAAGTACTCTCGAAGCTGTGTGGGGGGAGTAAACAAGAGGTTTGAAGGTTTAAAGCCAGACCTGTTTAAGCTCCACTACCCTCTGGCAATAACAAGTCTCAGTCCTCTGGTGCTTTTAAGAGTGCTCTCTCACCCAGTTCTCTCTCTCTTCCATGGCATCTTACAGCCCTTCAGTAGGCAGCCATCATAAACAACATCATGTTTCTGTAAACAGTGCACTTATGGCACTCTAAAACGACCGCTGCTGGGAGAAAGGAGCTGAAAACGGACACGGTAAATGCGCTACTGTCCGGATATCCCTGCCATTTCTTTATGCATAAACACAATTGGCTAGGAATGTTAAATAATATTCTCAAATCTGATTGCGGGAGTACAAAACGTTTCCAGCATCCTCTGAGCACTGCTGAGCCATGTAACTGAGACCAGCCTAATTACAGGATCCCTGTAGTGCAGCAACCAAAATGTAAAGACACAAGTCTTTCACTTGACTAATAATGCATTAGGACTCTGAGTATTGATTTTTCTGTACCCTGAGTCATTTACATGTTACACAAAAAACATCTATTCTATTACATCCTAGTCTGGATATCTTTTGAAGAATACAAAGTAGACCAAGGCTACGTAAAGCTGCTAGCAAAGATAACAAGGTCAGCAACGCTTGTAATTCATTATCCATGCTGCATTCACCACTTGCAGTCGAGGCTGATGCTTTTTGTTTTCTTTTAGAAAAGGGTCACGTGATTGGAGCATGATGAATCAGGGAAGGATGTATTGTGACTGATAAGACACAATCAGGAAGCGAAAATGGGTGTCTGCATCATCGTTTCCAAAACTCTACGTTTCTGGCTGTCCACACTAAAATGTTTTCAAATGTAAACTGGGCCAGCAGCGTTTTCAAAAGGCTCAGTTTTCACGGCTCGAAAACTGTAGTGTAGTATGGAGTTTAGTTGAGTAGTAGTGATGCGTTTTAAAACTAAAATGTATTTGTGTGGCCTAAAAGGAAAAGCATGAATACAAGAGTACATACTACATGAAGAAGGTCAATTCGTAAAAAAAAAACCTTTTGTGTGCCTTTAAAATAGTAACAAAATACCCAGAACCAAAATACTGCTTATTGCTATTCAAATGTCCAAAATAATATTATCTAAAATGTCTTAATATGATATTATTATACAGTTGAGCATGGAACCCAACACAAGGGAGATCTCACTAAGGAAAAATACCCATGTTGGTCTTGCTAAACAGGGTGATTAGGCTGCTTTCACATCTGCCATTTTTTCTCAACAACCAGTGCTCATTTTACTATTAAATGCAATGTTATGAAAAATCACAACTTATCTATTCATGGGGGCATTCACCAGTATGCAATGTGATGTCCGTCGTTAAGTGTAGCTGCATCCAGTCATGTCATACAGGCATCTCAAATTCTCATGATCTTATTCTTTAAAAGTTCCAGCAAAACACAAATAACCTCCTCATCGCCAGTTACCCCAAAAAAGGCCAAGTGTGAAAGCACCCTCATTCCATACAAAAAAAGGGACACAAGGAATTCCTCAGGGTTCTCTTATTACCCCGTCAGAGATGCTGCCTCACCTGCTAAGGCCTTGATGCGGGAGCGCTCGAACAGGCGTGCCGAGCTGTTCTCGTTGTCCCAATCCTCATCCCAGCGGTTGTTGACAGTATCCTGGTACTGCTGCTGGATGTCCATGTGGTCATATTCGGCGGCTACTGTCGTCATCCTGACCTCTCACCTTTTTCACCGATCACACTGCCTCATGGGCGGCTTCCTCTGAAGCCCTGCAAAGAAGAAGGAAGGAAAATGTTTCATATCAAGATATAAATAACATGAGCATCACACAAATCTAAATATTTGAAGCTAGCAGGAATGAATCTGGAATGAGGTTGGACTTAGGGGTAAAAAGCTCCAGCTACTGTACATACAGCATGATACAAAGCATGTAAAAAGACACAATAGTGAGTTCGGTCCAGTTATGAAAGATAAATAGGTTCCCAGGTTCATAAAAAAAAATGCATTTGCCTCCCTAAAGGCATAATCCATTTATAATATATTTAATTTCACGAGCACAGTAGTGCTTGAGAACCGGTGCCACCTGTCTGCTTCATGGTTCCTATTTTGATCCTGAGCTTGTGTTACTGTCTATCCTCATTGGTGTTCTCCAGGTACTCTGGTATCCTTCCAAAAACATGCCAGTAGGTGGATTGTCTACTCTCCATTGCCTCTAAGTGTGAATGAGTGTGTATGACATCCCATCCAGGATTAATTCCCATCTTGAGCCCAGTGATCCCTGGATAATCTCTGGATCCACCTTAACCATGACCAGGAGAATGCAAATACTGAAGATGAATGGATGAGTGACGGTATAACCTCCAGGGTGAATTCAGACTCAAAGTTAAAAAAAAGTAGGTCTTAAGGAATTTAAATGAGTCTATAGGGACACTACATTCTCAGAAAACGTATGTTTAAGGGAGATTCAGTGGACAAGTGCATGGCCCCTGAATACATAGTGAGTGCTTCATACGAATTCATATTTCTGCACAACATCACTAACAAAAATATTACTGGTTGGGGAAAGGCTCCTATGAGGCTCCTTGCCTTGAGAATCAGAGTCAACTCTAGACTAAGCCACACCTTCAAGGTTCTTCTGGACATCTTTAGGAGACATACCGCCCTCCTCTGGTCAACCTCTTGAACTGCGCTGTACAACAACAATCCTCTTGTATCATAAATCCTCAGATGAGTGTAGTAATTAGTGTGTCTCATCCATTTAAGTGACAACATACTGAGTACTTGGGCAAAAGCTGCTTGTTAACATGACTCCTTCTTCCTCTCAATCCCATGTCTGTTAACTGGAATCAGCACTCTCCCTTCTGCATGCATGAGTGCATATTAGTTTGACGAGCTCAGCGAATACCACTTGTGTGCATTGTGTGCTTGTGTGAAGGCCTGTTGTCAGCACTATGCCTAGAGAGTTGGAAACCTATGAACCCAGCATGTGCTGCAAAAGCGCCAGACACAACCAACACACAAGACAAACAAAATAGGCGTCTCTTCATGGTGGGAATGCAAGCCTTTCCTCAATGCCTGGCTTGTGGCACTGCTGGCTTCAAACTCCATTTAAAACCTAATTGCTACCATAAGGCTTGAGTTGAGCAAAAAATAATGTGTTTCAGTCCTGTGGGATTTTTTTCCCCTCCTTTGCTTTCAGTATGAACCTCCCACACACCAGCGGGATCAGCGCTCGGCAGTCTGACTAGTCTTGCATGTGAAACGCTTGATTAGCATCTCACTGCAGGTCGTGCACAACTCATGCAATTAGGCTGAACGAGCCTGTCGTCGACACCCTCCTGTCTCCGGATCTCCACACCAGCCCCTTCTGCGTATGACTAAGGCGTTTGCTGTGTCTCTGAGACTCTGAAGGCGGTGTAGTTGTCTAAATATAACTACGCCGCTGAGCCTGGTTTTTAACATGTATAAGCTGCAGTGGTTCAAGTGGGCACAGGCACAAAAGCACACACTCTGGCAGCAGAACGGATAAACACACAGGTGGCATGAGAACCCAAACACGCCATTTATACGCTGAAGCAATAGCCTACAAAGACCACACATACACCCACATACAACAGCAGACATATGCACACAGTCGGCTTTCGGAACTCGCCGGAATATTTAGTCACGGCAAAGACTCGACAAAAATTAAACACAAATGGAGAAATAATATAACGAAAAGAGCTCAAAATAAATCGAGGAGGAAACAGTCTCAAGTCCTTGTTTTTGTTTGCATATTTCTGCAGCTTTCTCAAGAATTATTATTTACGTTTTTGTTACTATGAAAGTCCATAATTTGACACACACAAAAAAAATCTTTCCATATGTGACATTTTATTTATTTATAGTGATGGGAATTCATTTCATTGAGTCAAATCATTTGACTCAGTAAACCAATGAGTCCCCAATCGGTTCCCAAACAGCTTATTGCCGTTGTTCTCTACACCAGACAAACTGTCTGATATTATGACCCTTTATTGGTTTTAATTTCCTAACAATAATTGCAGTGCAATGATATCTTCTAATGAACAAAATAACTTGGAAGCACACTGATTAAAGTACACTGAAATACATGAGTCAGCTCTCAGGATTCACCTAAAGGAGTCGACTCATTCGCAAATGACACACCAATACCCTGGATGTCATTAAAAGTCTTTTTGAGGTCCTCAGAATGTTCTGAAAACATTTTCCTGTTAAAGCAGGAAACATACAGGACACGTGTCTGTTGCTAAATGTCCTCTCAATGTCGTAATTACAACATCATTCTACAACATACAGGACACTTCCATAAAATGCTATGGAGTATTTGTGCACAGCCTAAAACCTGACAATTATTGGGATGTTTCGTATTACGTTATATTCACCTTGCATCTTCTTAATTCCGCTTGTCATTAAAAACATTTGCAAAAACACAACAAACCAGCTAGCTAATCTTAGCTGAACCACAACGTTGAATCATATCACACCAGAATCGGCTGATTTTTGCTGCACTGTGATGAAGAAATTCGAAAGATGAAAGTCTTTTTGATTCAGAAATTTGAAGCGAAAAAGCCAGGAAACACGAGCTTCCAACGCTATAAGCTGCTTGGCGCTCAGGCTGGATACTCGCGAAATATCAATAAGCTCATAAGCTGAGGAAATCTACCCTCCATCCACAAAAGCATCATCGTATCGATTTAGTTTTCCCTTCCAGATACTGTAAGTCATGTGGACGCCTGACACCCAGCCAAGCGCTCTGCACTGTCTTGTGTATTGATTGACTAAGCCTTACTGCATCCTCAATAAGAAAAAAAAACACCCTTGTGAATCCTGATATGTGAATACATAACCGTGTTTTGCAAAACAGAAATTAAGATGCACTCTGAAGAACAAGGACTTATACGACAAGCGCGTTTCTGTTAGTCATCAGCATATGATCAGAACGCAACAATGTGAGTGATGTCGGATACGAGGGAGGCCGTATACCACTGGTGATGCGTTTGCATCAGCCAGTTTCCTGTTACAGGATATGAGACTCGGATAATTCTGTGCATGCATGCCAGCTAGTTAGCGTCCTCGTCCTTCATCTCAGGACGGTGTTCTGCCGAGAAAAAATGTCGGATGGCGCTACAATTATCCTCACTTTATCACTTGTTCCTTTATCTATTCTTGGATCACCATCATCGTCATCATTTTGCCCCCGCGCCCTCTCTTTCTCCCGCTCCATCTCTTAAAGGCCATTACTGGCTCCTCCTTTCTCTGCTCCTCCACCACTAATTCCATTAGCTCTAAAAGAGAAGACAAAAGGATTTTGTATTATGATAGTGATCGATTGTTATTCGAGCAAAGAATCGGCGCGGCAGACCGAGCTCTGTGATTAAACTCCATTTTACATCACAAAACATGCTTTGTTTTTGGTCTGACATCACGTTTTATCTTTTGACGGTTTAATGGCGCAGCTTAGGAGCTCTTTCGGTTTCAAGCCGAGTTCCAGTCCGGGTGAAACGCTAATGTGGGTGTGAGACGCAGCCGTGCTTTTAGCGAACGGCTCCCTACTGATCAAATCGAGGAAGCACGACGTCTCGAGCGTGATGGACCGATTCAGTTACAGCAACTCTGAGAGGGTTGCCAGATTGATCACTCAGATCGGTTCAACCAAAATGTATCGTCATTTCATAGTGATTATAAACTGAAGATCTGTATAATGTTTCGATCGGGCTAGCCTATATCTATTTGTCTATTAGTTATTACGTAAGAATTAAAATGTGCTGCTATAAAATAACCTACACACATTCAGTACGGTAACAGTTATCTCGGCACAGTGTTGTTCATTAGTTTCCTAGAACAGCACAATCGAAAGCGTCTTATACCACAGCACTTTTCAATAATTATGCATTTAATTCATTAAAACTGACACCATTAAAGGACAACACTTTTTATCCGTTTATAGTTACATTATAACTTATGTCATAGGAGCTGTATACAGTAACTCGTTCACAAGCCTCTCTTTCTCTGTCTTGCCCTAAAACAAAGCAAAACACACATTATTATGTTACAGAGAAAAAAAAAAAAAAAAAGCGAAGACTTTCCAATCTAAGGTGAAAAGCTTAGTGTGACACTCCATAAAAAAAGCATTTCTATAAACCTGTCTATAAGATTTGACTTACAGCTACTATCAGAACCGCTGTTCTAGAACATGACTCAATACCTTCTGACCAATGAGGTATTGTGGTGCAATGTTAAAATGGATATCGTTGCTTATGTGCCTAAGTGGACTCTAAAAGGTAGAATATTGACTATGATTTATTAGCGTACACATTTACAAAGCTCCTGTACTCAGAGCCGTTTCGAAAAAGCATTAGCCGTCATCTCACTGATATGATGGATCGATTTATGGAGAGACGGAAAGGCCAATGGACCAGCAGAGATCTTGCAGATAAGCAGCTTGCTCATTAGCTAAAAATCGTCACTGTTTACAGGCACTACAGTAGATGTCTGACAATTTCCTCTCACTCCTGTCAGTCTCCTACCTCTCCCTGTCATCCAGGAAAGAAAAGCTGGCTAACGCTATTACTCCAAATGGCCTCTGGTGTTTTTTTTCCTTCTCAAGAAGAAAAACAAGCCTGGAGCTCTGGGAGCAGAGTGGCCATTATGAAACAGGAAACTCAAGCCTCTGATTTCATGTAAACTTGGCAGAGACGGCTGTACGATCACAACCCCTTGACTGGACCGGAGCAAAGCCGAGGACCAGCAGTGACTGATGACATCTCACATAGCATGCGGTTTTAATCTCAGACTGATTAAATAAAACTAAGATGTACAATTTGCCTTGAGAATCTTGAGACGTATCGTTTTGTCCGGTTCCCTTGAAAAAATCCAGTTCATGCATCTGATCCCCAAAAGGGGGCGCTCTTGTGTGGTTTTACTTAGCATTTGGAACACTTCAAACATGTTGCACTCATAACTGAGAATTGTATCCAGGATGTCATGTTTATTTTGTTCAAAATGTAAAAAAATAAAATAAAATAAAAAAGCTGAAATGTTTCCAAAGCACCAACACCCTTAACTGAGGACTCCACCAATCGATCTACAGCTGCCTCACTATAACACAAGTCTTACTGAACACAGATGTTGGTTCCACCCTACTGGCTCGATCACACATTGACACGCAATACGTACAGATCAAATCTGATTTTTTTTTAAATATAGCGTGGAAATAACATTTTATTTAACACAATAACCATCAGAGGCAAAAAAAGTACTGAGAAATTATACTAACTGGTTGGTCATGTTTGCAGTGGATCTGGAGCTTATACCCTGAACACAGGGTCCAAGGTGTGAGAATTCACCCCCAGTGGGACAACAATCCGTCACACACTACATTGTTGCCCCGGTAACTATCAGATGAAAACCTGTGATGATTCTTGATACTATGAACCATGAAATAATGCTTACGTCATATAGCAATGAAATGCAATTTCTCAAGTATTTTCCACCCCTGAGTTTAACTCCCTTAACCAGCAGACCTGATTTAGTATGTTTACTAAAAAGATTTGTTGTATTTATTGTGCAGCGTTTAATATGTGACCCTGTATGTCACACCGTAGTGCTGCTTTTTTCTCTCACTTGCCCCTTGCTGACAGCTTGTGCACAGATCCGTGGCGTCTCCATGACATTCAGCATCCATGGAAACCTTTCTAATAACAGAAAGACACTGAAGCAGTGCACGAAAAAAAAGAGTTCACACTGTATACAGCTTTGTGTCTTTTCTGACTCGGGGATAAAGCTGTCTGAGACACAGCCGTGTTAATGCGCACTGTCGATCACAGGTAAATGGGCGTGGCCTTCGCATTCAATAGCCAACCAAGTGCTTGGACACATTAGAGTGAAATTATATGTCAGACATTCAGATACGGTTGAATTTATGGTTGAATTGTAAATAGTGAAATGTAAAAATTTGTATATATTCAACTTTAAACACGAGTTCATCTCGCAAGCATTTATGGACATTGACGCCAACCGGAATTTGTCCGTTACTGTGTGTCAGGAACAGGTTCCAGGAACGTTCCAACATTAATGGAGGACATTTCAGGCACCTACGAGACTAAACGTGACCCGATCAGTACTGTATACTTTTTCGTTTGGTTCAAATGTGGGGTGTATAAACTTTTCCCGCTATAGAAAACCTAGTGAAGAAAGCATGACCTGGTCATCTATCGGGTCCAGTAACGAGTCATGGCATCCCATTTCCCAAATCTAGCCTTTAGTTCGTCTTATATGACATGGTCGTCTGATTTCAAAGTCTTCCAGGGACCTTGAGAACAGTCAGGAACACTGCGAGACCTTTTCCATCATCGCAGCGCTTGTTCCTAACGCTCCACAGCAGCTGCAGCAGCACACTTTAAGTGCCTCTGCATTGGAACATACTTTAGGTCGGGTCCAAGTGAGCATATTTAATATGAATGCAGCTTCTGAGCTCTAAATGATTTATTCTGTAAAAGAAAAAAATGTTTCACTATATATATTCTTCTGAGATTTGCTTACTGCCGGAGCATTTTGAGAAAATCTGTGAAAAACAGTGTGTGTGTGTGTGTGTGTGTGTGTGGGGGGGGAGGCTCTGGTTACAGTAATCCATGTGGATTATGTTGACACTTTCTTTCCTAGTGGAGGAGTGTGACAGGGGATCATCAGGGACACATCCTTCAACCTGACACGGCCACACACACAAACACACACACACACACACACACACTTAGGCCATTTGTCCTGAGCAGCTTAATGCAGCTAACTAATGCTATGCTACACCTAAATTTAACCCTAACCATAACCCCAGTAACCAAAGAAATTCCCATTCTTCTTCTATCAGATATTCCTCTCCTCACCAAGAAATAAAAACATGATACAAGCTCTCTCACGCTACCGATCTCAGCCGTATCTGGACTCCCGCACACACACTATATAAGTTACAGAATGCCGACTGTTCCCAAGCAGACGTCTGATTTTTTTATGGCGCAATGGCTTCAGCGTAAATGTGTCCTATTTCTTACAACCCAGATATGCCTGCTATCTCTGGTATGTACGCAGCTCAGTACTGCCTAACTTCATACCCTCGCCCCTTAGAAGACAAGCCGGGTGTGTCTGGTGCTAATTTATCCAGCAGAATGTGTCTGGTCTGCTTCACTTTTCCGAAACATGGACCTAACTCAGCCGGAGCGAGCCAAAATAGCTTTCTCAGACACACACCAATACACACAGTACGTCTATTGTAGTGCACACTTGCTGCATGGGTACTGAAATTCTGAGACAATGCTTCCCATGCAGTTGCTAAGTAACCACCTCAGCCAGTGGAATCAGACGCTCCATCTGGCACCGATACTCAACGTTTGCTCAGCAGACTGCGTATCTCTGACGATTATAACGTGCAAGAAAATGCAGGATGATTACCGCTTGACCATAAGCTGATCGCTAAATAGCAATAATACATGCGCTAAGCACTTAAGCAACCCTCTTTACAAGGGAAGTGCTCATGCGGCAAAGTGATCACATTGTGAAGCATGCAGGCGAATATGCTAGCCAGCGTTAAAGGAAGGAGACGGAAGGTATGTATTGCGTAAAAGAAAACGTTGAGTCAACTTGTATCCTTCTTTGGTTCATGTTGCCATGTAACGAAAAGGAATAAAAACCATGCAAAGGTCAATCTTCTGTTCTTCATGCCCTCGTTATCATCAAGGGAAAATGCTGAACCATTTTTTTTACTGAAAAAGTTTGAGCACCCCCTTTTTTTTTTTTTTGCCTACAAATAGAATCGAATTCATCTGTCGATGTATCTTGAGACAACAATCCAGAATTGTCCAAAATCAGCAGGAAATAAATTAGAAACAAGCAAAATCAAGAACTCAGGCTTTTCATTCATTTAGGTAACATTCAGTAACAGTTGGTTGTGATATTAGACAGGAAAGCAAAATCTAATATCTGGGCTATGCAGAATTCAGCCCCAGCTTCCCTCGCACCTTCACACCATTCTGTGCATTTGTCTCACAACCATTGGTGGTGCTGTTGCACATCATTCCACAAAAATCCAGTTACAGGAAATAAGTGGAGGCCAAAATAAAATCTTTGATATCTTTTTATCTCTGAAAGACAGCGAAGCTTAGCCCTGTACACAATCATTAGTTGAGGTTTAGTTCAACATCATGTACTTGAGCCATCATGCTTGTCTAAACTCGCCTTTGGGAGACTGTCACACGATTTGCATTCTGTTTGACTTTGAACTGAGCCCTTGCATTGTCTCGTATGTTAGATCATTACCCTGGAGACGCTATGTTTAGTCCCAACGCATTCGTCCATGAAAGAACCATGCTGACATGCTGAGGGGACAGGAAGTGCTGTGGGAAAGCTGGGACCTGGATGACGTGAGGGCACTGGGGATGCTCGAACCCTGATCTAGGTCACTCAACGGCTGCCTAACACAAATCTTGAAATTCTGTTTCACGTTTTTTTGTTCTCCGCGTCTGCATTTGAGCCACATGAGTCAATACCATACGTTTATAGGATCTCATTTTCATAGGGCTCTTTGCATATACTGACTTCCAATACTGAGTTATGGCTTTAGATCTGGTGTCCAACTTATTTTTCCATATTAATTCAGACCGTTCACAAGGCAGGAAGAATGAAATGTTCCACTCATTTGGAGCCCAGGAACTTGAGACAAGAATTTGACTGGTTAATATTGAACATCACTTCCTCAAGTGTTTCAATTGCTTTTTCATTATTGAAGCGTCTTGATTGGTTCTTTAGTAATTTTCTAGGGATTCTAGCATAAAAAAAAAATAAATAAATAAATAAATGATACTGCCATGTGCCTTTGGTTTAGTTTGGAAGTTAATTTAATTATTTTTACATTATTAAATTTGTAATAATAATAATAATAATAACAACAATAATAACAACAACAATAATCATAATAATAATAATAATTATTATTATTATTATAAATTAGCCTAATATGCTATTTATTATTTTTTACACTATTATTTAATCATATTTAATGATCCATAGATCCTTTTTTCATACATTATTTCTGCTTTTCCAGCCTCTGCACATTATTATACTGGTAGTATGTGGTTTTAGTTTAATCACATGAAAGATTTCCACTATTCAAAAACACCAGCAGGAGTTGTGTAAGCCCACGCCAGCTGTTAACACATCAGCTAACCAGAGGTCTGTTTGGTTTCAGGCATAAAGCCAGCCTTAAAAAAAACTTTATCAGACTGCTCATTTGTAAGATGACCAGCAATAACAGTATCAGCAGATGAATAACTGCTGACAAAACAGATAACAAGAAATGTGAAGATGATTCAAAAATGAGGCACAGATATACAGTATGTTTGTTTATCTGACAGTCCTTGGATTTGATTTCATAATCTCCAGCTTACTAACCCAGAACCTTATGAAGCAATGCGCTACAAACTTCTACAGGAAGACAAAACAAACGCAAAGCACGATTGCGAAAGTTCAGCTATATCTACAAACGTTTCTTGATTGCGAAGATCTAGACAAGTCACTAGAATGACTAAATAGTGATAACAGTCACCCATTTAATGCGTTACCATTCATCATGGCGATAAATAAGACTCGTCAATCCAAAAAGTCGAAAAACGTTCCGCTTTTTCGACTTACGCCAGGGATGCTGAACAAATGAGACGTCTGAATAAACATACTCCTCTGTACAATCGTTTTTAAACATCCTGTTTTCGTTGTACAGACAGCACAATTGTTTATGTTTAAAAATCTGGAGTAGCTGAACTACGAGTCGACCAGTTCTCGGCTGGATCTGCTGAAACACGTTGGTGGGTTTGCATCTGGATCATGGTCTGATTGATGGGCGCGTTTTATTTACAGCTGTCACTAAAAAGTCAGACGGCTCCGATCCAACATTTTATCATTCCACTCAATTTACCACATACTTTCCTCATACACACAGACGCAGCTTATTGTGAATCGGCTGTGAAAAAAAAAAAAAAAAACCGTAATGGAGACAAATGTTCCCATCAGTCGTCTGCCTTTTGTTATCCGGAGTGAACGTGTCATGCGCTGCGAATGTCACGCTGGCGAGAGAATGAGCTGCATTATGACCTCACTTCCTGAGGCTCTGGAAAACGTTAGGCGTTTTCTCCTTTCCCCCACACACACACACACATACACCCCTTTGACAAACCCTCTCTGGACAGTATGTTCATCCAAAAAGAGCAGCAAAAGCTACAACCCATCCAAAACTGAGAACAAATCCACCGTAACTGTTATCAACAGCATATCTTCCTGTAACCTCAACTCAAATCCCAGGAGAAATAGTGTTTTTAATTAATCGAGCTTCTGCACCCTGTGATAAATGCTTTTTTTTTTTTTTTTTAACTCTGTGCAGTCTGACTGTGGAATGCAGTAAAATTAGATCCACTTAAGCTGAGATCAGGACCAGCAAGGCGTGCAGTGTGGGAAACGTCTCGCCGTGACACTGTTTGAGCTCTGTTAGAGAGTAGATGGCATTCCAGTGAGATAACCACAGCATACTGGCTTCAACAAACAATAAAGACAATATACATACTTGATTTTGCATTAACTAGTGTGACATAATGTATGTGTGCGCACATGCACGCACACGCACACACACACACACACACACACACACACACACACACACACAACTCCTCTTCGGAGGACAATAATGACTTTGTTAGCAATATACAGAGTAAAGTTATTTTTATAGACTATTCCTACTTCTAAGAGAGGAAAAGAAAAAAAGAAGGAAAGGAAATGGATCAGAAATGGAACAGACCTAAAATAGAATAGAAGAATATATTTTAACATTATACAACATTTCCATGTGCATGTCAAAACACAATAACAACAACACACAAAAAAAAACAAAACAGAAATTGATAGCAAAACATGAATGCGTTCAATTTGCATTGCAAAAAAATTTAAAGAAGCCAAAAAAAAAAAAACTCAAACAGATGATACCAATGTAAGTAGAAAAATGTAGTGTGTTAGCTTTCTCATATTGTCTTACATTATCTTCGTATAAGTAACAAACAATATATAAGATTATAAGTGGAAATATTCCAAGTATTTTCTGGTAATGTTTTGGATACACTCACATTTCTAACATATATTTAACTTCCTGGTATTCATCTGTATGTAAATGTATGCAAATATTTAACCCAGGTAAAAGTTTAGCTAATCATCTAAACAAATCCTCTGGTAAAAATTGTAGTATGGGTTCAAATTCTTCCCTCAAGTTCACTTCAACTCTAAACTGTTAAATTTACTTCAAGTATGAAAGTAAAAGTACAAAAAAAGATTCCCGAAATAAGTTCATCTTTCAACAAAGAAACGTGGAATGTGAGAAAACACTAGCAATGCTACATAACAACAGCTCCATTCTAGCAATGTTAGCAAGCATGATAATAACTGACCATACAAACTAGCTCAATTCTAATAATTAGCTGTTAAAATTATGTGACCATATTTTGGTTTTCAAAAAAGAAGAGACCTTAGCGCACATGTGTTTGTGGTTTTTTTTTTTTTTGGGGGGGGGGGGGGGTTATACAAATTTGTCAACA
>JAQQZR010000007.1:20575136-20587897 GCA_030068235.1 Notoglanidium macrostoma
CCCCCCCCATATACACATGTGTCAACAGAGTCATGATGATCTGATCGATGAGTTTTATTGGCCCTAAAGAACATTGTGGCCCCTAGGCCTAGATTAAACTGAACATTTTCACAAAATCTTTGTCCTTAATGAAAAAAAAACACATTTCTTATATAAGGCCACAGATTTGAAAACAAAAAAAAAGATCGGAAAATAGGAAAAAAGTGAACTCCTGGATTAGACACTTTTCAGTCATGTGACTGAGCATGTTTTCCTGAGGACTGGATCTTTCCTAATAGCTTGGGATTGCTCATAACATAAGTATGAAAGTCCTTGCATGTCAGATGCTTTAAGTTGTATTGGGTGCACAGGAAGCCCTTCAATGAGTCAACACTCAAGTGATTCCTTTCCTTGGTCCATTGTGCTTGCATCAGGGAGAAAACTCGCTCCGTATTAGCGTCGTGAGCAGGTATGGCAAAAAAAAAAACAACAAACACTGGGCCATCTTCAGCAGCTCTGAGTGAAAATCAATGCTCTTTGATTTCTCAAAATATTTGGTCCACTTCTGGTGAGCCTTCCGACCAGTGAAATCTCCATCAGTCGGTCGGTGGCACCTTTATTAGGCACTGACACGCACGTGCCTGCTTTGCATGTCATGCACTCAGCCTGCCGTGCATCACGCCCGAGACGAAAGCACCGGGATTTATTTTGTAAATCGTCAGTGAATTTACAACGGCGTGTCGGCATTTTGCACTGCAGATATCGAGCGCCATGTGCTTGTTGTAACCAAGGAAACCGGTGCTGATGGCAGTGATTGGTGCTACTTGCGGTGCTGACCGATTAATTTTTTTAAGGTTAAGACGAACAATCAATGAGGGTAGGATGAGAACGTGCAGGGAGATATCCATGTAGAAAGTATTCTTCCTATGTTTAGGCTTAAGTGCAGTTTTTGGTTTTATTTTTACTCTAAGTTTTCTCTAAGCAGAGTAGACTATCATACGTAAAGAATATTATTAACCATGCTTTTATTTCATTCTAGCTGGATTCCAACTAAAGAGGTGGTCCTGGAACCCTGAAGCAGGAATGTTATTTTTCAGATTAAACCAAAATGAAAAAAAAAAAAAAAACCCTTTCTAATCCCTGGTAGAAAGTAGATTTTCTTTTGAAATGTAGAGAGTCAATAGATCAAGCCTAGTTTCAAAGACCACTTTGGCATTTATCTAGCTGTTTATATTATATTATCAACACTTCACTCGTTCTTGCACCAACAGTATGACAGTTCTGATTTACATTTCACTCTAATGCTACTGACTTCATCCACGATCTCTTGTAAAAAAAAAAACCAAGAGACACAGATTTAACAGCCTGCCTATTTTCACGACAGCTTTCTTTGTAGCCCACTTTTTATTCACATTGTATCCCATGAATGTGCCAGTTTATGAAGTCTCACCACACCCTGATCTCTGGCAGCCAGCGAGACGCAGAGCTGGAATTGAATATATCCCATTTGGATCTGGCCTCTATACACTGGAAAACATGCAGCTCCACAGCCAGGTCTGCATGTCATTATACACCCACTTGCACTCCTACACTTATATGCCATCTCCCCCTCCTCCTGGCTGGCTCGCTTTATCTTGAAAACACTTTTTCCCAATCTTCATACCTTTCCTCCTCCTCTTTTTCTGCATACTTCTTCCTAGGAAAAAGAAGAAGCTCTGGTTCCTGATACAGGGACGAGTATTTTGCCTCTCTGTCATTGGCTTGGAGGACACACGGACTGCAGTAGCGCACATTAATCAGATGCTAAAAGGGGCAGAATGACCATGGCAGATGAGAAATGAGCAGAGGAAAAATGAGAACTAGAGGAAGTCATTTTATACATTTATAAGCTTATTCATTCTGCAGAAAGCAATCCAGGCAGGGAGCTGAGGCTCAGGGGCCCAACAGTGGCTCAGAAAAATGTACCACCAGAATACATGCCTAAATGATCTTCAGAAGAGGCTAACACTGTCGTGCCTGACAAACGTGACCAGTTGCAGAGCAACCCCTAGTTTCACCTGTTTGTTTAAGTATAAAAGAAAGTGTATTGCAATTTGCATTACAATCACAATATTAAATTTTTGTCCATATCGTATTACTCCATGCATATCTTTCACACACTGGCTTGCCTTTTTAGGAACAGCACTTCCTGCTTCACTCATCAACACTGATTACGGGGGAAAAGAGGGAGATAGGCTGTGTGAGGTCAGTGACCTGGGAAGTGTGTTTGTCTATGTCACTTCGAGAAGACCTCATCTTTTCCAGAGCTGCATCAGTTCAACTACATCAGTGAGAAAGCTAAGTGAAATGGAGCTTTAATACGTTTATTTTTCAGTTATTGTTGAAGGACGGAGAATGCTAGTATAGGAAAATAATCACTACCCGCATGGTGTCATGGAGCTGAGTTACTGTTACCATGTTGAAGTTCATAATTTTGCTATGACAAGAGCAAGCTGTATTTATTTCTTAATGAATGTCATAGTTTTTATCATTTTATGGTTACATTAATTAAACACTTCATTCATTGCATTAGCAGCTTCTTTTTTCCCAAGGAACGTTACAGCTTTACCTCTGACTGTTGCGGAGCCCTGACACTGGAGACTCCTTCCAAAAAACGACTCCTCACAGAAAACGTCAAAGCTACTATATAGCTGTTACTATGGAAACAATAACGTATTTAGTACAAGCACATTAAAATAAACCTGCGATATTCCCTGTAGGTGGAAGTACTACGAGAGCTGCTTGTATAAAAATAATCAATGCTTTCTGGACAATCAGGAGTGAAAATTCAGCAGCGCTGAGGTTAGTTAATGCTGCTCATTTCTCACATCTGTGAGATATGAGCACATTGTTCAGGATCCTTAGGGAAACTGGAAAGCACTTAAGATTACAGCAAAATTGTGCTATGATACACTGTGGATGTGGTGCAACTGTAAAAACAGCACTAGCATTGAGGCCAATGGGGCAGGTCACCGTGATGAGAAAAACAACTGGGAATGTGATGGAGAGAGAGCGAGACAGAGAGAGAGAGAGAGAGAGAGAGATTGCTTTGTTAAATCAGGATTACAGACACAGCCTGCAGGCCAGACCTTAAATCCTGTCCTTGAAGGGCTTTGTGGAATTTTTTTTTTTTATTCCTTCATCTTGTGGTATCAGCTCAACAAACTAAACAAAGGCAGATGAATATTAGCATTCATAACTGCTCCAAGATTTGTTCCATCATGATCAAATTATGAAAGACAATTACATTGACAAGCTCAACAGTCCTCATGCAATGTACTGTCTTGAGTACAATACGAAATATCAGGAATAAACCACTTGGGGGCATGTTGTTATTGGAAAAATAATGAATGACGGGCTGTTGTGACGAAGCATACCAACTGTTACCATCCCGTTTTATTCCTCATACACTACAGGAATTTGCCAATGGTTACATTTCTTTCCTTATGTATTAAGAACGACAAATCATACTTTTTTATCCGTTTATAGTTGCAATTTATGCTTTGGAAAGTCTAACAAAAAGTTATAGCAGCACCATCTGCTACTAAACATCTTTATCCTGAAGACTTTGTATCGGTCTTAGTTACAGCTTTAGAACGTGCTGACACTGGAGACTCCTTACAAAAATGCTAAAAAATATCGCCTTACAGAAAACGTCACCATATTAACAATTACAGAAAACTGTATAACATTATTTAACACCTTTGAGTACTCAACAGGAATTTGAGTGGAGGGTTTTTTTTTTTTAATTGTTTTATAATTTTTTTAAATCTGAACTCCGTCGCAAAAGAGATGCTGTTACTCTCAAGAGACTTCCTGGTTTAATAAAGCGTAAATAAAAACATTTATAAAAATAAATAAACGTGATATATAATGATTATTAATTATAAAATGCTAATCCAGTTTACTTTGAAATCCACCAACAAGTGTAAACGTATGCAAAAAATTTACCCTAGTGCAGATGTGTTTATAATAATTTTGTTTTATAGATCCTTTCTTGGAATTGTAGATTTGTTTTTTTTTTTTTGTTTTTTTTTTTTAGATAAATTGTAAGATAGAGCTTTATTTTTTCCCCAAAGAACACAGAAACCATAGGGGATGCAAATTTTTGCATTTGAATGTAATTTTCATCAATTACAAGACAACTATGAGCCAGGGGAATGTTTTCCATCTCAATGTAACTCGGCTGAAGGTGATTCTACTTAATCTGGCAACGCTACAAAAGTTTTGTAAGTGTCTGGGTTGCTCAGCTTTACGACCATTTCTAATTCTCGTTACGATTAAGATGATCTGTATAATGAGATTTAGATGTTACATTCTGTGTTATAATCAAATAATTGCATTATTTAAGCCTGCATAAAGAAAACAGCTTGGTTTTTCTTAGCAAAATCTTGAGCATTGTTACTTTCTCGGCTGAAAAAAAAAAAAAACCGAACGTGTCATGTTTGGACACTTTTCACCATGCTGCTCCAGCTGAAAAGCTTTGATTATATAAATGTTAGGGCAACTTCCCAGAATGTGTTTGCGGATACGTGAGACCACGTTCAGATTCATTTCACAGAAAGGCTTTGAAGATGAGATCACGCTCGAGTGAGAGAGAAAGTGTGTGGAACAAAGAAATCAGAAATGAGTTACGTGCTTATAGTGTGTTTTCCAGATTCATAGGACAGGCTTGGATCTTTCTCACATACACACACATGCACACACTCAATCAAGCACAAATGCAATGATGTATCCAAATATGGTGATCCAGAACCCATGCTGTACTGCAACTGATTTTTATCTGTGTTGCAAAATGAGATTATGATTCCAAGACTGATGGAGGTTGGGATTTCATTTTGTAACCCTCTACATTAATTCATGTTTATTATATATACAAGGAATCTCTTTCCATGGTGTCTATGGACTATGCGCCTTTTTGCCTCTAATCACTTCCCACTTCTCTTCAATTTCAGTGTGCACAACCAAAGCTGCCTATCAAGGGGTCTTCTTTAGGACGATATTACGGGATCGCTGTATAAAAAGGGCTTTTAACAGCAGCTCTGACAGTAGTTCCAGATAAAAGCCAAATCAAAGCTTTATATGTGGTCATACTAATACATTATTCATTTCTATAGTAATGATGAATTCACACGGTTCTGTTCAGTGCATATTCCAAATAGGCTAAACAAATTATGAAAACAATTATTTGATGTGTTTTCTATAAACAGATGTTCGCGTAGCCCTTATGGTAGGAGTCTCAGTGTCAGCACTTTGTAACAGTCAGAACTAAAGCTGTAGGTCTTCAGGCTTTGTGGTTTCGTGCTAACATGACTAACTGTTTTTTGTAGAATCCAACTTTGTTTCTGAATATAACAAGTTCTGAGTTCTCAAAGAAAACATCATGACACATTTGAAGTGTGCTTAAAAAGGTTAACGCCTATATTAATAGAATAGAAAATGCCTCCTCAAATTGGAATTCTTGCTCAGAAACACAGATAAATATCTTCGAACCCAAGTTTATAATGTGATGTTAATTCAAGATGGCTGCTCACACCACTTCTCTAGTTTTGAATAAGACTACAGCAGTATTTATTATCAGTTTGCTGAACATCACATGTTCAAGTTGACATTTATATTACTAATTTTAGCTAGTTAACTTTTTGCTAGCTTGTTAGGTTTCACAGAGGTATTAATGTTTTTTTAAATGATATAATTCTAAGATCCCACTTCGCTCTGCTAGCACTCCTGTGGCTAAATGCTAGCCTCCTTTCTGATCCTAAAGATACCTCTGTGCTGTGATGATTATACCAGAGCAGGAGCTAATGTCTCTATTGTGAATTAGAAGCGTGATGTCCTGGCGGACCTGGCAGCCATGTGTTGTCCTTCAGAGAGGGATTTGGATGAATTTCAAGGTCCCGGGTCGAGGTTTGCATCATGACGCAGCTGTACATCTGAGCTAAAGTGTCCAGCTGGAGCAGTGGGTGGACGGATGGATGGTTGTGAGGATAACATGCCATTTTTAACAGACTAAACAGATTGGAGAGGGGGCGAGTGGCGAGTATCAGGAAGAAATTATAGCTGGCGCAAGTATATACATTACAAGCTTTATAGTAATCTGTGATTTGGTATAAAAATGTCTGGAAAATATAGTAAGCTGGACCTAGGCTAAAAAAGCACAACACGTACAGTATGCCTTTTGGATGTCCTTATCAAAAAGACCAGTAACCAATAACTAAGAGAAGAAATTGCAAATGAGAGATGAGGAGAGAGATGAAACATGAGAAGGCTTTCGAGGCTCAGAGAAGCGAGGAGAGGTCTGGGGCTGCAGACCTCGCCCAGTCCCTCAGGGTCTCTCTCATTTCCTCTAATTCACTTTGGGCTCAGACAACAGCGAGTACGTCAGTTATGGCTCTGCTCCGACAAACGCAATCAGCACACAAATATCTCTTCTGCTATTACGCCAATTCCAGTGATTGAATTGTGCAAAAGAGGCTTATTAATGTTGGAAAAACACTGCTGCTAATGTAAATCTGAGCTGCTTCCATACCTCGGATTACACAGAACGAAGCTTCCTGATACTGGAATACGTTTAACTGGAATTTCGAAGGTTTCCATCTAAAATGTTTCAGTCAGCTCTGTATTTTCCGCGCGTTGTAACGTTTAGACCTAAAAAAAATGTTGCAGGAATGTTTCCATAATGTTATCTAACTGGAAAATCTGTATAAACAACGTTCTAATAACATGTAAATAACTTCTCAGATATTTACCAGAAAGTTCTAGCAAGGCAAGGACACAAAGACCTGGAACTTTACCGTATCATACCACAACAATGTTTTTACCACATACTATAGCGACCTGACTGGTCAGAAGGCGTTCATTAATTTTCATTTGAACGCATTATTCTTTCTATAGTACCTACTACAAATGGATGAACATCACAAGATGACATTTAAAAAAAAAAAAATACAACATCGTGTTGGGAAATCTGTGGTATAAAGGGAATAAAAAACACTTCAGGATGTGCTTCTATTGAAAGTAAACAACCATGTAAGTGCACACGCTGTGGTGTTTTATTCCTAACTTCTAAACACCCCAGAAAAGCTTTCGTAATCAAGACCACCAAAAGAAAGACGTAATTAGTTTTATTTGCTTTGAGACCACATAAGGACTGAACCAGTTCCCAAATGGCCCTCAACTCTGTTTCATACTCTGTAGCGTCCCAAAAATAAAAGCTAAAAATTCCAGGCAGTCCCGCGAGAGGCAGCTGGAGAAACATGGCCAAGACAGGCAGGACGCAGACTATGGATTATATTCCGTAAACTCAGCCTAAGCATGCTTTCCTCCTCCCCTTTCTGCCTGACCCGGCTGCTTGTGGACACCATGTGTCCCTCACCTGTCGTCAGCGTCTTGTGACAGCTGGTCGTTCGCTGATCAACACCCCACCCTTCCAAAGTACCCGTTTTTTCCTTCTCCTTTCTGTCAGAGTAAACAAGCGAACAATACCACCTGTCCCACTCTAACACCGTCTCTGCTGTGAAGCTAATTAAGTTATCCAACAGGTAGCTAGTAATAAAAACACGACTTCCTGGAACCCTGAGACGAAGCAGGATTCAATAGCTCCTGAGAACTAGGCAAAGAAAACACGATGTCCTTATGTAAGGACACTTTCTTTTTAAGAGAATAAAACCTGAATGGAAATGACAAATATGAGCTAAATGAGTAGTGTTTGTACAAAAAAAAGACATGCTTTGCAACCGATATGAGCATAAACATGTTGCGCTGTATGCTAATGACACAAACATACAAAAAATCCCCCAGATGCAAAGTCTCCCAAGAACACACATGTGCCCCGGTTGTTCAACGTCCTGGGCATGTGAAAAGACCCGACTGTCTCATCACACACACACACACACACACACACTTCTCACAACAATTCTCCATGGCAAAATGATCCCACCCTTAGAGAGAAGAGTCTCCGATGTTAAGCAAACTCTACATATCTATTTAACCTATAAAGCTAAACAAAGGTGTGATTTTCTACTTAATCTCTATCCACTGCATATTTAGTGTATCACAGGCTAGAATTTCAATTTTATCAATCTGACCTGTAATGAGAAAAAATACAAGAAGGCTATTTAATAGAAACACACTGACAATTGAATGTCTAGGGGCAGCTGTTGAATTCTGCCAATACCTTCGTAAAAAATGTGACTATATAAAGGAAATTTGCCGAAATTAAATTACAGTTATGATGCATTTTTTGAAGGAAATCAAATTAGTTCAGGTTACCCCGGAAGGTTTCGTTGTACCGGTCATCAGATTGATTTTGAGTTCCATTTACGAATGCTTTTGACTGAAGAAGTCATGAACGATGACAGGTGACACAATTCAACAAGTGCTCCTTAGAAGACGTTTAGGGCAAATATATTCATGTTATTTTCCTCAGTACTGAGAAACGTGTTGAAAAGAATAGATTACCTGTTATAGTCACACATACACCACCGATGAAAAATACCCTGGTGTATTCCTTTAAGTGCTAAAATGCTAAATGTCACCGTGTGAAAAGATCAAAACCCTCAGAGTGACCTGTGAAGTCACATTTACATTTATTTATTCAGTTTGGTGCTTTCATCTGAAGCAAGTGAGGGGGAATAGGGTAAAAGACTGCCCTTGAGGCTTGAGGGGATTTCTGAGAGCCAGATAGTGGCAAGTCAGGACATTCAGGACACGTTGTAAGATTCAGGACACTGGGACGTTAAATGAAATCCTAACCAAATCAAAAACCCTGTACTTTTAATCCTGTATGTTTTCATTACTCTAATATAGAGCTAAAAAAAGAGCAATGTTTCTATCAATCATTAACACACTTAACACAATTATAAACCATAATCTAAAGCAAACACAAATGAGAAAGTAGTCATTTATTTAAATGAATGGTCTATAATATAAGGAGAAAAAGCATGCAAGTGCCATAAAGTACGTAGTATTTGTTCTTGTGAAAAAATGCATATGCATGTGCTCAGTAGAAAAATAAAGGGTTCTCTCGAATAAAACAGACGTTCCTTTGTAAAATCTGAATTCAAAGTCAAATTAAATGTGCATATGTGAATTCAATATTTTGCAATGCTATTTTTCAAGTCTTTGGGAAATTGACACGCAACAATGGCTTCATGTACTTCCTTGTTGTTGGACTTTTGTGTAATTGTGTTAAATTGATTCAGTTAAGAGGCTTGAATGAGCGTGTTTATTCAGAATTAAGTTATTCATTACCGACTGTTGTGTCTTTAAATTGCTATTTCATACATATTACTGTAGCCTGATATCCACAGATCTGGCCTTTAACAGGGCCTACATCAGCCTTCATCACACGGGGGTGCCTGACTTCACACTTCTTGCTGCAATTAGCCATTTGGATGTTTGAAATTCCAGTGACTCACAAGTTTCAGTGTCTTTCTTAGCACCTCAATGTCCCACCTTTAAAAATCCCTGCCAGATAATCTCAAAACATGCTGTTAGCTGAAATTTTACTGAATAATAAAAGGTTTAGAGCGCACATTCCAGAATGTAAGCTTTGTGATACTATTATAAAAAGCAGGCGAGCATCATTACCATGCTAATTTTCACGAATCACCATTAACACTTATGCTGCGTTCGAATTAACTTGGAAGTGGGACGCTGGAGCTCGGAGTTTCTACCTTAAACAGGAAGACTTCCATGAAAGCTTGTCTTTTGTTTGCTAAAACTAAGCTTCAAAAAGTGATATTTATGATAAAGTTTGTAATATATTTACCTCCTCAAAACTATTTGGTTAATGTTATAGATTTAAAGAGTTATAGTCTGTAAGGTGAATATTCTGAAATATTCTCATTCAAAAAAAAAAAAAAAAAAAAAAAAAAGTGCTACACGGTGTGGGCAGCCATGTTGATATGACATCATGGTTAAGGACAACTTTCTAAGTTTAGTGAAGGTTCCCTTCGGAAAAAAAAAATGTGAAATTTACCAAGTTACAAGCATTAGACGAGCGTAGCAATATAACCCGAGTGCTTTAATTACGACACCTCTATTGTGACGGTTTAAGGCTGCGGAACTGGAAACGGATATGAGAGACAAGCTGATTATGTGCATAATGGTTGCATAATGATTTGCAATAATAAGCAACATGCATATTTCGCAGTACCTCGTAGCACTGGACCGCATCAGAACAGCCTCTTCAGTAACAACAGACTATTTTAAATACCCAGACAAAAATATTTCCCTTATCCGTGTTCTTACTTGGTGTTCTATGATGTCTGATGGCCCCTCCCTTATATACCTATATACCTCCCTTATAGACCCCTCCCTCCTTACACTATATACAGCATCCTGAAACTACTGAGTGAAAAAAAAAAAAAGTGTCCATATTTCATTTTGCCAGTTTTAGTATGGCACCCGGGTGTACTTTAATGGAGTACTACTTTCCTACTGTGAACACATTACACACTAAAGAACAAATTCAGGCCATTGACTATATCGTAATTATACTCTATGGCGTCATTCAGGACTTCATGTGGAGTTTTGCATGTTCTCCCTGTGTCCATGTGGGTTTCATCCAGGGTCTCTGGTTTCCCCCAACCTCTCAAAAACATGCTGCTAGGTTGGCTGATGGCTTTTAAATACCCCTAAGTGTGAATGAGTGTGCGAATGTGTGTGTTTGGTGGACTAGTGCTGGACTGGCATTATATCAAGGGTGTATTCCTGCCTCGCACCCAGTGTTCCTGTGAAAAGCTCCACTCTAACCAGGATAAACAAATGATGAATGAACGGATTTTGGATTTTTGGATTCAGTTTCAAGTGCTGCGATTCTTATAAACAAAGTGAAATCTTTGATTCGGGAGAAAAAACAACTACATAAAGTCTTACTAACCACAACCTCAGAAAACTGAGGAAGAGAGAGAAGTTAGCTGTTAGCACGCGCGCTCTCCGGCTAGTGCACTTTAATAAAGGGAGCAGGAAGCCATTTGAGATGCGGCCCGGGATCACTATGGCGACTGGGGCTGTTCCGTCGCTTAGCGAGCTGCACTGGGAGGGATGTGCGTGGCAGGATGACATCATGGCGGGACTGTTTTGCTCGCTTTAACGTGGCGTGCAATAACGTTCTCGTGAAACGGACAGAATTAGCCTGTAGCTGGATGCGTGAAAAGGCTGCAGCGCAGTGCACCAGCGTGAAGGACGGTTTTCATGGCCACAACTCTCCTCAAAACCTCGAAGAGGAGGAGGAGGGGGGGTGATGGGGGAATCACCAAATCTCATGCCTCCAGTGCTCTAGTTTCACCCTCTCGCACGAGCTCGATTTGCGGTTTGCTTTGAAGAAATCGGATTTTTTTTTAAGTGTGCACACACAGCTGGAGGTGTGAAAATCACCTGCAATCTGTAAGCAGACACAACCATCAGGCTGAACCATGACTAACAGACAGACAGACAGACAGACAGATAGATAGATAGATAGATAGATAGATAGATAGATAGATGTAATGGAGATGGAACTTCAATAATAATAAGAATAATAAGAATAATAATAAAATGGAATACGCTCGTGCAGCGGCGCAACATTACCATCAACTCAGAGCGCGCGCGTGTATATGTGCGTGTGCATTGCTTTGCTTTGCTTTCCAGATCAATAAGAGTATCAGTGTACATTTGTGGTGGTGATCAGGTATTCAATTAACAACAACAACAACAACAACAGTACGCCACAAAACCCTCCCAGTAACCAAACTACAGCAGAGCCACGCCTGTTCCCATCCAACCTACTGTACCCTTACCGTTATCCCATGCATGTAATCGAAACGAACAAACACGCAACATGTCGGAGGAATTAATGAGCCATATACACACGATCAACTGCAATCCACGTGAGTCACTGGGTTGACACACTGATTTCATAGACGCAAAGTCTGTCCGATTTTCTCTCCTCTACCTATCCATCCATCCATCCATCCATCCATCTCCATCTGCGCTTCCGCGCTTCACCAAACATCAACCTTTTCTCTTTACTCGGATCAAACAAAATACCAGTATTATTACTCTTCCACGCATGTCTTCTCATCCTGTTAGAAATAAATATTTATTGCACTTACCTATCGAAGAGTACGTGACGAACTTCACCGCCTTCCCGAGTCCGCAGTGCGTGCGTGTGCGCGCGCGCGTGTGTGTGTGTGTGTGTGTGTGTGTGTGTGAGAAAGGCGCTGGGAGTGACCGCTCCGATCCGCACTGCCTCCTTATTACACTTACAGCGAGTGAACGACTCTTTTAAAAGAATCGAGCGAATCGACTCCCCAAGACTTTGAATCAGTTCTGACTCCCGTGCCCTTAGTTACCTTTAAATTTTCACTCTTTGTCGCGCGCTGTCTGCCAAAGCGACTTATACAGCTTTGATTAAACTTATTATAATACTTTTTCACTAAATATGAGCGCTGATATCACGTAGCCTTGAGAGTAGTATGAAAAAGCGTGTTTATACATATGTTGCACATATGCTGTATAAAGCCATGAATGAATAATGCAAGCCTAGAAATATTCGTTGAGTGTGAAATCAAACGATTCAATTGTGAGTTGTTCGAGAGAATCGAATCAGTGAAGTGATTCCTAATGAACATCTCTTCTGCATCAGCCCTCTGCCCCACTGCACTGAGCTATGGGGCGGGGTGAAAAACACACACACACACACACACACACACACACACACACACACACACACACACACACACACACACACACACACA
>JAQQZR010000007.1:20587997-20620082 GCA_030068235.1 Notoglanidium macrostoma
CACACACACACACACACACACACACACACACACACACACACACACACACACACACACACACACACACACACGTACGTTCTTCTATCTTTAGGACACGCAAAAATGTTTTTCCAAAAGCGTACTCACTCAGATGATTAAATATGTTTCTAGGTCCTCTATAAGCAGCAAGTACAAGTACACACACACAGGTTCAAAGAACAGCCCAGATTCAAAACACAAGGAGCATTTTGTAAGCAGGGTTCACTTGGCTTCCTCAAGTTCAAACTTAGATATTGATTTCATTATGAAATATCTCAACATATCACACATTTTTGTTAAATTTGAAAATTTATTTGAATAAAATACAGGAGTATATTATGAATCTTATGAATCTATAAATTTCTCTCTCTATATATATATATATATCCCTATTGAGCAAGCCTGAGGTGACGGTGGCAAGGAAAAACTCCCTGAGACGAAAAGAGGAAGGAACCTTCAGAGGAACCGGACTCAATAGGGAACTCATCCTCATTTGGGTGGCAGTGGATAGTGCAATTACAATTAACACATAAATGTATGTTATATGTTCAAAAAAGTACAGTAATTCAGTATAGTTTTAACATAAAGTGTTCTGTTTCAGCTGATTGACTGAGGGAGATTTGAGTGGTAATTTAAGTCCTACGCATTTGTAGCAGAACCGCTCTTCTTAACAGTACTCCAACGCCATCTCCACAGTTCTAGGTGTATGTTGGAGCGGTTCATATGGGGCCATTCTCAACAGCAGCGAGTGGTTTTCAAGCGATGATTCCAACCAGAAGTAGGACATCAGGATGGAACTTTTGTCTTCTTCATTTTGTCCAAAGGGGATGCAAACTTTTCAATCAACCTACACATTTCTTCACAAACTGGTCATTCAAAGACAAATTCTAAACCGGATGTTTATATATAGTATATACACACATATGCTTTATTGAGCTTGAATTATAACAGTGGGTGAAAAAATTAAATGCCCTTTTTCTTTCTTTTTTTAACATGTTTAGGGTCAAAGTCAAGTGCGTTACGGCCACAACAACCGGACATAAACAATTGCTCTGTTTTCGAGAATGCAGCTTGTGTGAAAGGACTCTTAGCTTCTCCATTAAGCAGATAAACCACAGGACTGCATTTTTCCCATACAGTGCATCCTTAATGCATTCATATTTGATGAGGCATTACTTTAACATATGGAACAGCAGTGGCTCTTACTGGGTGGGTCAAGGCACAAGCACTATAGCGCATTTTGTTTGTTTTGTGCCACAGAACAACAGAACTATTTTGGTGATGAAATGATCATTTAAGATGAGTAAGTTGCTAAACTTTGCACAAATATCAGGAGCAGTACCAAATCACCTTTTTAAAAAAAAAAAAAAAAAAAAAAAAAAAAATTCACTGCTGATTAAATCTCAAGTAAATATAATTGTCCGAATGAAAGCAGGAATCTCAGGGTGAATGGTCTGTTACCATTCTGTAAAAAAACAAACAAAAAAACAAACAAACTTAAATTCAGTCATTAAACCTGTTTTCTTGAATATAATGCACAACCCAGCTGTTAAATGCAACAGAATGTATTATTCTCTTTATTATAAGTTAGTTTGTAACAGGACTGATATACGAGACGATTCACTGTGTATTTCACAAATCCAAGTGCAGAATGGTTTTCTCCAGCGTCCACATGCTGCGACTTTGATCCCAACAGACTAAGCAGGGATCCCTGCCATCTTGTCATTCCAGCTATAGGAGTTCCCATGGTCAGGGCTTGACTGGGTGGAGAAGGTCCCGTTGGACACACACATCTGTGGAGAGGACAGAGGGGCATGCTGGGAGGAGTTCATATTGCATGTTTTTCCCTCTGAGTCCAAACGAAGCCCCTCCGAGCTCTGGAATGCACTGGGCCCCATTGCCCCCCTCACGCTCCACACAAAGGCTCCCTGACGCTTTAGAGAGAGAGAGAGAGCGGGAGAGAGAGGGAGTGAGAGCGGGAGTGAGAGGGAGGGAGAGCGGGAGAGAGAGAGAGGGAGGGCGGGAGAGACAGAGAGAGAGAAAGGAAAGAGGAAGAAGAAGAGAAGCAAACATAAAACAGATTTAAAGCAGCCCAGAGAAGTCTAGTGCAAAAGGGTTGGATTTGGACAAGGAGCAATGCAGCTGTGGTGAACAGATCACAGTTACATAGCTGCCAAAAGTCGTTCCAGATCAAGTCTCCTCCCCACTGTCAGAACAGTACAATGAAAGTTTGTGTGTGTATGTGTGTGTGTGTATGAGGCAGGGTTAAGACAGATAACACATGTGGTTTCATGACAACCCCAGGCACTGATTTAATGCCTGAAACCAGCACACACACTATAACATTGTGCACTAACCATAATCCAGGAACTTCTGGGCTCCATTTGTAAAGCTTGATAGACAGTTTTGAATGAAATGGTTCAACAACCTTAAAACACTAAACTTATAGCATAATTGAGTGAGAAATTATGCCAATCATTTTTCTTTAAGCGCTAGAATATCGTTGAAGCCGAGCACAATATGTCCATACAGTTCTGTAAGACTTGATTCTGGTTTTGGATGTTTATGTCTTCACTTGGACTTGTCTTGGTCTTGGGCATGGGTCTTAATCGGTCTGGACCAAGTGTATAAAAAAAAAATAATGTACACGTTGTATTTAAATATACACAGATTTTACAAGACGTTTAATAGGCTTAATCATTAGAGAAGTGGTCTTGGATTTGTCTTGGACTTGATAATGGCGGTCTTGACTACAGCCCTATTTGCATATAAAGTCATTTGCAACACTGAATGACCGACCCAAGGCGGAGGCTCACTATGCCGCTTTCAAAATTCCAGAATCGCGGCCCTTCTGACAATGCAGAGGAAAGATTGTTTGGGCAGATGCAGTCAGTAACTGTTGTCTGTTCTGCAAAGAGAACCAGAGCTATTTTTATACTGTGCTCCAGCAGGAATCATGTGTCTTTATTGCTGGTTGCTAATAACCATTTGGTACGACATGCCAAACAAGTTCTTATAGAAGCAATGTTATTGTGTTTACATTTTGCCCTCACGCTCACACACAAATAGATGGACGATAAGCTGGATTCAGGAATCTAGTGCGCATGAGAGCAGATGAATTTGATTTCCTTTTGGACTCTGATTGGCTGTTCTTGCTGCTAATCACAAAGGGGTTCCAACTATATGATTCATTGGCGAGAAAATCAAAGATGCTTGAAAAAAAAAATTTAAGCCTCTGTGAGCGCTCACAGACTGTGCTGCTGAACCGTAAACACCACTCAGCCACCACAGGGGCATGCGGCGAGTAGCTGCCAAGTCCAAAAAATAGTTGGCAACTGGGATATCTGGCTAAAATTGTGTAGTGTGCACAAGGCTCTAAGCATAGTGCAAATTTTTATTTATTTAAGGTTTTCTGAAATCAACACAGGGTCAAAATGATGCGTACAGTGTCAAAAATATACATACACCCAATTAGATTATTAACTCAGTGGTGATGAAAGTTCTTGCCAAGGCCTCTTAACTTCGTGTTAGTGATCATGATCGACAACAGCTGGTAGCGTCTCTGTGCACAACATCAAAATGACTTGTTTGACAAGTACAAGTATTGGGAGGTGTAGCAATTCTGCCAAGGTCTGGAAGAACACCCAAGCTGTCACCCTCAGCTGAGAGGAAATTGGTTCGGACAGTCAGGAAAAACCTAGGAATCATCAAGGCGCAGGCCTGAGATGAACTGGAAGCTGCTGGATTACTACAGTTAAGTGAGTTTTACATCGCCATGGACTGGGAGGCTGACCACATGGAGAAAGAAAAGCTTTCTGGAGGAAAGTTTTACAGTCAGATGAGACAAAGATTGAGTTGTTTGGCCACAATGACCAGACGTACAGAGGAACATTGCACCAGCTGTTAACTATGGTGGTGGTAGCATCATGCTCTGATTTGCTACCAGTGAAACTGGTGCAAGTGGATGGAATAATGAAAACGGAGTTCTACCTCAGAATTCTTCAGCATAACCTCAATCCATCAGAAACCTCACAATTGGGTGTTCCAACAGGTCAATGACCCCAAGTAAACATCAATGCTGGTTGTGGAATGGATAAAGCAGGATAACATTAAGCTTAAAACAAGTCCTAACCTCAGCCCTATTGAAAATATGTGCGCTTTGCTTAAAAGTCGGGAAACCGCGTCAGGAAACACACAAATTTAACAGAACACTATCAATTCTGCCAAGTAGAGTGGTCAAATATCCAACCAGAATTCTGCCAGAAACTTGTTGATGGCTACCAAAAGCATCAGGTCAAGGTGAAACCTGCTAACGGACATTTACGCAAATATTAGGTGTGCTGTACGTATATTTCTGACACCGTACTGATTTCAGAAAACCCAAAATAAATGGAAACTTGTGCACCAAATTCTTGTTGTTTTCTATTAAAGATGTATGTTGCACAATCATTCTGCCACAAAAAAGAAAATCAGTTCAAAGAAATCAACGAAAGCCCAATATTGCCATGACATTCACGTCCATGATGAGTATATGTGAACCTCAGCTGTACCTAGCGAATTGTAATTGTAGGCTGATGCGCCAAATACACAGATTAAAAATCTGTGTAATCATTGATGTGTTGAAGTTTTCTGTACAGAGACATTTATTTAACATTTTTGTAGGCTGTCAGTGCTGTGTAATGATCAGAGGTAAAGCTGTAACAATGAGTTTTCTTCAGGAAAGGGGAGTTTAGAGTTTCTTGGTCAGCATGACAAACTGGGATTAAAGAAAAATAAGTGCAAAACATCCCTTCCAGTCTAATTTCCACATTCTCTAAACTTGGCATGCTTGGCCAATTATTCGTGGCAACTGTGTGATAAAAAGTGAATTGTTGACTGGATCATCTCTAACAAAACTATCATCTTCCTGATCCCACTGGCAAACACGAGCAAGGAGTGAAAGTGTGGTGTTTGAATGGCCGGAAAATATTTTTCCTCCATGTTTTTCCTTTGGGCCTTCGGGATTAATGGAATAGATGGAATAAACTGACCCTGTAGAGAAGACTGGTTTTTCTCATGCTAAAAAAATTCCTGTGTGTGAGTCTATCTCTGCAAGTGACAAAGAATTTATGATAAAACTATCATAGCTAAAATAATTTTAGAACGTTTATGTTGTTTATAGATTGTCATATTAGCAAGAACGTGCAAAACTCCTCCTGAGTTGGAAAACGCAAAGGTACAGCTTTATGCCTGACTGTTACACAGCACTAACACTGGAGACTCCTTCCATAACGGCATGCGTAACTGTAAAACACTTACATATATTTTTTTCCTGTTTATGTGCAGCAAGTCTCTATGTTCATTGTTTTTATAGAAATGGTAGCGTGGTAGATCGAATGCATTAACATGAACCTGATTTGAAGCCGAGTTACTGTTCACATTCAAATATGATTGAGAATTTAACAGCACTGTGGCATGATGACTACAAAAAGTGCAAAAAAAAAAAAAAAAGAAAGAAATATATTAGATTTAGATATTGGGATATTTCTTAAAATGGTTGAATTTGAAGTAAAACCATTAGTAAGTACACAGTTGTATAAATCTTACTCTTCCTTGATAGGGTTGGTCGTGACTTCTCCTGGAGTCATACTGGTGAATGAAGGACATGTGCTCCACTAGTTCTTTAGGATGGCCAAGAGGACTCAAAGTCGGAACTGCAAAGACCAGGAACAATCAACTACAACAATCGAACTATAATCTTATGAACAGTCTCCAAAAATATTGGCATCTTTCAAGAAAACTGTTGGAAAATGTGAAAATTGTTAGGACACATTCAACTGTGTTCAATACAGCGGATGTGATTCCCATCACCACTGTCACATAAAAGCTAATCGGATTAACCAGGGTTGAGCAAAATTTCTAGCCCAAGTTCATCTCAAAAACCACAAAAAAGATAAAACTAACCCAAAAAACGTAGGCATTGAAAAAGAAAGCCACATTTAGACACACTATAGCAGAAATGTATCATATTTCATTCTAAATCTTTGCTCTAAAACAATTTTGCCTAATTTTGCAAGCCATTACATTTTAAACTGTCCTGTGTGCCACCCTTGATCTATTAGTGTATGTTGCAGTTACCTTTTTTGGCCACTAGATGCAATAATACACATCAAGAAACATGAGCAAACCAAATCTGTCCAACAGCAACTTTTTTATTGGTTGGCCACTCAAAAGAGATAATTAGATTTTTAATGGAATTAAAAAACATACGGAGTTGTGCATTGTACTTTGTGAATATTAACATTAGTTGAATGGTTGGTATGATATACATACTGTATATGGTGGGGTTCTGTCTTACCTGCCCTTTTGGACAAGCCAACAATGCTTTTTCTCATTTTCATGGAGGACGCCAATACTTTTGACTGTAAATCCAACCTTGCCTAAAGTATTTGGAGTTTCTACATCCTCAGAGGTTTGATAAATTAATAATCACATACCATAACCATAAAACACACCCACACACCCACAAACACACCGATTCCTGTAGCTGGAGGCTTATTTCTCTCCTTTCGAACCCTGGTCACTGGAATGTGTGTGTTCGGTTGGTAGTCACGTCTCTGAGTGCTCTCCTTACTGTATGCTACTTTTCTTGGCCCTTTCTTGTCTGGTGTATTCAGCCACCATTCAGACTAGTAGAAATAAAAAACATAATCATATTAAAAGCAACGCTAATGATACACAGACACCATGGAATGTTGGTTTTTATGTCTGAAGCAATGAAAACCTGTTCGTCCTTTGTGTTCTCAGTTTCCATATGAACAATGGGCTCGTTGAGGAACCTCACGTTGGTCCTGATGATCCTGACATTGTGAGGCTGTGGGATATTGTGTGTCTTTAGCATCTCCGTGACTTTGGGATCTCGGGATGCATATTTGTGGTCCTTGTACACCTCGTCTGGATTTAATCGCTCGGGGACTTTTTCATCAAATATCCTGTAGGTGTTTGAGCTGAGAGCAGATGTGAGAAGGAAACACTAGTGCTACATAATTGTAACACTCTGCTTGTGTGCTATTACAGGAAAATAACCACCTTGAAGATTATGTGAAGATTGTCCTACTTCTTAAGCTAAATAAGCTATTTAATAACCCTCTCGGATTAGCTAGAAAATACAATGTGACAAAGACGAAAACAGGAATGTTTTTCTGAGCTTACGAAAGGCTGACGTTTTAGAGATACGTGGTTCTCACAGGACAGAGATGCTACAACACATGGTGATCTTATGGAATATGATGCTTTGCTGAAGAGCAAAGTACCCAAGAGTATATAAAGTCATTAACATGAGCTCGAACCATCTACAGCAGTAAAATGCAACACACACATTAATGCAGCAGTAATATTAATCCAGAAAACATCATATATAATATTAAAACACACAGGGACCAATGTTATACACAATAAGAACTTTCAATTTTGATACTTTTGCTGATTATAATTACATACTTTTACTTTTTGTTACTTGTCCTGGAGTATTTTCATAGTGTGGTGATCAGAATACTTCCTCCACTACTAGCTATAGCAGACAGAGTATAACTACACGCAGACATATAGTGTGAGACATATATACACAGGTGTAGTTTATGTGGTAGTTACATACCGGAATGCTTCTCGTACCTTCTTCTTTCGGGGAAGGTAAATCTCCGCGCGCTGATACATGTTTACTTCTAACAAGTGCGCGTGGTCCCTTACATTCGAATACCATTTATTATTAATCGGTTGCTTGGCAACCGGGACTGGCAGTAGTTTGACCCTTGACCACACGAAATGTCACTTTTTCACGCCCTATACTGATATAAACAGACATAAAAGAAAACATGTTAAGGTTATATATAAAATTTGAACATAAACATTATTGTTTTGTCATTTGTATTTGCTTCAAATTAAATATATCAGTTAAAGTGAATTAGCCATAGCGTGGCAGGCTAATAGTGTAACTTGATAGGCTACTGGCTAGCCTTCACTGAATTACTGAAGAAAAACAAACACTCTTAATCCTGTGATAACATGGATAAATAATACCTGTTTACTACCTAAAATATTTACAATACCCAGCCATTGAAAAGTATAATAGCTTTTAGAAGACATTATTTCCCTGTTTGCACGGCAAGTAACGCCGTATTATTAAGGGGAATCTTTTCAGTGAGTCATTTGATCATTCGGCTCAGCTCACCAGCACCAACAACACTCGACTCTTTCGGATCATTTTCCTGAACCATGCAAAGCTTTCGATATTTTCATCAGAGATTCATCTTCTTCGCCAGAATGAATGATCATGTCTACTACTCTACATTCTAATTAGCAAACAATAGATAAATAAACACAATTTAAATAAACCCACTCAAAGAGTCGACTCGTTAGCAAACGACACATCCATTAGTGGTGTTACAGGGACATGTCTGAGTGTACTGAAACAACTACAGGAAAAATGTTAAAGTTTATTGTATCAGAGACTAATTGAAACGGTATTATAGCATTTATATTATTCCAGGTGAATGATTTATGCCTATTGTTGTCTGCTAGTCAATGATACTGTTTTACATTAGTCACACACATTATTTAAAAGAAAGATAATGTGTTGGTGGACACAGTTTTCACCGGTTTGCCTACTGGAAATGAGTTCCAAGACAACTGGCAGAGGTTATTGGAAATCTGAAATCAACCCACTTTGCTGTCTGTTTTGTTCTGATTTGCCTTCCTGATTTTATCCCAAGCTGACATGTAACTTGATTAGTGCTCATCAAGGGCATCTGAGTGGAAATGACACAGGGAATGCGTCGTTCTGCTATAAAAAGACATCATTTAATCACACCCACTTTCAGCTAATCTGTGGGATAAGTGACAGAAAAGTACAATAAGATGGACGAGAACACTGATTAGATAAAGGAACATAGACCTAGGGCGTTGTTCATAGTGAGAATGGTGGTGACAGTCTTGGGCCAGGGGGAAGTAGTATGTCTGAATAATTTTGATGAATACAATACATATGAAATTGAAAAGGATTGTGGCTCAGTATAATATTAGCCATATTCCTGTGCACTCTTGTGTGTGCTAGTTATGCTAATGTTAACTGCTTTAGGGATTAGAGGAAGCAGGTCAGTGTTAAACCCTAGTAAAAAAAAACAAAACAAAAGATGACACTTAGAATTTACTACATTATCCTGTCATAAAATGTTTAAAATATGACACTAAATAATGTAAATGTAAACCTACAGCTATTACACTGGACCAGTAAAGCTTTTCCAATGAGACAGGCATTTTTGCTTGGAAATGAAACTGCATCACTTCACAACGTCCTGTAAATTCTTTTTTTTTCCCCCGAAGGATGCCAAAAAATGTTAACCTAACAATCTTGACTTGGGCTAATGGATATTGAATTATAATATCAATCCTGAGTTATGTAGTGCAATAGGAAAAGCAGAACAAAGTTGCAAATACATTGTCATTGACTATTTTTGAATTTGTTGCCTCTTTTTAATTTCTTTTCACTGTTAAAATGTGTCTTTTTAAATTTTTTTATTTGATGTGCATGCACATAACATTTTCTTTTGTAAAAAATACAGATTTTTTGTATTTCAATAGTATTGCAATTTCCACAGCAATACAAAAGGAGTATCGTCAGAGCACTTTTCAGCTAATCGACCCACTGATGACACAGTGAATTTGAACAACGGATAAAGAGCACAAAAATAAAGAGCAAAGCACATTCCTGTGTGGGGCTGGTCTGTGCTACTTTACAACACGTCCAGCTGATGGCGCAGACCTCTGCCTCGTCCTGACCTGGGACCAGATTTGTGTTTTCTCACTCCATGGACAAGTAGTAAACTGCAAGCTCTCTTTCTCTCTTGTTCCATGATAAGCCTCTGTCCTAATCTCAGCACTGTCAGCTAAGAGGATTGTCACTGTCCTGTATGCAGATTTGCAGCAGGAGAGCATGCTGGGAGGAAAAATAAACAAAACAGACTCATGTATGTGTTTCCGCTGTTGTAAAGGTGACTGCACTGGTGGTGCTCGATGCAGAAGAGGCTTCTCATAAGGAAACAATGCCTAGAGCTGTTTTATAGTGTATCATAACTGAAGAGGCAGGTTAGATGTGCCATGGCAACCGAGCATAGCAAGCTCGTGATTGGTGGATTTTTCATTAGATGATATGAAAGAGATCTGGGACCAGTCTCATAAAAGCATTGCAAAATTGAAATCATCTAAACTGGTAGAGAGAGAGAGAGAGTGAGAGAGAGAGATCAACGTGAAACTACCATTTTAGCAATAATCTTGGTGCTGTGATGCCTTTAGCAAAGTCAAAATGTGCAAGATATACACAACATACATGAAGGATTTGACCAGAGCTGCACCTCGCTCTCATTTGCACTGGATGCAACAGTATTAGTCAGACGCTTTGCTGTAATCTGTAATCGGATACAAAGGAACGGGAACGGCTCATGGTATAGCATTTCATTAGATGTTGTGGGGCAGCCTGGCAAAACCTTTTACATACTCACTTTCTGACATATTGTACTATCCTATACAGTATACTATATTTTTCTGAACTGCAAAACGTTTCTCATTCGCATATCAAGCCTAACCTAATCTATTTATGGAAAAGACTGCCATATTTTAAAGAATTTCCGAACAGAAATGACTTTGATTATCAGCATCATCAACGTCAGTCTCTGCCTCGCATTCAGACACGAGCCTCATCATCGTCTGTTCACTGTTCATGCTAACATCAGCAAGCAAGTAACTGCTGATTCATTCTTGTTATTCAGTCATTTAAACCTTTTAAAACCTACTCGGTTTTCCATACAGAGTATGTAAGTGCTCTTCTCTGTTTTGATGATGATGTGCCTGGACAGGAGTCGATATCTGATCACAGCTTGAATTGATGACATGTCACTATATGAAAACTATATAAAATGACAAGTAGCAAGGTTTTAGACATATTTAGGCAAAGAAACAAACTGCGTTTATATCTGCGTTTAATAAGCTGGGGTATTATGCAGGATCAGGATTACATATTTTTGTCACGCTAATAATATTCATGTCACCATGTCAGATCAGGCCATAAATGGTTGCCGTGTATTGGTCGGGAAATTGACAAAACTACAAGTTTGACCCTCACCAATCATCGTTCATGTCCTCGCATGTCGTCAGAGAGGAGGGTCAAGAAACTGTCAATCATGGCTAGAGAAGAAAGGTCAAGGAACATGTAGGAATGGTCAAACTAGGTAATTCTGACATGCTGGGCTTTTTGTCAGGGTGTCGTGGGATTGTCCCAGACTCCACATTGCTGTTCTTCGATTATGTCACACTACAAGGCCTGTTTGTTGTTCCCGACATTATGAATTCCACCTCTTCCCAGTGGCGTGAGTGCTGCTTGGGTGTCGTATTTTGAGCTTACGTATATGCAGTTTTCTCATATATCCTTGACACCAAGGCAAGGTTCGAACATTGTGCAAGTAAAAACATTCTCCAAGTAGATCTCAGTGCATACTTTTTTCGCAGTTTGTGACCTGTTTTTTCCTGTTTCCAGAATTCAGCTGCGGTAACACACGACAGGTTTTCCCAAACCACCACATATACTGTAAAGAAAGTATCGGTGTGTATGACTTTGAACAAAATGTGCTGCTTCATTCGGTTTTACCTTCAGAACGACAAAATGTGCAGGTGGAAATGACAGCATCGTTGATTAGAATGTGAGTTTCAGTGTGATGATTTATTTCTGAGCGGTTTGTTAAACTGCAAACAATCATCTGGCATTTCTGTACTGTAACACACGGTTGGAGAAGTCACAAATTCCGGATAAGTAAATAAATAAGGAAATAAGCATTGTTTTGTTAATTTGTAAATACTGATGCATAGATTTACACATACATAAAGTCTACTAACGAATAAAAACGGAGTCATAATACAGTAGTTAAGGCTTTGGTTACGTTCTGATAAATGGTTTGTTCTTTTAGGTTTAAAGTACATGTTGTTAAACAGTCGGGTAATGGAGGTGACTCAGCAGGGAGGATGGTTTGACTGAATTCTTTATGGATGCTTTCTGAAAAGGTTAAGGAGGCGTTGTCGGGGAGGCGGAATTCAATAACGAGTGCCGAATCCGCGGATCTCCAGTTTAGAAATGTCCCTCTCGTTAGTGAACTCAGCACGGTCGATGCGAGAGCTGGGGCTGCCGACGTACCTCAGCCAGTGCTTCCTACAGACACACACACAGAGACACAAATTAATTGTATTATAGGGCTTTTTACAGCGTCGGGGTGGAAGAGTACGAAGAACCTAACATTAATGCAACCATAGAACCTTGGAAAGGTGGGATGCCAACTTTAGCACTGAATGCCATTCTATAAAGTTCCAAAGCAGAACAGCACATGAGGCAAAGCTAACAGCATCAACTCAATCAGTAAGTGCATCAGAGGAGTCTGAGAAATCAGATTACACATGAAAGCATCTCTCTCTCTCTATTTCTATCCGTCTCTGTCTCTATCTCTCTCTTTCACAGTAGGCATGGATAGGCGGAACAGCTCATGCAGTTATTCCTCTGAGGACCTCTAAACACATTATCCTGCACGGTGGGCCATAGAGGCAGACTCTTATTCGCTCTGTGTGTGTGTGTGTGTGTGTGTGCATAACTGCATCTGATTCACTCAGCTTAACACTACCGGGAAGACGAGTTACACTCAGCAAAAAGGCTGATGCATGATTAAAGATAAAAAAAAAATATCACATTTATTTTATTTTGTTTACCGCAAAGATAGTCGATAAATATGCCGTCATAGACACATTTAGGTTTCTTCAGCGTTGTACTAAATTTTTTCTACATTGCCATCCATCCACCCATCCATCCATCATACCCCGTACATCGATACTTATAGCTCTGACCATTTCCAAGAAAACAATCATCTAAACTGGAAAACACGGATCACGTGTTGTTATTTAACAAAGAGAAACTCATAGACCCCGATTACACTTGGTATGAAAATGTGTCTTGGGTGATCTGATCAGAACTGGTTTGCGCTAAATACAAGTGTAAACGACCTCCGAGACGCATTCGCTCAAAGCACTCGCCGAGGTGGTCTGGGACGCATTTAATCACATGCCTTCTGTAGTGTAAACACTAATGCGTTCCGATGCGTCCTCAACATGGATGTAACAGGAAAATACATCATTAATGCTGGACGCGGTGGTTGTTTTAGTAGCAGCGTGACACGCTGGAAAAAAATGGACAGGAGCGGCGATGTACATAGTTGGAGTGCAGGAAAATAATGAAGATATGTTGCAGGTATAATGTTTTAATCTAACTAATATACTAATATATATTAATGTGCGCGGGAGCCTTTGACCTTCTTGCGGAAGTGATGTATTCAGTAACGAAATTTGAACAAAAGTGGTCAAATGGACACCTTGGAGACGCCTGATAGACACGGGTGTAAACGGCGATGTGTCTCGGCAGTCCATTTGTGACCTGAATGCTCAAGACGCATTTTAAAACCAAAGTGTAAACAGGACCATAATTGTTGATATTGGGACACGTTCTGATTTTTCAGTAACTTCACAAGCTGCGATTTTTTTTGTCTTATTAACTTCAAGGCGGAGAGAAATGAGGGAACGACTTTATATCGGCTATAACGTAAATGATCACAGGAGCTAGCATGTTTGGCAGATCCTTCACAACATTAAATGGAACTATGGCAAATGTGTCATTCATTAATGAATAAAAAAAGGGTAATCATTTCGGACAGACAACTTGCTGTGGAATAAGAGAAATGAAACATATTGTGAGTATTATTATGGAAAAATAATCAACTGGGCTGCGTCACATCATCCGGTCGCTGATGATTTTTGTAGGATTCCTTAAATTGTTTGATCAAAGCTTGTCCTGAAACCAAAAGTAAAATTCAGGACAGAAAACCGAAACAGAAGTTTTACCGAAGTAAAATGCTGGATTTGTAAGAAATTCTTATCCATTAGACTGTTGCGTGAATTTTCATAAATGATATTGCTTTTTATTCTTTTGTGAATTTATTAACAAAAATCACTGATTGAAAAAAAACCCAAAACAAAACCAAGTAATCAAAAAGCACTTTGTTACTGTTATTACTCAAAGAATCCTTTTAACAGAATATTACACCACAGAAATATGGTACACAAAAATAACATACAATATAAAACTATTAACATTATGTATTCTTTATACTTTGTTCACCATTTTGGTGAACAAAATTGCTTGTTCGCTGTATATTATTTATATTCAGTCGGTGTATGTTGTCATTATTGGTGTACTTGCCATTTGTACTTGTCATTGCGTCCATCCAAATTTCCTATTTCTCAAGATGTTTGTATTTTTATTGCCTCTTTCTTTACTTTGTTTGGTTGTAGTTAGCGTTCCATCTGAAGTCATACATCACCGATTAGGTGGAGTTGACTGAAAACAGGAAACCCAGCCCTGAGAAAGAGTATGATTTATTGTTGCGTTTGCGTTTGGTGGAGGAACGGTACACAGGATCGAGCCAAGAGCTAAGAGCTAAGCGCTAAGCTAGGGGCTACACTTTGGCTGAACTCTTATTAGCACTTGAGTTTGTTTTCAGAGCGCCGATGCACTTCGGCTTTAACGACGAACCACCCAGGACTTTCCTCTTTTCCTAGTAGTGCCCGTGTGTGTGTGAGATTTATTGTGCTGTAAAGGAAAAGAGTCTTGTCCTTGCCTTGCTGTTGCGGAAGCCTGATAACATTGAAGTACGCTGATAGGAAGGAATTTCCTCCGGCTGGATGATTATCCACGAGCAGCATGGAGCAGAAAAAAATTGCCGATCCCACAGCGGCTTGGACAGAGTGTTTGGTTTCTCGTGTGGTGAAAACTAAAGCAGATATTATATCAGCCAGCAACAATGACGGCAAACGGCACCGTGCCCTTGGCCTATCACTGAGTAATAAACCATTTTTGTGTGGAAGGTCGTGTTGTGTTATGATGCGGCACGAGATGTCTCGCTGAAACCTGCTCAGACGCTACAGTGTGTATTTTACTGACACGTCTTTATTTAAGGATGGGTAAGGATGTTATTCCTATATGTGTGTGTGTGTGTGTGTTTGGGATGAGGGTCCGCTGGGACAACACTGTCTCTCCACACCAGTCTTCAGTGTCAACTGAAGGACACACACACACACCCACACACACACACTCCCTAAACGAACAGATTGCTGGAGATGAGATAAACACGGCAGCTGGAAGACCACGTGAGAGAAGGCCTGAGTGATTAAACGTGAGAAAGCACTTCAGCATATGTTGTTACAGGAAAATAATCAACGATGAAGCGGAGTACACTGATGATTTTCCAATAACAAGAGTCTTTGCTGCAGCTCGTCTTGCTACGGCTTGACCTCTGACAGAGTGCTGACACTGGAGACTCCTTCATTTGTGCTTAAAGTGGAGCCCCCTGTGTAGATACAAAGGGCTCGTACTAAACTTATGAAAACGCAATGATTCATAGTGAACACTAATGAAAACATACTATATTCCATTTCTGAACAATCTGCATCGGGTTTTCAGCGGTGCTCTGATTTCACAGTACGCTTTTCTGTTATTGTTTTTTCATACTGCAGTTGTCCTGGTGGTCTGTTCCATCTTTATCCTCAGCAAAACTAAATAGCACATATCTTTAAGCATTGTGGTATGATATTATTTCCCCTCATCCTTCCTTAACTGAGAGGCAGGAAAAGAAAACAGTGAAAGGAAGAAGAGAGGAGGGTTCGGCACATTATAGGATTGGGGAGCTGTACAGCTGTCTCTGTCTGCGTAAATATTTCATGAGCAAACGCATTTCTGGTCTCTCGCATGTCCGGTTCAAGAGCCGGAATGAAGAAGAAGAGAGAGCGACTGGACGGAGAAAAGCTTTTTAGTGAGCTTTCAGCACTGTATTGAGGCTTTCTCTCTCTCTCTCTCTCTCTCTCTGTCTGTCTCTCTCTCTCTCTTTCACACACACACACACACACACACACACACACACACACACACACACACACACACACACACACATTAGGAAGTTGTACTAATACAGAGCGTTATTTGGTAAGGGTGGGGATCTCGAGGCCAAGCAAGATTTGCTCTATTTCTGATTTATGCATCTTAATTTTATAATAAGAATTTCCAGCATGATATCAGAAAAAAGGACCGTCACAGTTTTGGCTGATGATTGCGGTTGTGATTAATGACTTACATTTTTTGTTGTTGTTGTTGTTGTTGTTGTTGTAGCCATGACATTATTATCATAGTATAATATCTAGGCATAACTGCAATATGATGATGCACAACAACTATTTGTCATAAATGTGCTGTTATTGGAAAAATATTCAGCGACGAAGCAGAGCGCTACGACACTGATGATTTTCCAATAACAGCACACAGATGTGTTTTATTCCTCATATACTGTGTGCCTGTTTCCTCCAGGTTCCCTGGTTTCCTTCACATCCCAAAACAACATGCCGGTAGGCATCCTGTCTTCTCTAAATGTACTGGGACAGACTCTGGATCCACCATGACCCTGATCAGGATAAAGATGAATAAATGAATGAATTTCCATTTAATGGCGTGCAAATTTTGCACTTAGAAGTAGCCTTCTTGGCATGACGATGAAAGAATAAGTGATCTTTTTGTGCCTCCAGTAATGATTTTTGTAATGTTTGTAATAATAGTAACCAACTTTATTTAGTAAGTCTGATTCTATTTAGTTTGGTTTAATGACGATGATCCTCTTAATTATTATTTCTATTTTAAACAATAGAACAACAAATCGATTAACTAGAGAGCACACCATTAGCAATTATGACTATATTATTTTCTTGTAATATGCACAAATCAGTGCACACACACACACACACACACAACATACTGCTTTCCTCATTTACAATCACTACAGACTGGGTGGGTCTCTCACTCTCACTCTCTCTGTGTTTCTCCATCTCTCATAATGTCTCTCATGCCTGGTTTACATTAGGGAACTGTGATGTCATACTCTCCCCGCCCCGTGAGTCGCCCCAGCCCAGGCTCATGTTATGACATCATCTCTCCTCATCCTGCCCTGCGCCTGGCCTTATGAAACTACACACACTCACTATTTATTTATTTATTTTTTACATACTTGAAAAATACTCAATTACATACTTGAAGGACGGATCCTAATATTTGTATCAGGACAAATGACATCACTCCCTGGCTGCAAGGGCTCTTTCAATTAACACCGCAGTTTAATCGATACTCTTTAATGGAGCATGTTGGACAGGGGAAGTGTGATACACACATGCTCATTCGCCTCTCTGAGGGATTCATATGGAGGTGTAGTTTATAGTCTGTGGTCCAGGAGCATGAAAAAGCTCAAAGAAAAAAAAAAAAAAGCTAGATTCTAGAGAGTTCTATGGAGTAAAGAACAGGCGAGTTGCACCTCCTGCTGTTTGAAGAAGGTACTGCAGGATGATGAAAGCTTTTACATATGGCTTTTTTTTTTTTTACTTAGACTTCTATGAAGAAATATTATAAGATGTGTGAAACAGTGATGTAATGGACGTTTAAAAATCCGGAAATATCTAATTATTCATCGACACAGTTATTCCCATGGCTAAGTTCTTCATACACAAATATAAAAAAAGTAATTTATTAATTTACCCAGAAACCATGGGGGATGCAATCTTTTGCACTCTAAACGTTTGTACGTTGGAACTGATCATTAAGCTCCAGCTGTGTTGAGCAGTGAGTCTGGATCATGCAGAAATTTTGGTACTCACATCTCGCTGACTTTCTCTGGAGGCCCCTGCACCTGGCCGATCACGGTGCCCTGTCTGGTGTTCTTCACCCAGCCGTTCACGCCCAGCTTTTTGGCCTGATCCTCTGTGTACTGCACAGTCACATGACCTGACTTACACACTCATACACTTACACACACTTTTACAAAATAGATTATGGACTATCCAATCTTAAGAATGAAGTTAATGAATCATGGGACATAACAATCTTCTAAATGTAATCTTACACCTCAGTGCTGCTCAATTCTCAATTCTGATTGGTCAGAAAGTGTGGAATAATTTTCCATAACAGGCAAGGTTTATATGAATTCACTCTAATGCTTCTATGATAACGGCTCATTTACAAGGTCTGGTATGGCAGATGCTTCACACAATAAAGTGTTTGATCATTGATCTGGAGAAATTTCAGCCAGTTTTGTGCCATGGGAAAGTCATCAGAAGAGGAGTTTACATTTTCTGGTTACTTAGTAACTTTATAAGGTGTGCTTTTTGTCTTTGTAAATCCTTGTGAGGGAAAGACTGTTCATAGCTGCTATAAATAACTTGTAAAGAACATTAAATGTAAATATAACTGGATAAAAAGTTCTCATAAATTGTACTAGTAATTGGCAAATTGCTGTGGTATGAGAGAAATAAAACACTTTGGGGTGTGCTGTTAATGGAAAATAATAAACAGTCCACAGCACTGCTGATTACTCTCCTATAACATGTTGTGAAGTGTTTTATTCGTTACATACATCTTCCTTACTTAATATTAAACTAAAAGAGGAGTATTTTCTTACCATTCTGAAACACACACCTGAAATGAGAACAAAATCTTTGTTTTAATAAAAGTTTCTGATTTGTTGTAAATACATCAAGCTCAATTAATAATTTACTACATAATTCCCCTAAAAAATCACTGACTAATTTTTAAGGTGACACTATTTGGGGGCATGATACGTAATAAGTCCAAAACAAGTAAGATTGTAAGTAATGTCAGTTGCAGAACTAAATTTTAATCAAAAGAGACTTTTTTTTTTTAATAGAAGATTTCAGTACTCTGGACGTTGCAACAGTAAGGACCGTTATAAGTTGTATTTGCTGCCACCTGATGGTCATTTGCGTTAATGCATGCTAATATATTATTAAAATATAACGAGTTTATTTATTTATTTGAAAATAACAGAGCATATATTCAATGACAATACTTTGTATAAATCTGTACTTGTATGTATATAGCTCATGTGTAAACACGTTATAGCATTTATTTTCGTTTCTACAGCTGACTGTAGAGAAGCGCAGAGGATTGTGGGATATCTTGTCTGCGCAACACACACGCGCGCATACTCACAAACGCACTCATTTAGAGCTACCTACCCTGAACATCGCCGAAAATTTCGAAATCTAGAGATCCATATTTGGAAGACATGGCGAACTGAGAGAGAGGAAAGAAAAGGAAAAGCGGAAGGAGCCAGAAAACGTTCAAATCGTAGCCAAACATAAACACGGCGTATTTATATCGCCTCGCGAGTCTGGAGATATCGCGTTTTATCGCGAGATTTCAAGATTTTTTTAATTTATTTTTATAACAACTCATGATGTAGCGTATTATGTCTTGTTATATTTATAACACTAAAGATAGATAAGCGCAGTGTTGTCAAACACAATCTTATTAATGGTTCTCTAAAACATGTTAAAGGCATAAAAACTATATTTTAGTCGAAACTGGTCAGGGTTTAATGAGTAAAATATATGTTTACACTACAATATATGCCTATTCGGAAATGCCATATATGGATATAATCGCTCATGTGACGTACACCAAATGCAGAATTTTAATTGGTCATTTTAAAATGCGTGACGAATATTAGTACTATATATCAACATATACAATAATATACGTATGTACAGTCAATGGTTACTTTATTAGGAACACAATTATCCATTCAGTCAATCACATGGCATAAAATCCTGCAGATACAGATCAAGAGCTTCAGTTAATCAAAATGTTGGTTAATCAGTCACACCAAACATCAGAATGGGGTAAAATGTGATCTTGACACCGATGCAGATGTTGATTCCAATTTCTGCTGATCTGCTGGGATTTTCGTGCACAACAGCCTCTAGAGTCGATACAGAATGAGTGAAAAACCAAAACAGTGAGCAGGGGTTCTGCAGAAGGAAATGCCTTGTTGATGAGAGAGGTAAGATGAGAATAGCCGGACTGGTGTGAGCAGACAGGAAGGCTAGGGCAACTGAAATAAGCACTCTTTACAACAGTGGTGAGCAGAAAAGCATCTCAGAACACATAAAATGTAACACTCTCTGTTACGTTTAAAGCAAACTCCTAGTATGTGGACTTCAGTCAGCCATCAACAGCTTTTTGTTTACTCGTGTTGTGATTGGTGGGATTTACTTTACGTCAGCTTTTCCTTCACTGATCAGCTTTTAAGCTTGGATTCATCCAGCAAGGCGAGAGATTCTGATAGAACATGACAAGATTTGAGAACCTCACAGCTGTAAAGATGATCTCTGCGAGGCGGCAGGACAAACATCTGCCCAAATACACACAACACACACATGAACATACACACTATTGTTGGTTTGCTCTGAGCCTTTAATGCCCAGCATGGAAAATTTACTAAATCCTTAAGCACAGACAGAGAGAGAGACAGAGAGAGAGAGAGAGAGAGGCCAGAATCTCAACAGTACTCACACGTATAAATACTAAACATACACACAGACTACACACTTAAACCAAACATCAGCAAACACACTATCAATAATTACACACATACATACACAAGAATTTTGTCTATTCACTAAAGCCCTAAAGCTTTTTATTCCTGAACTTTCCACCAAATTAACATTATTATACAAATTAATGTTATTTATAAGCCTACTTGTTTTTAAATGACGGAGGTTTGGATTAATTAACTATAAACCATTATAATAATTCTGAACATTTGTGCTGTGATTTTCAAGAAAAATAATTTTTTTAAATGACACCGTGCAGCAATGCTTTTAATAAAACTCAAAAAGGTTTTAATCAAAGTTTTCATCTAAGCTTGTCATTTTAAGAAGTGCCATACTGAACCAGTATAATTACTGTAAAAACTATCACACACATTGGATTGTCATCTCTATTTATTTCAACTCTTAGCAATAATCATCACATTTATTTTTAACCAAACACCATCCATGTTTTTTTGTTTTTTTTTCTTTGGTGTTAATCAAAGTTGAAATGACTCACTGACATTTTAATTTATAAAGACTGTACAGATATGTAAGTATCGTGCCTGAAGTACCAAAGACTATCCTGAAACTGGTCAAAGCAATTTAAGGAAGAGGATATGGATCTCAGTTGGAAGACTGCCATATGTCTCAGTTTATATGGCTGTGTGAGCTGAGGAATCGTCCATGGCAGGTGTAGCAGTGTGTACCAGACAGGGCAGATGGTAAATCTGATAAAAAGTTATCTACTCTTCTTATGTTTCTTTACAGTTTATACCACAACGCTGCTGAATTCTCGAATCTGATTGGTCAGCAGATGTTCATATATTTTCCATAAAATATATATTTTTTATAATGTTGCTATGAGGAATCTTTCTTTTAGGAGAACCTTTTTAACAGTCTCGAATGTCAGCATTTTGTAACAGTCAGAGATAAAGCTATAAGTGTCCTGAAATCTTCGGAAAACTTCACGCATTTGCAGTTTCTCTAAGTTTGACGTCTGTTTTCCTAACTTCAAAAAGAGTAAAACGGGGCTGGTCAGGGAATGACAGTTAAACCATAAGAGGATCTGCCTTATTTTGTAGACATCCCATGATGCTGAACATAACTGGCATTTCAATGATAAATGTAAATTATGTCTTTTCCAAATAAGACATTTTAAATTGTTAGAAGATGGCTGTTGTACAATAAAAATAAAACGCTGTGATAAATGTTATTGTTATAGGAAAATAAATACATTTCAGGGTAGTTCAACTTCATGTTGGGATGCCTCACACCTTGTCGCGATTACTTCCTTATAAAAGCACCACTCAAATATTTTATTCCTTACATAATGTCAATGATAACCGCAGACCAAACAAAGTGATAGAATAGCAATTAAATAAGGAAATCTAGGATCCTGATATGATTTGAAATTAAATACGCGTGTATTATAATGATAAAGCTGTAAAACAGATATAAGACCCATAGACAGCATTAATACGAGCTTTAATACATAAAAATCGAATTAGAGGAATACAGAAGTTGGCATTTTCCGATTAGATCAGATCTAGGTTGTTAACATTTCTCAATTCACTAAAGATTACATAATGACCATTTCTCCATTCACTTACTGTACACACCTTCCTTAGTTAGATTTTTCAAATTTTAGAGTACTGAAATGTACATTTGAAATAAAAATACTAAATTATGGGCTGTTTAGAATACCTGAGCTTGGTGAAAACCAGTGTGGCAACAGTAAAGAAAGCACAGCAGCGGCATTACTTCATCAGGGTGCTGAAGAAAGCCGGACTCAGACGTCAGCTCCTCACTCCGGACTCGCTGAGAGCGTTCTCATCAGCGGCATTGCTGTGTCGTTTGGACACACCATCTGTCTCTTCAACGAGTCATCAAAACTGCAGAGAGAATCAGTGGCTCTGGACAAAAGCACAGAGCATCCTCAGTGGTCAAAACCACCCAGCTCACGCTCTGTTTACGTGTAAGAACTCAAGATACCCCCTGAGACACCACAGGCCCGACAGGATCACCACTCACAAGGCACGCTTCCAAAACAGCTTTTTTTTCGGCCACTGTCAGACTGATTGATAAGAACATCAAAGTGGGAAGGAAATCTCTCACCCCCTGAATCATTCACACCACGGACACAACACCTCAAAGAATTTACACACCTTTCACAAACCCGGATTGGTTTTTTGGATTTAAGTACCTCACTCTCAACTAATCTGGTCCATGTCATGCAGCGAGTTTCCCTAGTCCACTGTTTTGCTTTGTTTTGTGCAATAACTCATCGTGCAACAATTTATTGAGCAATAATTCATAGCGTGCATTTTTTAAATATAGTATTACTTATTTTTGTGCTGCTCTTTCAGTTGCCTTTCTGAGCTTATTTTTATAAAAGCTGACTCTGAAAGATACGCACCAGAACTCTCTAATCTGATCCCTAATCTCTGTTCAAAATCTATGTTATACAAATTTTGTTTAGCTACTACACTTAATTAATCTATAAAAGTATCTATAAAAATGGCTCTAGAGATGATTTTGAAACCCAATCACCACCTGAAGAGCTGTTAGAACAAGAATTTGACACATGTTCTAACTGTAGAAAAATTTGTTTGTAGTAAATTGGCCTTTGGGCATAAACTGCCATAAAATAATTTGGCAGAATCATGCAGTAGACTTGGCACGGAGAACTTCAGTGTACGGTTTCTGACAAAGCCTTTGGCTGAATGTAAATGTTTGCGTGTGAGTGTGTGTGTGAACGTGTGTGTGTGTGTGTATGTGCACTCACACACAATCTGATGACGGCTCTATGATGAAATTTTAGGGAAACACGACTAGACTAGACCATAGTACATTAATTCTAATTAGAAAGCCATAACAGAGCCTTTACTTTCTGAGAAGACTGAAGAAAGTTCATCTCTCTCCCCAGATCTTAATAAGTTTCTATCGCTGCACCATTGAGAGCATCCTGACTTGCTGTGTCACAGTGTGCTATGGCAGCTCCATGAAATCTGAAAAAAGCCCTGCAAAGGGTGCTGAAAGCACATCATTAGTGTCTAACTCCCAGTCACTGAACATCTTCACTACAGGAGATGTCTGCATAGAGCACGCAACATCATCAGGGACTCATCCCATCCCACTGTTCAACCTCCTTCCATCCAGGACGAGATACAGTAACATTCTAATAGCCAAACTGCATTTTGTTGCTGAGTACCTGTAGTAAACTAAACTAAACCAAACTAAATTAAGTAAACTGAACCTAATGAAACACAAAACTAAATGCAGGCCATGGTGGTTACTGTCAGTGTTTAGTTTCTGCATTTGTTCTCCTCATGGGTTTCTTCCTTGTTCTCTGGTTTCCTCCCACCTCTCAAAAACAAGCTGGTCGGTGGATTGGCAACTTAAATTGCCTCTCTGTGTGAATGTGTGTGTGCACGGTGCCCTGCAACAGACTGGTGTTATCATCTCAGGTATTCCCAACTCAGGGATAGGATCTGAATCTACCACAACCCTGACCACGATAAAGCGCTCACTGATGGGGAGTACATAAATAAATCCGTGAGAAATGATCCAAAGGTAACTCCAGATTTTTTAAAGCTCATGATTGGGAAAATGTCATTATCATTATCATGTGCTGGAACATGAGGAACTCATTTACTGATGTTGTGTTTACAAACATCAGCCACTGGAGGCGCCCTACACGCCAAACACACAGCAACTACCCGTATCTAATGTCTAAAGCAGGAGGTTTCAATATCAGTCCTGTGGACTCTGCTTAAAACTTCCCACACTGCAGGGCAAAGGGTCTCCAGCTGTGGCACATCTGTTGGTTGGATTCCAAGAAAAGGCCTGGATGTGCCGGAAGTTGGAACCCCCCGTGTCTGTAACATGAAACAGCCTAATTAGGCCATATTTTGTAATTGCGCACGTGAAATTGCACATCCTCGTGGCACACACACACGAAAACATTGCATTGTTGTAGACAGATCATTTACAGAAAACCTACATGGACAGAAAAATCACATGTGAGAGACAACCAGAAGGTGACCCTGATACCAAGTGATGTTTTTAGTCACTTCACGGTTCACACATGTGCTTTTATTTTCACACTACATGTGTAGTGCATGTGCTTTTATTTTCACATGACATTTCCCCCCACATTATTTACACATGTGATTTTCCCTTGACATTCTTTTATTGTCATTTATCACATGATTTTTCCCCACGATTCATTATTAAGTGATTTTTTTCCCTTTTTCCTTTATTTTATTTATACATGATTCACTGATTTTAATTTGCCTTTTTTCTTTTACACGTGTATAGTTTGTTTTTCCCCCTTACGATTCAGTTATCATCACATGATTTATTTATTATTATTATATTTCCATGTTTTTTTTTTCTACACATGGTTAAATTATTCATTTATTTTCACATGTGATTTTTGATCTGATTTTTCATGTGACGTTTTCTCCACACACTCGATTTATTTTCACATCTTTTTTAACGTGATTTATTTTCACTTGTGATTTTTTCCCCTCCCTTTTCGCATAGGGCAGAGATTCTCTTTCTTCAGATTTGATTTTCTCCCATGAGTAACTTGATCCCTTATAGTTCACATGAGGTCACCTGTCTTTACCTGGGCCGGTTTCATGGTCAAATGCACCTTCACTTGTTTTGCTCATATGATCACATGAAAAATTAGGGTTTTTTTTCCTCAAAGGGATGTTTTTAGAGGTTTATCTTAGGTGCAAAATAGGCTCCAGAAGCGCTTATATTTTTCTGGAAAAGCTTATATTTGATATTTGTGTATAAGAGGATACGGTGAAGTTGAATCAGCAGCCAGAGTGATACATTAGCTCTTTACAGACTAGAGTAACACTTTGGAAGCTAATTTAACATTAGATATTGGCAAGAATGTGACCAAGCTCCACAATGAGCACACACTTTGAGTTTATTAATGGATTTGAATCCGACTCACTTTGTGTCCTTATTTTCAGCTCGTTGTACTACGTCAGAGCCATAAGACACGCTGCCTTAGTGTCGCACTTCATTCAGAGGGTTGTGGATGCGCGTGTCTTTGGCGCACTGTCTCCCTCCATACTACGCGCTAAATCGAGCAGACGGTGTTTCAAAACACAAAAAGAAGGGCGGATTGAGTGCAAATTTTCGGCAAGTTCCGAGCTCCTCCCCTTCCACGATGAAGCTGTTAACACGGATTCTGCTATATTCCTAATTTCCCGGCGCAGATGGATGCAAAGTCCACACCTCAACGCGCGTGACTCAACTTTTCCTCTTTTTTTTCTTTCAATAGAGAGGGAAAACGGGGCTTTTTTTTGTTTCGTGGACTGCCCTGGCCATGGGAGATCACAAAGAGCCGACCATGGTGCAGAGGTCGAGTTCGTTTAGCATCAAGAGCCTCCTGCTTCCGTCCAAGTGTGACAGCCAGGGCGCAGGGGTCGCGGAAAATAGCGCGACTCCGGGTTCGGAAAAATCCTCCGAACCGTCGGAGATGGAGTCCACACCCCTGCAGCAGCGAGGTGAGGGCGAGGATGAATCGGGACCGGAAGCGGGGCGAAAAAGCGGCAAACACGACAAACCGCCGTTCAGCTACAACGCGCTCATCATGATGGCCATTCGCCAAAGTCCCGAGAAACGGCTGACACTCAACGGCATCTACGAGTTCATCATGAAGAACTTCCCGTACTACCGGGAGCACAAGCAAGGCTGGCAGAACTCCATCCGACACAACCTCAGCCTCAATAAGTGCTTCGTGAAAGTGCCGCGCCATTACGACGACCCGGGAAAAGGGAACTACTGGATGCTGGATCCCTCCAGCGATGACGTGTTTATCGGTGGAACTACGGGAAAGCTCCGCAGGAGGTCCGCGACATCACGGGGTAAGCTGGTGATGAAACGAGGCCTACGTTTCGCCCCACTCGGGCTCGGGCTCGGGCTCGGCGAGCGCGCGAGCAACCCGCTTTGCTGGCAACTGTCTCCGTTTTTGCCCTTACATCACGCGCACTACAACGGACCCACCACGCACGGGTTTCTCAACCAAGGACACGCGTACGGGTCTCTGCTCCCGAGCATGGAGCCCATCACCAGCGGAGACATCGCCCGTCCCGTGCTCGGACCCTCCACCTCCGGCGGATACAGCGCGAGCTCTGCGCCCACGGGATTACTCTCAGCGCACAACGGCTACTTCGTGGCAGGAGCGCCGCCGCAGCAGCAGCAGGCGCAGGCGCACGCGCAGGCGCTCCACACCAGCCCCGGTTACGGGATCTCGAGCTCTCCGCCGCCGCTGCTCGCGGATTCTAGGACCACGTTATCATCTTTCTCCTCCGGCGGCTTTTCGGGAGTTTTGTCACAACATAAAAGACTCGCGCCTCATTCTTTCCTGACCTGAGCGACTTATTCGGTGTTTTAACGCACGGCAAAAAAAAAAGCCGACTGTTGAATTATCGCGTCCGACTGGACATAAATCAACGCTGTGAGTTTCATCTCAGCATTTAATCATCTAACAATTAATTTAACACTATAGCTGTTGTTACTGAACACTAAATTAAATTCAACACCGGAATTTTTGCTGTGCATCAGAAGCGAGTGACTAAAAACCCTTCAGTGTGCACATCTTCATTTTATGTTACAAAAGGACCAAGTCTTTGTTGATTATTTTTAAAATATTTAAATATTTAGTAATTGTGCAACATAGCAGTTGTACGACGACATGCCAAAGGCAACACTCGTTTTTAATTATTATTATTATTATTATTATTATTATTATTATTATTTAAATTTCTTTGTTAATCATGTATCCATGTTTTTTTTTATTGTACCGTATTTATTGAAAATTGAGAACATGCCTGAAAATGGGTCCTTAATACAGCTCCTTATTATTATTATTATTATTATTATTATTATTATTATTATTATTATTATTATTAGTATTATTATGTGGTATGTTACGGTTGTATTTAACACTGTGAATGAGCCTTAACGCGGTCAGTCAGGGTTTGCAGCACCACACAAAACGACAACTCAGGTTTTCATGCGTCTTGACAACGATACTAAAATGATATAATGTATTAATGTGTTAAAAAATAAAAAAAGAACATACTTATTGATTAAACTTTGATTTATCTACTGAGCAGCTAAAGCTTGGGATCATTTGATCACCTGTATCACGGCAGGAACAGGCCTAGCTAAGAAACTCTTTTTTCCCCCACAAAATATTATTCCATTTTTGTAAATGTGATTATTTTAGGATTGATGAAAATAAAAAATTTCACATAATGATTTTCTCTCTTAGCAATTCATTTCAGAAAACAAAGCTATTTACTATTTAATACACTTAAAAATATTTGATTATTGAACCTCCTTGTAGGACATTTTTTTTTTACCTTTGTGATCTGATCACATAACTATTAGCCCCCCGATTCCGTTCAGATATCTGTGTTTTACTCAGTTGCTTTACGAAGAAAAATATCCGTTTTTTTTGTAAAACTTTATTTCATGATTTACAATTCGGTGTGCATTCATACGAGTTTGTAGGTTTTGTTGATTATTATTTTTCCCTGTATGTACAGATTGAACGTGGTTCAGAATTAAAAAATAAAGTATTGGACTATTTCCTTATTCAGTGACCCAGTGTCTTTCTTGATCTATCTATCTATCTATCTATCTATCTATCTATCTATCTATCTATCTATCTATCTATCTATCTATCTAAATAATTTGACTTTAATGCCAACAAACACTGCTTTAATTAATTAGCCATGGGCTAATCACACAATGTCACCACATTATATCACATTGAAGTCGTCATATTACACACACACACACACACACTCAAGTGTTAATGGGCCACTTGTGTTCTTATTTCTTATGTTCTTCTGTCGCTCTGCTGTTCATGATCATTATAAATTATAACTTTTTTTCCCTCACTCTTCAATCATCTAATATCTAATACCCTTCGATCAAGTTCAGCGAATATAACTGACAGTGTTTACATGATTTACGTGGATATTTATGAAAGAAACAAAGAATGAACCGTTGTACGTTGCAGCAAATACATAAAATAGTTAACGTGCACAATAGTGGCTAATTAAAAAAGCATTTATGTGAATTAATTTTTACATTAACACTGAAAGCATTAAATGCAGATGTAATATGAAAGAGGATATCATAAGAGCAAAAATAAAATGATCTTAGAAATATACACTCTTAGAAAATGCGTTAAGGTTCTCCAGTTGGCCGTAGAACCACAATGTTTCCCCATCAGAGAGAATTACAAGCAAAAAAAAACCCTGTTAAAAAAACAAAAACAACTGACAAACACTGTAAAAACCCCGAGTGTTTATCTATCCCTAATGGGATGATGCAATCTGGTGTATTGGATGCACTATTTGATCATTCATTCCGCATTCAAATGAATTCGCTATAATTAGCAAACACTCACTGAACCGTGGCAGAGAAAATAATATTTACATTAACATTTTCACAGTGCATTTAAAATATTCACAAAGAATTAGCTGACTTCTCGTTATGGGTTGCATCTCAGCAGTCTGTTCAAAATTATATTCCATTATGTCAGACGCAGATAATTAAATAAGTGTAAACACGAACCAGTATCAATGCAAATCTTTAAATGTAAAGAACGACATATAGCCCATGTAGGGTATTAAATGAACATACACTACTTACTTTCGATTGTTAGAATTATTTCATCGTGAGTCGACTCCATTTCTTTTTTTTTTATTTCTTCCTGTTAGTAAATCTAAAACCATTATACCATCATATAAGCCTACATTAAAAAAAAAGCTTCTCTTTAGCCAACTCATAGTCTTAAAATTTAGAAAAAGAGTTCTAGGGTTCATTGGATAGTTAAGGTTTTTCCCCCAAGAATTGTTTCTGCTTGGAACCCTTTCTGCGTTCTCTATAGAACCTTCAAGGGTTCCCCCAGAAGGACATCCTTTAAGAGATCTACAGTTCTTAAAAGAATGCAATACTGTGTAATAATCATAGAAATTTCTGTCGAAGGAAATAGAAATTGGGATATGATCTCTCGGACATGTACAACTTTTTGGTCCAACCCAGGATATAAATCTATAATAAATGCCTTATCACGCAAGAGGATGTCACCTAGCTTAATTTCTGATCTACAGGTAGGACTATTATTTTTATATGATTAAAAATGGAATAAAATGGAATACACAGTTTTCTTTTGTAAATATCTTAAACCTAACGATGCTCAAGTGAACTGCATCAGCCTAGTTTGTATAGGAGGCTGTGTTTCAATTTACATTTTAGGATCAGTAATTGGTAAAATAAAAGGAAAATGTAATGAAGCAGGAAAACGTTTCCAGCTCCCCAGGAATAATAATTAAATAGGCCTTTATATGTTAGAACTTAAGTTCAGAATTTATTTGTATTATTTATTTATTATGTTTTATTCTATAGCCTAGTAATTCAGGCAAAATACGAACGGTGACATTAAGATATCTAGCTAGTAATAGGCCTATATTAATGATATATATTAGCCAAGATGAATATGAAATTTGGTAGGACGCTTATATTCAATTATAATCGAAATAAATAAATACAAGAAATCAGGAGCTCATCACTTTCAGAGCTCTCATCAGCAAACACGGCGGCCATGTTGGCGGTCTCGCGCACGCGAGTCTCCCGGTAAAGAGCTCCCTTAGCAGGAGATCAGCACGCGCTGAAATTTTAACCCTCACACTTTGAGGCTATAATCTCTAAAAATATGCTTTGGTCCGAACGCTGTGGTTGCACACGTCGCGCCTGCGCACTACAGACAGCATCATCTCTGTGGCAAAAAACGAATGTAATGAAAGAAAGTAAGAAAGAAACAAATAAATAATAAAGCATAGCTAACTAATGAGCGCAATCACTTGGGTAGGCAATATTTAAAAAGATATGATCTTATGATAACATTTTTCCAGTATAAGCTACGTTAGACTCATAAGTAGGTTAAACAACCACAAAGAGTCCCACATTTTAATGCCAAAAGTAGATAATTGAAAATGACCGTCGATAATTATAAATACATAAATACATAAATAAATAGTTACTGGTGGCTATGTTGTGATATTTTGACAGTCTAACACCACAAATAAGTTATAGACTATAGGCTATTGTAATAGGCTATGTGTAAATATTCAACATTCATTAGGTAAACTGTTAGGGTACTATCGATACTCTTGATACTCTTGATAAACACCCCAAATAAACCTTTGTTCATGCTTTATCTTGCATTTATTCAAAAATTAGAATTTTATTTTATTTTACATTTTTAATTAGTCTTCATAGCATATCAAAGATTAAAATGAAATTTAAATATAATTTTTAATATAATTTTTAACCTTATTTTACAATTTTATTCAAATACCACTTGTTAAATTTGTGGCCTGTCTAGACAAAAACAGCATTAAAAATTATACTGTTTTAGATCCGTCTGAACATGAATGACCGTCATTTGGATTTAACACAATTCAAATCATCAAATAAAACGCAGCAAAGCAATAAACAAAGCAATATAATGATGTGTACGATGTTAAAAATCAATCAAATCTACGTAAATCGATGTCCATGCGCTTTGTTAAAGCAGTAAAATTATATCCATGTCAGAGACTGAACCAGGAGTAACGCGTCCTTGTCCGGGATTAAAGCAACACATCAAAGTGCGGGATTAAAGCAGTAATATCATGTCTATGTGCGGAATTAACGCAATGACATGTCCATGTGCGGGATTAAAGCGGTAACATGTCTACGTGCCAGATTAAAGTAGTAACATATCCATGTGAGGGATTAAAACAGTAATAATCAGGTCCATGTGCGGGATGACAAGAAAGAACGTGTATGTAATGGATTAGACACATATAAGACGAAACGTCTATGTGTGGGATTAAAGCAGTAACGTGTCTATGTGTGGGATTAAAGCAGTAACGTGTCTATGTGTGGGATTAAAGCAGTAAAGTGTCTATGTGTGGAATTAAAGCAGTAACGTGTATATGTGAGGGATTAAAGCAGTAACATGTCTATGTGTGGGATTTAAGCAGTAAAGTGTCTATGTGTGGGATTAAAGCAGTAACGTGTCTATGTGTGGGATTAAAGCAGTAAAGTGTCTATGTGAGGGATTAAAGCAGTAACATGTCTATGTGTGGGATTAAAGCAGTAACGTGTATATGTGTGGGATTAAAGCAGTAACGTGTATATGTGAGGGATTAAAGCAGTAACATGTCTATGTGTGGGATTAAAGCAGTAACGTGTCTATGTATGGGATTAAAGCAGTAAAGTGTCTATGTGTGGGATTAAAGCAGTAAAGTGTCTATGTGTGGGATTAAAGCAGTAACGTGTCTATGTGTGGAATTAAAGCAGTAACGTGTCTATGCGTGGGATTAAAGCAGTAACGTGCCTATGTGTGGAATTAAAGCAGTAAAGTGTCTATGTGTGGGATTAAAGCAGTAACGTGTCTATGTGTGGGATTAAAGCAGTAACGTGTCTATG
>JAQQZR010000007.1:20645941-20670250 GCA_030068235.1 Notoglanidium macrostoma
CACACACACACACACACACACACACACACACACACACACACACACACACACACACACACACACACATACAGTTACTCCTTTCTCTTTCTCTCTATCTCTTTTTCTCTCTCTCTTTCCTGAGTCACATGTAATTTAGTAGGTCCAGAAAAGGCCAGTTAAGCACCAATGACTCTAAGAAGGGGGTTACTGAGGAGAGGTTTGTGCCAAATGGAGACACAGTTGCAGTTCACACACACACACACTTCCGCATGCATGCACATACAGTCACGTGTGGCTGCAGCAGGATGCAAGTGGAGGCGTTAGAGAGGCTCGAGGCGAGGCGCTTGACCTCCTTTTGCATGGCTGCACCCAGCTGTACAAACTACAGACGCTAGGACATAGAGGAACCGCGCACAACAGTCCCTAGACATGCTACACACATACTCATAGACACACACACACACACACAGATCTCTGTGTTTGTTTCTAAATAGAGCGTGTTTATCGAGAGGGCTCTAAGTAAACAGCATAAATAAACAGCAAGTGAAACGTGTGAAGGGAGGGAGGGATACAGGGAGGGAAGGGAGAGCAATAGATGAACGGATGAGTGCACTTGTGGAGCCTCTGTCTCTCTGGATCGAGTGTGTGTTCATCCTCAGCAATCTCATGTGCAGGGAAGCTTTTTTCAGTAAACACACTGATAGAGAAGAAGTTCTGAACCTGGAGTATATTATATATTTTTACAGTTTAATCACAATTAAAGCCACGGTAATACATTCAGTAAGTGCGTGATAAACCTTTTTTGGCCAAATTTTTCTGTTTTTTTTTTGGCCCTGTATCCCAGAATTCAGTTGCATCCAATATGTTTTCAAAGATCACCACAAAAATAATAATGCAGTGGAATATCAGGTGATCTGGAGACACAGAGAGTGAACAATAATAAGATGGAGAACCCAAGGAACAAAGACAGAACAAGACAGAAACAAAATGGATATTAGAGAGAGAGAGAGAGAGAGAGAGAAACGGTGAACTACAACAGACAGACACAGAGAACATAAAAGACAGAGGAAAGCAATTAATGACGGAAAGAGAGAAAGAGAGATAGAATCACAAAGAGAGAGAGAGACAGACACAGAGAAAGAGATACTGCAAAAAATATAGAGACAGACAGAAACACTGAGACAAACAAAGAGAGAGACCGGCAGATAGAGACACACACAGAGAGAGAGAGTGAGACAGAGAAAGAGATACTGTGAAAAACAGACAGAGACACAGAGAGAGACACACAGAGAAACAAAGAAAGAGATCGAAAAACATAGAAAGGGACAGACAAACAGAGGCACAGAGAGAGAGAAAAACAGAGAGAGAGACACACAAAGACCCAGAGAGAGACACACACAGCAAAAAAACAGAGACACAGGCAGACAGAGAAACAAAGAATAACTGAGAGACAGTCAGAAAGAAATGGAGCCCCTCAAACACGCTATAAAGAAAAATATGATCTCAAAAACACACTCCCTTAGTGTCTCTCAAAACCGTGAGAGGAGGGAATCTGTAATCACTGCAGCACACGAATGAGAGAGACACTAAACACACACACCATTCGCTGCACACCCAATTACAGAAAACAATGATCACATACGTATAAGCGTAGAAGCCTAGAAGCACCTGAGTTCGTCAGATTATCAGAACATTTAAATAACTGCTACATTGTGAGAAAGAAGAACAAAATGGAAGCTAGCCAATGTAAATAGTAATGTAAATAATATCCGGTCCCCTCCAAAAGTATTGGAATGGCACTGGAGACATTTGTGTTTGAGATCAAAAGACGAATATGAGACAATACATCAGAATGTCAGCTTCCATTTCTTGATATTTACATCTAGATGTGTTAAACAAATTAGAACATGGCACTTTTGGTGCCAGAGCACTCAAATTTAGGTGAGCAGAAGTATTGGAACAGATAGTCTTGAAGCAAATAACACTTAAGATTTGGTTGCATAATTGCTTGCTTGCAATAGCTGCATCAAGCTGGAGACTCACTGACATCACCAAACAGCAGTTGCTTTCAGTTGTTTTTTGTTTTTGTTGGGTTTCTCCCTTCAGTCTCCTCTTCTGGAGATGAAATGCATGCTCAGTGCTTTCATTTTTTCTCCCATTTCTTGCTTCGTGATGAAGTTCCTCCCATTTAGATTGGAGGATTGGATTTCTCTGTAAATTGGCAGAGAGACTGTCTCTGTAGACTTCTGAACTTCTTCAGTTGTCATAGGTTCCATCATCAATAAAGATTAGTGAGCCAGTTCCTGAAGCAGTTCCGAGGGCAAAACTCGGGGCTCAAACCAAGAGTAGACATTCAGAGCTATTAAATGTTCAAGCAAACTTTCTAACAGGGCACACCTGGGCAACAAGAAACACCTGTCAGTCGCATGTTCCAGTATTTTTCATCACTTGAAAATGGGTCAGTTGAATCAAATGGTGCCATGTTCTAAGATGTTTAACGCATCTAGATGTAAATATCAGGAATGGAATCTGAAATTCTGATCTGTCATCTCATGTTTATCTTCTGATCTCAAACCCAAGTGTCTTCAGTGTATAGCAAAAACAAAAATTGACCTTGTTATTTTTTCCCTTAACCCACATGCTGGGACAGTTGCTAACTACACGTCATGCCAATAATGCTGTTCTGAATTTGAATTTCAGAGACAGAGTGAGAGAGAGTGACAGAGACAGAGAGGGAAATCAGACAGAGAGAATCAGAGAGAAAAAACAAAGCACTGTTTTACCAAAAACAAAAAAACACAGAAAAACAGACAGACAGAGAGAGAGAGAGAGAGAGAGAGAAAGAGAGAGAGAGAGAGAGAGAGAGAGAGAGAGAGAGAGACAGAGAGAGAGAAGTGGACATTTGCTCTTTAAGGACACACTGTTTATTCCCACTAACATGCCGCCCAGGAGACCTTTCAATTTCACCTCAGGGACTGTGTGTGTGTGTGTCTGTGTGTGTGTGTGTGTGCATAAATGTGTATGCAAACCACAACATGTGCCTCATGCCTCCTTGTTGGTCAACACACACAGAGCGGACACACACATGTTGGTTTTACTATCCTTGTGAGGACCACTGACATAATGATTAATGCAGCTAATTAATGCTACACCTGCACCTGCACCTAACCCTAACCTTAACCTCAGTTATGAGAAGGAATCTTTTTGGCTCTTTTTCTTATATTTGTCTAGAAAAACTCTGCAAGGACCATCTGATTGTCAGGACAATCCAAAATTGTCATTACAAAATAGTAAGAGCTGACTTTTAGTCCTCATAAAGGTACCACCCCCCACACACACATTAAGTCTCCGAGGCTGAGACTGAGAGAACGTCATAGTCATAAACACACCTCAGTTTATATCAGTGACACTGATGTAAAGATATGTGGACATTTTACAAGACATGTACTTTGTCCACCTCAATGTCACGGTATGATTCCTCTGTTTGAAAACATTAGATGCCTCAAATGCAATGACCAAATAGCCTTGGATGGACACACACACACACACACACACACAGTTATACAGTCACCGAGCCAGAGGCATAGCTGTGAAGGTCAGTTCTGAAGGATTGTCTGGAGTCCTGAGATGTGTCTGCCACTCTCTCTCTCTCACACACACACACACCTTTTTTTTGCTTGTTTTGATTACAACAGCAAAGGAACACACATAAGACAGCAGACACCTTCCATTTGCATACATTTACGGTAAACTCCAGAACTATTGGCACCCTTCAAAACAATAAGGGAACTTGTTATATAAAGAACACAATAAATCAAATTGATACACAGACAACAGAAGAACCTAATTCCACTTCATAGAACATAAGTTATTATTGTTGTTGTTGTAATCTAATTTTCTCTATAAATATGGAATTTTGTTGCAGAAATTTATTCAGTTAAACAGGTAATTCAGTTATTTTTGCTCTCACTTTCAAGAAACTCTAATTTCACCTTTAACCTTTGCACATATAAAATCAATAAAATGGTTTAAAAGACTTGAACAGTAGGGATTTTCATAGGACCTATGAGTGTGATGAGGAGCATTTTAAAGAAAGGCAATGACCAGCCATAATCACAACAACAAAATGTCTGGGAAAGAAGATGCCAGAACTTCAATGGAACTCCTGACTTCATCAAGCTTCATGAATTGAAAGTTGTCTGGCTTCACGTGCCTCAGAAGAAGCATGTGTTAGCCTTTACCCTCTGTTGTTGTTGTTGTTGTCATATGATAGAGAATTGGCTCATGGGTGGAAATTGGCAGGTGACAAATTAGGGGAGGAAGAAATTATAGGTGTGGGGGCCAATAATAAGACAAACCTATCATCGTCATATGTTTAAGCTCACATTATCCCTTATATTATGCACTTTTTAATAGATGTATTTCCTAAAGACACTGAAGGATCTGGATGATTGAAAAACATTTTCATTCAAGATTAGCATAAGAAGAAGGCATCTAGCTATATATGACAGTACCGATCTCACAAGACATTGTTAATTTTGTCCTCTGGAATTGATTATTTCTTAATTGTTAATAAAATGAAGTAATGAGTATGATCATCAGTGTGGTTGATGAATACATGAATGACTTCACTGGTTTGTCTCTCCAGCAGATGGCTCACTCATTTCCTTAACTGAAAGCTGATTATCCACTGGGAAGTCCCCACTGTTGTGCTGCATGGATTAATTCCCTAAGAGGAGATTAAACACATCCTTTAGCATGCTGCATAAACAGTACAGCTACAGTTGACTGACTGAAAAAAAGCCATGATCAAACACTTGACTTTCTGTGTAGCCAGAATCGTACAGACAACTGGCTGGATCTTCTGATCTTCTAAAAATCTGTATCATAAGTATGCAGTGTCATTACTCTTGTAGTATAATTTAACCAGAATGTCATGTCATGTTGTTAATTAGAAGATAAAACATCTGTCATGTATACCATTTGTTTTTTAAGAGTTGTGCGGAAGCTGGGTACACCCTGGGCAGGTCACCAATCTATCACAAAGCTAACACAGTGACAAACAACCATTCATACTCACACCTATGGGAATTGAGAGTAGCTAGTTGGAACCAAAATTGGTCTAAGCTTTAAACCGTGGAAGGAAACCGATGCAGGTACGGGGAGAACATGCAAACTCGAGGCGACAATGCTAACCACCGCACCACAGTGTCGCCTTCTTTAATGAAACAATTTCAGACATAACTACAAAAGGACAACACTCAATGGTGAAAACTATCAGTCTTTAAACTGTATGGAAAAAATGGAAATGAAATGTTTGGGAAAGAAAGAAAACCAAAGGATCTGATTCGCTCAAAAGAACTGAAATTCCAATGACAGGTTGTCAACTTTAAACCTGTGCTTTGACAACACTGACCTCTACTGGCGGTTACTCACACGCACAACAAAATATTTTTATTACAATCATATTTTTACTTTAGTTTATTAACATTATTTCTAAACACTATGCAAACACAGATTGACACTTGTCACTCTGTGAAATTCAGATCGCATTCTTGTTTGTTTTTTTGTTTATTTTTTATAAAAGTTCCTCAATTATAGAAAAGTTCCTCAATCCTCAATAATCTCTTACTACATTTTAAGCCAATTAAGATCACATTATGATTAGACATTTTAAAACAATATACTTTAAGTCTTATTTTTTTAAATGCACTCTTCAAAATAATATTAAGTGTTTAGCAGTCTTCCTTGTGTGCAGCGTTCCCAGGATAGATGTTCTGTAGCCTAGACTTAGCCTTCTTTTTTTTTTAAACATCCACATCTGGAAACTTTTCTTCTTTTCTTATATTAAAGTTTCTCAACATACAACATACATGATATGGATATGTCAGTGAAGTCTGTCCTGCTGTATAAGCGGTGAAAATGTTAAGACTGGAGCAATTAATACTAGATGGAAATATAAAAAAGGGTCTTCGTGTAGAGCGGTTGAATAATCAGGCAGAATCTCTGCTGCATGCAAATTAACTGCTGAAATGGAAAAGTTTCCCTGAAGCAGAATTTCAGCAGTGCTGCAGTGAATAATGCCAAAAAAAGGCAGAATTTACTGGTAAAGTACAAAAATTTGAACATACACATTTGAACTGCAATCTTAAAATGTATTGATAATTTAAGGCTATTTTAAAAATATAAGATGTTAATCACCTCCAGACGTCTCCAATTGTTGTTATATAAATCATTATTCAGATTTTTACTGTTGCTTATCCCAATCCAAAGTAACCCTCTGACAGATTCAACATATCTTAGGATTTTTGTTTAAATTATTTACATAATCAAGTGAAAAAATATCAAACATTAACAAAAACAAAGCAAAACAAAAATATCTAAATAATAAGTGTGTTTGTGTAAAAAAAAATTTATAAATAAAGATACGACTTTTATTGTCACTGCACAGGAAATGCAATTTAGTATGATATAAATAACTTTTCAATAATTTTGTTCTATAAAGATTTAAAACAAAGTTCTGTAATATTTTTGACTTCAAATAATAGTGATATATACTTTTTTTTTGATGCCAGCCAACTTTACTTTTACACTTGCTGAATGAGTGCATCTAAAATGATACATTTTGTATATTTTATGATAATTAGCATTAAAGTATGAGGAGGAATCACACACTGATTTGTAATTGACAGTATATGTCAATATATGTTTAGCGAAGAACTGGGCAACATGAGCGAACATTAAGTAATGCTAACTAAAAGTTGTACAATCTAGCTTGCATGCTATTAGCTATCTGTCAGGATATTAATGAATGAGATGGATACAGAATGACAGTGATGTCAGATATTTAGAACAATCCATATTATGTGTGTGGTTTTAATGTTATTGCTGATCAGTGCATATCTTTTCTATCATTTTGGACGGCAAAGATTTTAAAATCAACCTTGTTTAATATTTTAGACCTAAAATTCTACATGTTTTAAACCCTCATTTTACTTTCCTTGATGCCTGCTAATTTCAGATTTTTCTGTATATCAGAAGCACTAAGCTTTCCAAGTACAACTTAAAAGAATGTGAGAGATTATGTGTCTTGCATGCACATACATTTTTTTTTTTTTTTTGTGTGTAGTATCTCTCATGTTACCTGAGGGCAGAGGAGGAGCTGTCATGGGACAGAAAGAGATAAGAGAAAGTTCCATAACGTCTGGCACGGAGTCAACCTTGGTCACCTTTGCAATCCTAACCAGCTCCCTTTTATCTTCTACACCACTGTTTAAACACATACACCAAAGGCACACCCACATCTTGATGAGATTTCTGCTATGATCATATGACACAGCAATGAGCCAAAAAACACACTGTAGTAAAGAAGTTTACACGCGATGTCCTGAAATAGGGAGTTGTGTAAGAATGCATGTGCAGATTTGAGGAAGAACGTTGTCATGCAGGAGTCAGTGAGAAGGAAGAATGATCACGATAAACTTATAGCAATAAGTTATATAGCAATAAGTTGAATACTTATTTAAATAATGTAAAATTTAAGACATAAACCAGTTTATCAGTGTGATGCATTTATCTCATGCACCTCTCATTACTATCTTATTAAAATATTCCAGGAAATACTATATTTCTTAATACTATAACACTTAATTTTTTCAAGGCAGTACTCCAGTTGTTATACAAACCTAATCTCTAGTCACTGGAGGTGTAGTGTATCTTCATTTTTAGATATTTATTGTTCTTTCCTCACAACAGGAAAGTCTGGTGAAGGTCTTGTGTGCAGTAATCACATATACACTATGGATATGCTGGCTCGAGATCGGGATGAGATTAGATATGGACCCCTAATAATGGATACTGCATCCCTTAATGTACTGAAATCCATGTAAACATCATTCTCTGAATTTGTGAATAAGTGACTCGACTCCCAAACAACCTGAAACACCCAAACAACAGCTTCTCACGCGAGCCCTTCCTACACATGTGCACACACACACACACACACACACACGCACACACTCAGACAAATACTTCCTCTCACACCACTCTTCAGCCAGCAGTAGAAAAGACGCCGTGCCTGAAGCAGCAGGGACAAGATGTCTACTCCAAATTTTGCAGCACAAATAAACTCCACAATGGAGATGGGCATAAATATGAAGGATGAGGAGAAGCTTTACAAGAGAAATGGGATCCTCTACTCCACAATCATGAGCCCATCAGAGAACCTAGATGCCCTAAAGGACTTGGAAGCCAGGGAGGAGGACGTCATGCTGGCATCATATCCTAAATGTGGTGAGTAGGACCTGATTTTGGATAAAATATATCTCATTTTACATTTACGGCATTTGGCAGATGACGCTATCCAGAGCGACTTACATCAGCGCTTTGAAGTCTCTATCAGTAAAATATTCTGAAAATATACTGGTTCACTAGGACCCGGGCTAAGAATACTAAAATATACTATGGCTAAGAATACCCTCAGAGTAAAAACTCTGTTGGCAGGGAATACAGAAGAATACATGCAATTTTTTTTTCTCAGCTGTTGCATGTTTTTTTTTTGTTTTTTTTTCAGTTTTTTTTTTTTTTGCAGCTCTAGAAAAGTAGTGAGAGTCTCTCAGTCAATGCAGGAATTTGATGAAAAGACGAATGGCCGGGATCAGGTTACACATTACATAACATGTCCAGCTCCATAGTTTACCATTCCCAAGTCCAGTGTGAAGCAGTGTTACCAATACTAAACCTTGTATTACAGTGAGGTGAAAAGTTTCCTATATGTGTGGCATGCGTATGTGTGAGTGGGGGGGGGGGGGGGCTTTGCATTAACACTGCTTAATAAATGTTTACTTTTCATGTACAAAAAAAAGTCAACACAACCACAAACAGTGTAATCCCTGAGCTCTGATTTTGTTCCAGGCTGTAACTGGATGGTGGGAGTGTTGAGGAAAATTATGACTACGTGCGGATACACTCTCCCTGAAAGGCCCCCGCTGATCGAGTTCCACTCTCCAGACATTCAGAAGGTCTGTGTTTTTCCAAAAGCCTCAAAGCATAATGAGGTTAAGGTGACAAACCATTTCTTTTACACTGAAAGCTTTGGAGTTTGTCCTAATTAGTATTCTGCTCTGGTCAAGCAACTGTTCGGCTGCTTTCAAACATGGCTTTTTTTTTTTTTTTTTTATGGAGAAAGAAAGGAGTTTAACTTCAGTGAAGTAAAGATGTTGCATAAAGTAGAGCAAAACAAAAAATGGGGTATTTGGCACTTTTACAAGTAGTTTGTCAAATAAATAAATGCAATTAAAATATTTTATGAGTATGTGTGTACATTTTTACAGAAACTCTGCAACGGGGTGAAAATGTGCAATTTTGCTCTTTTCCACTGTACTGCTTTGGAAAATACCGGAATCATCTCCAATTTCTGTTTGAAATATACCTGTAGCTAAAAGCCCTAGATTTTAGATCAACTAAAACTGCCCCGGGCAAATGAAATCTTTTGACAGTCCACTCCTCACTCTCAGCATAGAGTGTTTCCGGTGGAAAAAACACTCCTCCTTCCGCAAAGCTGCGCGAGCCAAATCTTCAAACATTACATAATCTCAGTTGATCTTTAAATGTTTCTTTTACACAGTTTCACTTTACATTCTATCTTTGTCATCATCTGCATCTTGGGAGCATCTAAATCAGTAATTACTCTCTCAGTGATGCTGAGATGATGGACAGAAGCTCTAAATATTACATAAATATCCTGCTATTACACTTTTCTACCACTAGGGGTTCTTGCAAACGCATGATCAGGAGAGTTGGGGAATTATATACACATCGTCATGCATAAGCAAAACTTGATAAATCTAGTTCAATGCATAGAAACATGCATACGCATGGTCTAGGCACAAAACTATGCATAGGCATGGTTGATTATTGAGGACCCTGATATATTGACCTGGCCTTATTCATGAGAAAGGCTTGGACTTTGATTTGGACCTGATTGATCTTGCTTTTTCGCTGCTGACTCGGACAGTGTTTGTCCCTTACGCTGCCTTGTGCAGCTTGACTCCATTTCGCAAGCCTAGCTGGGACCCAAAAAAATGTGAATTCTGCAAAGCGGTATTAAACGTGCCCTGCAGCTTAATGGTTGCTTCCCACAGGAGCATATGTAAACCATGTTCTGGTGCCAAGAGTGAAAACAGCCTTGTAGTTTTTTTCTGTACTCCAAAGGAAAAGCTAAAGCTGTACCAGATTGTTTGATTTATTTATTTTTTTCAATGTTTGTCTTTGCAGGTTGTAGCCCAGACACCGTCACGACGTTTTTTGGCAACACATTTACACCCTGATAACATCCCTGTTTCGTTTAAGACCAATAAAACAAAGGTCAGTGTGAGAGCACTTTGGACCATGTGACAGGTCACATGACACCAGTTTTACTTGTGACATTTTCTTAATAGTAGTTCCTCCTAATCTTCAATCCTTAATTCTCAGTTCATTATTCACCTAAAAGCACACTTTGTTCCTAAACCTAGGGTTAGGGTTAAGGTTAGCCTAAGGTTAGCCTAAGCCTAGGGTTAACCCTAAACCACACATTATTCAGTAACTACACTGAAACGTATTTGCACATGAGGTGACATCAGTGAGGAATCAGCCAAGCACTAAGACTTAATAAAACAAAATCATAGATTTGAGAATATGGTTACTTACAGATAATTTAAGCAATTCAATTCCAGGGACTTGAATTTTGTATATTTTCTTCACCTTCTGCTTCAAAATGTTGTTTATTTTCAGATGCTGGTGGTGTTTCGAAACCCCAAAGACACTGTCGTCTCTTATTACCATTTCACGATAAAAAACCCAGTGCTGCCCAAGGCTGAGTCCTGGGACAAATTCTTCTCCTCCTTTATGTCTGGTGAAGGTGAGGTGAACGCTTGAGCGCTCCAGAGTTCAATCATAATGTTTACTTTTTCAAAGATTACTGCATATAGACGTCTCGTTCTGATCTTCACACACAGTGGGCTGGGGTTCATATTTTGACCACGCCCTGGCCTGGGACAAACACATGGACGACCCAAATGTGTTGATTGTGACCTATGAGGAACTAAAGGAGGTAAAAAAAAGTATATCTGTTGATTCAAGCTGGCCATGCGTGTTTTAGCAAATCAGGTGGAAAATTTTGTGTTTTTGTGTTATAAAAATTCAATTCTGTTCATTATGATACTTATATGAATTTCAGAGTACAAAAGTTTGTATTTTTTACCTATTCGACATCTATCCTGTGCCTGAAGTGTAAATTAACAATAATGAACTGCTCTCATTTGACCACCTGTAGCAGCAAATAATACAGAAATGCTTTTCTACAACAACATTGTTTTTTTTTTAAACCTTTATTAGAACCTGCTTGAGGGTGTAAAGAAAATCGTAGACTTCTTCAGCTTCTCTCTGACGGAGGAACAGGTCAAGGTGATTGCTGAAGAGAGCACGTTCAATGCCATGCTGTTGAGCTCTCAAAATTCTCACGGACAGTTTGGCAATGTCTTTTTCCGGAAAGGTAATTAAGCTGATCATTAATGGTGGATCTGGGGATGGGATCGTTTACAGAGTCTGGGTTCTTCCTGCCATTTAGTGACACCTACAAAACCTCCTAACAGAGTGAAAACAATGGTGAAAGAGCCACTCCTAAGCATGGTGCTTGCTAAACATTGCAATAATGCAGCTCAGGCTTTGCAGTGCATCAGCTACCATAATCACACACACACACACACACTAACCGTACATTCAGACCAAAAGCTGTGAAAGCATCAAAGTTTGCTCTGGCTACCCTGCCAGCGATGGTGCTGAAGTTCCTGAATGGTTAATCCTGTTTCCTATCATAACAGATGGTTGGCAATAAAACATGATTAAACATGCAACAGAAAAGCATTGGGAGATGACCAGGAATCAAGAGGGCAAAATTCTGGGAGGGAAGGATGGCATATGAATGGAAAATGTGATTTAAACAAACTAAAAGAAACATTCATTGATGTTTGGGGTGGTTCAGTATGGAGGAACGTTTAATTTATGATTGTTTTGTTAATTCTGTCCAGTGATGTGTTCGGTCCCTTAAAGAAGGGGTGCACTTATAAAAAGTCCAACATTATTCAATTTCAACTCCAACACACTTGTAGTAGACGGCTAAAATACTAAAACTTTGTCGGTGTACAAATGTTTATGTACCTGACTGTATATAGTCAGCTGTGCTCGAGGGTGTTATATTAGATATACTCAAGTAAGCATTGGCAACAGTCCTAAAATATTTCAAATCTGAAATACCCTCTAGCTATGCCTCTGTGAAAGGCAGCTCCATGGCATAGTTTATTCAAATAAAGTGGTGCTACTATAACCGTTTCTTTGTATATTACTGATGTATCATTAACTGGATTCAAGGTATCCAAACATAAATCTTTGCTAATTCTGTTTCTTTACCAGGTGAGATAGGAGACTGGAAGAACCACTTCAGTGAGGCTCAGAGTAAGCAGATGGATGAAGAGTTCAAGAAGAAACTAGCAGGAACCAAACTGGGATCCAAGCTTAAATACGAGCAGTACTGTCAGTAGTGGGGGGAAAATCGGGCTGACTACCCCAATGGTGGGAGGGGCCCTTGTAAGCCTGGAGTTTGAGAAAGTGAAGCAGCAGAAGGTCCCTCATCAAATGATGAGCTCATATAGTGGCTCAAAAGTTATTCCAAGCAATCATTTGTATCAATAGCAGTTTCAACTCAAAGCTTAGCCAAACTAACATCAAGTAGCATTAAACTTTATTGTACGTTGCTCCAGTGATCCTCAAATGGTGTGCCGTGAGGTAAGAAAGGCAATTTGAGGAAGCCAGTGCATTTCAGGCTGATGAAATAGCATTTTACGATATCACAATGCCACACCTTCTTAACTAAAAACAAACAGACAAAGAAAAAAAAACCATTCATAGGTAATCACTTATATAGCAACGTATGTGTTTATTCAGCTTTTGCTAATTGTAATGAAACACTGCCAGGCCGCACACTAACACACACTCTTACGAATGTTTTCATGTATTACTAAAAAACCCAGTATATACACTAGACTCTAATCTCTAAACTTCTGTGTTCAATAACATCAAAGGAACACTAACAGAAAAATGGCTATTATACGTCATATCGTTACACATATCATAAACCTAATTTAATCTAATGCATTTTGACATTTTGCTAGTAGGCCATTTTAAGCTTTTTTTTTTTTATACCATGGGAATCATAAATACTAAAATAAAAATGAAAATAATGCACTAATTTAACCATAAAATCAAAAGATCCATGAGAGATAAAGCCCACAGAGACTGCTTATGTATAGGGCCCAGAGTTTGGTGCTACGCCTCTGCTTAGGACTATCAATGTTCATGTTCCTGATATAAAATGATAATCACCTCCAGACCATTTCCGGGCAGTGGTGGCTCAATGGTTAAGGCTCTGGGTTACTGATCAGATCAAAGTTCACCCCCAGCACTGCCAAGCTGCCACTGTTGGGCCCTTGAGCAATGCCCTTAACCCTTTCTGCTCCAGGGACACCGTATCACGGTTGAACCTGAGTTCTGACCTCAAGCTGGGATATGTGAAGAAAGGAATTTCACTGTACTATGATGTATATGTAACAAATAAAGGCTTCTAAAAATAATTTCCTTCTTCTTCTTCAACCCCAGTGCTATATATACACACAGCATTATCCTGATTTTTACTGTTGCTTCTCCCAGTCCAACATGGCTGACAGATGCAGCAAATTTCAGGCATTTTTGTCTACATTTTCTCCACAAAAACACAAAAATCTAAAACACTAACAAAGATGCTAGCGTTTGTCCCCCAAATATAACATCTAAATAATAACTGCATTTGTTAAAAATATATATCTAAGATACAATTCACTTTACTCTCACTGCACGTGCAATGAAATTTAGTGATAATAAAATACAAATATTATAATACAAAGATTTAAAAAAAAACAAAACAAGTACAATATAAAATCACACACTGGCAGACAGATATGCAATTGTGGTCAGAAGCTTATACATATGGAGATGAATTTCATACAAGTTACAAATCCAAACTTGTATTTGGATTATATTTATAATGGATTATTTTTATATAATTATATGGATTATTGTATTTGGATATATAACTTAGTAAACATTGTGGAGAGTGCTTAAATGTTAGTAGCCGTGGCCTAAAGGATAGAGAAGTGGGTTCGGAATAGAAAGGTTGCTAAAAACACACAAATTTAATTGAACTTTCTTCTGCGAACAAGATTGGTTAAATATCCAACCTGAATTCTGCCAGAAGCTTGTTAGTGAAAGTTTGGTTAATTCGACCAAATATTAGGTGTGCTCTATGTATATTTTTGACCCTGTATGTACAATTTTGACCCTGTGTTGATTTCAGAAAATGCAAAATGGATTAAAACTTGTGCATCAAATTATTGGGGTCTTTTCTGCTAAAGATATATGTTGTACAATCACTTTGCCACAGAATAAGAACAGTTAAAAAAAATTCAAAATACTGCAATGTCATTCTTAATATCCATATGATATTTGCACTGAGCTGTCTAACTGCAATTGCAAGTTAAAGGAATGTGAGAGATTACATGTCATGCATGTTCATTACTTTTTCTTTGTGTAGTATCTCTGGAAGCTGGAGAAACCTGCACAGGTTGCCTGAGGGCACAGGAGGAGCTGTCATGAAACAGAAAGAGATGAGATGAACTTCCATAACCTCTAGCACAGTCAACCTTGGTCATTTTACAATCCTAACCAGCTCCCTTTTCCCTTTGACACTACTGTTTTAACTTAATGTGCATGACTAGACAAAATGCAGTACGCTATTGTTATCACAAACACCAAAACACACACCCATAAAACACATACCCACATCCAAGAGAGATTTCTGTTTCATGATCATATGACACAGCATTGAGGCAGAAACAACAGTAGTAGAGAACATTACACCTGAACATTTCCTGAATTAGTAAGTTGTGGAAGAATGAGTCAGTGGATGTGAGGAAGAAAGCAAGCTTGAACGTGGTCATGCAAGTGTCAGTGTGGAAGAAAAATGATCTCGATAAACTTATAGCGATGTTTAAATCATATAGAAATTTGAGAGGTAGACCAGTTTATCAGTGTGATCTTATGCACGATTATTTTCTTATTGAACTGTTCCAGTGTTTATTACAAGAAATACTTAATTTCTAGTCACTGCAGGTGTAGTGTAGCTTCAATTTCCATAAACAAGAATTTAATTCCATTTACCCTTTCCTGAGAGGTTTGTTGTATTCATACGCCACATATTTTCACTGGTAATGTTGGCATTACCACAAATGATCCCCCTTGGAAAAGTATTTCCTTCTTCCAAAGGATGACTTTTATAGATTCAGAGCTTCATTTATGAACAAAAATCCATTTAAACATTCACTGATGGACTTTAACGGCTGCCCCTAGACTTTAAATAAGTAAACAGGTTTTTATTGTTCTGATCCCACTACAGAGTACTGAAATTCTTCTGAAAAACATCTGCGTATTCCTTTAATATAACGAGGTCACAGTTTGTGCTTAATAATATATAATGAATGTTACAGTGGATATAAAATGTCTACACCCCCCTGTAAAAATGGCAGGTTTTTGTAAAGCAAAAAAATGAAACAAAGATAAACCATGTCAGAAATGTTTCCACCCTCAATGTGAAATTTCAACGTATAAAAAAAAAAAAAATCACCAAGAAACCTTTTAGGGAAAAACAAGAAATAACAATAACCTGATTGTATAAGTATGCACACCCTTAATAATTGGGGATGTAGCTGTGTTCAAAGTGAACCAATCTCATTTTCAAAAGTAATCATCATCCAGCTGTCATTAATGAAATTATTCTGATTAAATCCAAATAAAGATCAGCTGTTTTTATAGGCTTTACTTTACATGCTCTTCTTTTCATCTGACTGATGCAGCTGTGGTCCTTTAAGAGCTTACAAAGCTTGTATGGTATCTCCCTTGTTGAAAGGTAACAATCAGGAAAGGGGTATTAAAGAAACATTAAAAGTATCACGGAACACCGTGAAGGCCATCATCAACAAGTGGACAAAATGGAGCACCACAGTGACATCACCAAGAACAGGATGTCCCTCCATAATTAACAAAAGAGCAAACAAAACCTTTCCAGGGAGGCTGCCAGGTGACCTATGGCAACATTAAAGGAGTTGCAGGAACATCTGACAAGTATTAATTACTCTCAGCATGTGACACCAACCTCTTGTATTCTTCACGTGTCTGGGCTGTGGGGTATTACTAAGTCGAGATGTGCCACGCTGATAAACTCGTACCTAAAAAGACTGAGTAGTGTAATAAAATCAAAAGACGCTTCAACAAAGTATTAGTTTAGAGGTTATGCAACCATGTTATTGTAACCTGTTTTGGTTTTTTTCATTTTTCCTATTATTCCCTAAAAGGTTTCTGGGTGTTTTTAACTTGACTTTTTATACATTGTAATTTCACATTGAGGCTGGCTCTGAGATGATTTATCTTAGTTTCATTTTTTTACTGCACAAAAACCTGCCATTTTAACAGGGGGGGTGACTTTTTGTATCCACTGTATGAATTAGTAACTTAACCGGAAACACCTGAACAACTCTTTCTCACGCGAGTCCTTCCTACATACTCATGTATGCACACACACACTCAGGCACGCACGCAAGCAAGCATGCACACACTCACAGACTGCCTCTCACGCCACTTTACAACCAGCAGCAGAAGGAGAAATTAGTGCCTTCAGCAGCAGGGACAAGATGTCTGCTCAGACTTTTGAAGAAAGCGTAAAGTCCAAAGTGGAACTGGGCATGAATATGAAAGATGAAGAGAAGCTTTACAAGCGAAATGGGATCCTCTACTCCACGATCATGAGCCCACCGGAGAACCTAGATGCCTTGAAGGACCTGGAAGCCAGGGAGGATGACATCATGTTGGCAGCATATCCCAAATGTGGTGAGAAAGACCTGACATTGGATAAATGAAATCTCAGTTGTTGCATGTGTGTGTGTGTGTGTGTGTGTGTGTGTGTGTGTGAAGCGGCTAACTTACCTGCACTGTACTGACATGTTTGGACTAAATTGAACATTATATGTATAATGTTTTACACAGAACTGCACGGCCACTTTAACACGTTCACAATTCCGTCCACATACATGTAGAGTATATTTACATTTATTTTCTTCTCTGCAGCTTGAATCTCGTTGTACATATACAATGACAATTAAGGTATTCGTATTCAGTGCTGGAATGTAAGCAAAAGCGGGACAATACGGATCAATTTACACATTACGTAACAAGTCCAGATCTTCAGTTTAGCGTTCATAAGTCCAGTGTGAGGCAGCGTTATAAATACTAAATTACCCAGGTTTTCGTGATGTTGAAACACTCAGAGAGTGTGTGTCCTTCTGTCAACACTGCTGATTAATCACTGTTTACTTTTCATTAACACGTAATAAAGGAAAAGACCGCCCGCCAACAGAGTAATCTCCGAGCTCTGCTTTTGTTCCAGGCTGTAACTGGATGTTGGGAGTTTTGAGGAAAATTATGGCTACACATGGATACACAGCCCCTGAAAGACCCCCGCTGATCGAGTTCCTCTCTCCAGACATACAGAAGGTTTGTATTGTTCCAAAAGCCTCAAAGCATTCTGCAGTTAAAGGAACAAAACATCCCTTTTTTTAGTTATAGCTTCTGTGTTCTCCTCTATTGACCCCATTCAGCTGAACCTCTTTCAACTTTGGATGTGCAGCTGCAAAACTTTGCATTCCAGTCATTTCCCACAGCATTACATGCAACCCGTGTCCTGCTGACAGGAGTGAAAGCAGCCTTATAACCTTTTTTTCTGTACAATCTCAGGGATAAACCTGTAGCAAATTATTTGACTCTTTTTTTTCCAATCTTCGTCTTTGCAGAGAGTAGCCCAGATGCCACCAAGGCGGTTGCTCGCGACTCATTTGCACCCTGATGACATCCCTGTTTCATTTAAGACCAATAAAACAAAGGTTGGTGTGAGAGCACTTTGCAAATTGTGACAGGTCACATGACCCTGGTTTCACTGCGGCGTTATGTTAATTGTAGTTACACCTAACACTCAGTCCTTAAGTCTGAGCTTATTATTCAGTGATTCACCTCAAAGCACACTAACTACCATAAATTATTCATGAACTACAATGAAACTAATACACGTAAGCTTTTACATCAGTGTTCAAGCAGCCATGCAGAAGAACTTATTGATCATAGTTTTAAGCACATGGTTATTATGAAAAATAATTCAAGTTCAGTCAAGGACTCAGACAATGCTGTGTTGTAAATCCTGTATATTTTCTTTACCTTAACGGAAACTTTTGTTTTGTTTTCAGATGCTGGTGGTGTTTCGAAACCCCAAAGACACTGCCGTCTCTTATTACCATTTCATGAACAAAAACCCAGTGCTGCCCAGTGCCGAGCCCTGGGACAAATTCATCTCTGACTTTATATCTGGCGAAGGTGAGGTGAACGCTCGAGGGCTCCTGAGTTCAATCATAATGTTTACTTTTTCAAAGCTTATTGAGTACACTGACCTGATCTTCACACACAGTGGGCTGGGGTTCATATTTTGACCACGCCCTGGCCTGGGACAAACACATGGACGACCCTAATGTGTTAATTGTGACCTATGAGGAACTAAAGGAGGTAAAAAGCTGGCCATGCTTGTGTTTTAGCATATCAGTTAAAAATGATACTCTTACCATGTTTACATATTCTCCTTATTTATTTTTTATCCTCTGTAAATGAAATAAATCATATGTCTAGAGTGAACCTTAAATAATACAGAAAAGCTTTTCTACAATAGCACTGCTTCGGAAACTTTTCTTAGAACCTGCTTGGGGGTGTAAAGGAAACCGCAGACTTCTTCGGCTTCGCCCTGACGGATGAACAGGTCAAGGCCATCGCCGAAGAGAGCACGTTCACCGCAATGCAGGCCAACTCCAAAACGTATGGAAAACTTGGCAGCGTCATATTCCGAAAAGGTAATTAAGCTCAGCATTACTGATGTTTGTGGAATTTGCATGCGTTACTGGAAGCAGTATCTCCATTTCATCACACAAACCAATGTCTAATTCTGCTTTATAAATCAGTCAAAAATGACTCACGGTGTAGGCCACAGAAGGATGGGTTCTTGTACTGGGCCATGTTTCTGCCTGACAGATCCGTGCTTGTTTATACTGATAAATATCAGCTGTAAATTACCAAGCATGCTCCCGGCTCAGCTGATTTACATTTAGCGACGCCCACAAAACTGGGAAAGAGCACCTCCTAAGTGTGATGTACACTAAATCTTCTAGTTATCCAGCTCAGTCATTGCATTGTATCAGCTATCACAGTCATATAATAAATTTTCCTGCTTTTATAGGTTGCCATTGCTTACTAGGGTGCCAGATGGCACATCAGAAAAGTGTTCACCCTATCAAGATAGAGTGGCATACACATTCTCTCCCCTATCAATCTCTCCCTTATCAATCACAGCGACACCCGCCGGTCATGGATAGCTCTTACATGCATGTGTTACGCTGCCCTGTGAAGCAGCAGTTTGAAAAAGACATGGAGGCTGGATTCACGCGTCTCAGAGGAAGCACGTGTTTGCCCTACGCTCCCTCTGCTGAGCATCATTATAGCACAATCACTGTGCTGGTTTTTGACATGTATATAATCAGCTGAGCTGTACGTGTGATATATTACGCACCTATGAATAAGGACTTTGAAGTGTCCTAAAATATTTAAAAAAGGACTCCTTCCTTAGCTACGGCTTTATCGTAGCCTGCTTACCTATTTGTCACTGGTATACATGCTTCTTTGTCAGAATATGTCACTGATATAGCATCAACTGATGACCAGGTATCCAAACATTATATCCAAACATCTTTGCTAATTCTGTTTCTTTTCCAGGTGAGGTAGGAGACTGGAAGAACCACTTCAGCGAGGCTCAGAGTAAGCAGATGGATGAAGAGTTCAAGAATAAACTAGCAAGAACCAAACTGGGAGCCAAGCTTAAATACGAGCAGTACTGTCAGTAGTCTGAAATATTAAACACTGTGAAGAAAGACTATTTCTTCTTTTTTTTATCAGTTAAATGAGTTGCAGTGAAATACATCGATTCAGCATAAATAATTATTGCATTGCTACTAATTATGTCGGATCTGTTTACAAAATATGAATCTTTGTACTACTAATTAAAGACCTCACCACTAGATGGTGCAATGGCTCACGGCTCATGTTCATCTCTTCCTCTTAGATGCTGCCATTCACTCAAAAAAAAAACCTCTAACCAAACCCAAAAAAAACCATACAATTGACAGCACACTCATGCTTCGCTTCAGAATAGTATGATAATATTAATTCTTGCCGAAACCCAGAGCTATAAATGAGTGTCACCATGGAGAACCTTCCTCTTTCTGTCTTCATTCTCAAGAGCCCCCTCTCCAATCTAATGAGCACTAATCAGGCCAGGGCCCCTGCAGAGCAAAGCCAATCAACAAGAACAGGACCGCGACAGGAACAGGAGACACTGGAGTCATTACTGATAAGCTGCCATTTCTCGTCAAAACAACATTTTCATTTAGGAGACGCAGAAATGCAGTGCAGTCTTCTGGGTAAAGTGGATCGGATCGTTAATAAACTGCAAAACAGCAAATCAGTTATCTGAACACAGCATACCGCCCCTTGCAAAAAACACATTTAGGCAAATCAGTGATTTTAGACATTCGCCACACTTGTTTACAAGTGATGTATCGTGTGATAAATGTATGAACACCTGTCTCTAATGGAAACACCATACATTTCACGTGATTAAATGAGTAAAATGTGATCATGTAAAAAAACATGAGAAAGTGCATTACACCATGCGATGTCCTGGAACTGCACATGTACTCAAGTAAACACGTGACATCATGTGAATAGTATGTGACTACAAGCAGAGAATTATTTGTGTGATAAGCACATATTATGTGATCTGAACTGAACATAAATGAATAATGTAAAAATCATTTATGGAAGAAAAAAAAAAAATCACCTCAAAAACATCACCTGAAAAAAGCATTGGAGAAAAAATTTAATGTGAAAATCATGTTAAAAAAAATCATGCGAAGTAAACGAAACATTTAAAAAAAAAAAAAAAAATGACACATAAAAAATTTTACGCATGAAAATGAATTCACTGCGTTAAAAAAAAAAAATCATATGAAATTAAATGAACTGCGTAAAAATCATGTTAAATGAATCGTGAAAAAAACCCATAAAATAATGAAGGCTTCTGGATCCTGAGGCAAAAAAAGAAGCAAGTGCGACAGTCAAAGTCTCCAGAAGAACTGTGGCAGATTCTCCATTAAGCTCAGTAAAACTTACAGCTCATTTCTTTATAAAACTGTACACATTGTACCGGGAACTATTACTTAAGAAAAAAAGCTAAAGCTCGTGACACCAAATATTGTCTTTGTTTACTGTATTACTGTTTACTGAATGTTGTAGTATTTTTCTTTTAAGAAGAAAGATGTAATGCCATTATTTTTGAAGTCATCTTTAATAAAAAATAATAAAAAAATAGGGTGGCTCAAAACGTTTGCAAAGTACTGTAGATCTGATTTGGGTAATGGCTGTGTAGGGAAAAAGTGGAGATTCTTTATCCTCCATACATTGAACTGTTTCACAGAATCTTCGACCACACCCCTGAAGGGAAAGAAGTTGGAGAGCAACTGCTTCCTGTAAAACAGGGGACGTGACATGCAGCTGAATATGCTCTTGAGTCCTGTACTCTCACTGCCGGAAGAGGGCGGAATGAGCTGATCAAGGTCTGAATGCTCACTGATCTGGTGTGCCGTGACTATCAAGTATCCCTTGATTCGCACATAGATCTGGCTATTTGTCTAGACAACCGTATCCAGAATGTCTCCACACAGCAACCAATCTCACAAATGTCACTGGCCGACCTGAGCCCATGCAGATTCTCCTGTGCCAAACTGAGCCTCACTTCAAATCCCTTCATATCACAGTGACTTGCCAGCCAGAGGAACCCCTTTCTAGTTCCCTCGGCTGAGAGAACCACTGCTCCATCAAGCACTCCCTCAGTGAGTCTAAATTTACACCTCACCAATCATTCATGTTTGATGTTCAGATAAGGTATTCAGGATCTGCCTTTGTTCTCTCAGCCCTGATTTACTCTGGGTTTGCTAATGACTTCATTGACTGTGACACCATGCTAAAAATCCAGCTACCCATGCATCCACACCAGCATCTCCTGAGAGCAAAACCACTTACGGAGGACTCATCAGAACTGGTATCGTCACCTCATCTCATTCCTTATCACCTGATCACTGTGACCACAAAACATCCCATAATGCAAGGGTTTCCTTGGATGCAGCAATATGATCCCTAAATTACCTGGCAGGACAGGGAAATCACCAAATGGTCCAAGTTATATCTACAGCACCGCCTGCTTGCAAGGAATGCTACACCCACAGATGCACCCGCAGAAAATGACTGATATAGACAAAGTGAGCAAGTGTGGGAGAACAACCACCAAGGTCTGGAACAAGTGGCCCAACAAACCAAGCACTTTGTTGACTATCACCAAAGAGAAACCCCTTCGGTATTGCCCAGGTGATCAGGTCTGCTAATGGCATCAGGAACTCGAAGGGGTGTAGAAAGATCAATGCTAAACACATCGGCCTCCACAAGATTCTCCAATGGGTAAATAAGTAACCTATAAGATAGACATGACACACAACTGTTGAGTCTCCTGATGTTTTAGGCATCATGCTTAATAATATTTAAGCACATTAAATATATAGTTGGGGGCACAATGAAGGTCACCTCACAGCAAAAAGGTTCTGAGTTCAACCTGTCGGCTGACTGGAGTCTTTCTGTGCGGAGTTTACGTGTTCTCCCTGTGCCGGTGTGGGTTTCCTCAAGGTGCTCTGGTTTCCTCCAGCAGCCCAAAGACATACAGATTAGGTCAACTGGCTACTCTAAATTGCCCAAAGTTATGAGTGTGAACGTGAATGGCTGTTGTTTCTGTGTTAGCCCTGCAATAGATTGGTGACCCACTCAGAAGTCAACTGGGATTGGGTTCAGCTTCCCTACGATGGATAATGGATAAGTAGTATAGATAATGGATGGATGGATAAATATATAGGCCTATGTTTGATGTTAATTTCAGAACGGAAGTGTGTGGAAAAATGTGTATTTATCAAGGAGAAAACAGTCAAGGGGCTGCAGATAATTAGCTTTTTCTAAGTAATGAGAAAGGATATTTCAAGTAGACGAGTGTCTCTAATCATTTGTCCATTTTTGAAGAATAATGTGGGGCCCTTGTCAAAGCCCTTGCACAAATGAAGATCTTGACTCATCAGTGGTGATGACTTTGAGCTGATTTATTAATGAACGCTGCGTTCAGTGTGTCACGTTGTGGTTGAGGACTTGACACCTTTGGGTGAGAAAATAAAACCCTGAAAACATCTAAACACATTTGAGTCCTACACTGGATGCATATTTCATAAAGCAGATTACAAGTTCAATTAATTCAACTAATACACTCCTGCATTATTGTTTCTTAATGCTGTTTGTTTTTCAGAGCTCCTGTTTATCACCAGGTCAAACTTGCAGCAGGTTGTGTTTAGGCTTGAGATGTCTAAACTGAAATATAATGTCTATTTTTAAAAACCCTAATCTATCACACCCTTGTCATGGCTGTACTTGTAATACAGCAATATATCAGAGTTTTGAAAAAGCAATTTTGCCAAGTTGTGAAGGTACAATGTAAAATGTCGCATGGCTGCCCTTTTCTCCAGTAATTCTCACAGGATTAGGATTGAGCATCTTGGTTTGTGTTTCTGACACCTGCTTCATTTCACATCGCTCACTGCCGTGCAGGGCAAAACCATAAAGACCCTAAAACAGAAAATGAGGCTTCACTTTTCCTGTATTATAGCTAGGACTTTTCAAGCAGCACACTTCTTCTCCAACATAAAAATATCTTGATATCTTGACAAATGTGAATTTGTCACGGTAAAATTTAAATGACTGAGGTTGGAATTTGGGTTTTATTTGGAATTTCAAACAAAAAAATCTCTAAATTCAAAAACTCTAACTTTAAGCATGGTTTAAATAAGTTACTAAATACTTTGTACAATAATAATTCACTCATTTCGGGCGGCACGGTGGTGCGGTGGTTAGCACTGTCGCCTCACAGCAAGAAGGGCCTGGGTTCGATCCCCGGGTCACCCAGGGTGCCTTTCTGTG
>JAQQZR010000007.1:20684001-20710162 GCA_030068235.1 Notoglanidium macrostoma
GTAAGGGAGAGAAATGGTTACACTAGATTTGTTCTGTATTTTATTTTTATTGTAAATATGGTGTTTTGTTTTATATTCTTTTCTTTAAGCTATGTAATGTTGCTTTGGGAGGATGCCACTTGCTGTTGCTGTTCGGGGGTGAATGAAAGTGTGTCTCCGGTTGATTTACCTTTTTTATGTGTTATTTTTGTGTGGATGTAGCTTCTTTGGATTATTTGTTATTGAAATTTGCTGTTTATTATTTTAAGTAATGGGTTAATTGTTTTTATTATTGTAAATAATGAATGATTGTTTTAAGATTCCCCCGTTGGGAAAATGGGTCCGGCCGCGCCTTGGGAAACCCCATAGTTCTCTCTCTCGATAACGTGTCCTGATGGCGGGAGGTTGGCGTTTGTCCTTGTGGCATATTTCAGTTTGTTAATTTTATTTCTATGTGTAAAATGGTTGCTTGTGTTTGCTGCACATGAAAATTCTCACAGTGACTCTTATCTGCTGTTAAATAGGTGCAGAGAGAAGAGTGTTGTGAAGTTTTTATTTTTTTGTTTTGTGTGCAGAAAATACCCTCAGTTGACTCTTCTCAGTGTGCTGGCTCGTCATTTCATGGGTAGAGAATAAAAAAACACAACGCAGAGTAGTAAGCTACAAAAATGGTGCCGTGACCCGGTGAACTTCTGGTTAGCCGTTTGCAGACCACCAGAGGAGTGCTGGGCGACGCGGAGGTGGAGTTCATCGGATTGGATCACGAAACGCACAGTTTCTGCTGAGAATCAAGTTTAGTATTAAAGACTGAGTCAGGACTTCTGGTTAACTCAAAGGTTCTTGGTTAACTGTTATTTGTGTAAAAATAACGGAGTGGTAATTTTTTTTCCCTCTTTCTTGTTGTTCTTTCTGTTCTGGCATTTTGTTTCTAGTTAAGTACTTGTGAACATGCAGACTGAATTGTTTGGGTGCAAGTTTGCAGTTCCTGTCCTAGTAATAGAGGAACAAGTGGATCCACTTATTCTTGACACTAACGTATTGAAGCCTTTGATTAGACAGTTAAAGACAAGTGAAGGCTATTGGAGGGTGTTAACTAAGCCCGATGGGGTTAATCAGCAGGAACACACTCAGTTACTTCGCCTGTTTTCGAGTTTGGAGAGATGGAGGGGTGATGCTATTCCAGCTAAAGTGGGGATGGTTAGATCGAGGAGAACAGTTACTCTCAAACCTCTCAGTGATCATCTGGTGTGGACTCGTCTACCTCCAGGTATTAAGATATCTGCAGGCAGTACTGTGGTTGTGGAGCCTAGTACTGCGCATTGTGTACCTCGCAATATACTGGTGGGAAGGGTGGTTTCGCCTCTCTGGGGTGATGGATGGATCTGACGTTGGGATATTATAATATTCCTTTACATGAAGATGACAAGAAGTACACAGCCTTTTCATCTCCTCTAGGACTGCACGAATACAATCGGTTGCCGCAGGGGTTGTGTAACAGTCCAGCTACATTCATGAGGATGATGCTGGTGGTCTTTGGTGATCAGAACTTTTTGAAAGTACTTGGTTACCTGGACGATCTCTTAGTTTTTGGTAAGACTGAGGAGGAGAGTTTGCAGAGATCGGACATGGTTTTCCAACGTCTCAAGCAACACAATTTGAAGATTGCTCCTGCGAAGTGTCAATTTTTGTGGAGGTCGGTGAAGTTTCTTGGTCACATGATTAATGAGGAGGGTGTGGCTACAGATCCTGCTAAAGTAGAGGCTATTCTGAATGTTAGCGTGCAAGATTTGATGGAATCCGATGGAGTAACTCCTTCAGCGATCAAGTTAAGATCATTCTTGGGATTGGTAGTTTACTATCAGCGTTTCATCAAGCACTGTTCAGCTGTGGCGAAGCCGCTATTTCAATTGACCTCAGGGTTGAAGAGACCGAGAAAAGGAAGAGGGTTGCGTAAAGGTATTGGGACTCACAAGCTTACTTAGTCTGACTGGACTCCTGAATGTAGGGAGGCTCTGAGTCAGTTGAAGGATGCGATTGCTAGTCAAGATGTGTTGGCTCTTCCTGATTTTACTAAGCCTTTCTTACTTTCGGTGGATGCGTCTTCCAGCGCTTTGGGAGCAGTTCTTTCTCAGCTTCAGGAGGGTTGTAACACGGCTAGGCCCATTGCTTTCGCTAGCTAGTCGCTAAATCATGCACAATCTAAGTATCCAGCACATAGGCTGGAGTTTTTGGCTATGAAATGGGCCATTCACGATAAATTTAGCCATTGGTTGCGGGGTCATAAGTTCACTGTGTGGACAGATAATAATCCATTGACATATGTGCTGACTAAGCCTAAGTTGGACGCTCGTGAACAACAGTGGGTTGCGAAACCAAAAGCGTTTGATTTTGATATTCAGTATATCCCGGGATCAAAGAATGTGGTGGTTGATGCACTGAGTAGGGGACCTTTTGCCATACCTGGGATTGTAGACAGACTGGCGGAGGTGCCGTACAGTCAGTTGCTGGGTGAAGCTGAGCTGATGGAGACATGTGATGTTCGGGATAAGTTTCGGTTGACATGTGAGCCTCGGATAGGCGAGGGTAGCCTTGCGTCGGAGATGAGCGGGGTTCAACACGTGGATGTTATGTCTAGTCAGGTTCTGGGAACGGTGTCATGAGCAGATGTGAAAGCTGTGTTGCAGTTGCATTGTTGCTGGGATGGGGGCGCTTTATCCAGGGCTGTTTCTCATTCGCAACATCTGCACACTTTGGCTACTGCGGGACGCACTCTGTTACCGGTTTTCACACATGCCGAACTGCTCGCAAGGCAAGAGCAAGATTCTGTTGTAGCGAGAGTGGTATTTTTTCTCACCAGGGGTAGACATCCTTCTCAGTGGGAAAGACTTCAGGAACCTAGAGAGGTTATTAAGATTTTGAGGCAGTGGGGTAAGCGGAGTGTTAAGATGGGCATTTTGTACCGTACTTCTAGACATCCTGCGTCCAGGAAAAAGATCTTTCAGTATGTAGTTCCTATGTCATTAAGGCATGATGCTCTGCAAGGGATTCACGATGAAGCTGGGCATCAGGGACAACGTTGTACACTGTGGTTGTGTAGACGACAAAGGTTTTATTGGGACTCTATGGAGAAAGATGTTCGGATGCATGTGTTCCGTTGTAAGAGGTGTATTTTAGATAAAATGCCTGAACCAGAAGCTAGGGCACCACTTGTTTCTGTGACTACTACCGCACCACTGGAGTTGTTGTGTATTGATTTTTGGTCTGCAGAAGATGGTAACTATGCTTCTGTTAATGTTTTGGTGATCACAGATCATTTTACTAAGATGTGCTTTTCCATGTCTAAACCAATCTGCAAAGACAGTGGCTCGGGTTTTGTGTAACAATTTTTTTTGTGTCATCCTGATGTTTGGCCGCACGCCGCGATTGCCGGTGGATGTCATGTTTGAATGTGTCTTTCTGGATGATGAGACCGTGGATGTTGACAAATATGTCCAAGCTCTAGGTAGAGATCTCAGGGAAGGGATGACACTGGCTCAAGAACATGCTGCCAAGCAGCAGTCTAAACAGGCAGAGACATATAACCAAAAGTGTAGGGGTCATTCTTTGAATGTTGGGGACCGAGTCCTATTAGCGATTAGGGGAATGCGTGGGAAGAAAAAGCTGGCTGATCGCTGGGAAAGCACTGTGCATTTGATTCTGAGAAAGAATGAGACTTTGAATACTTATGTGATTTGTGATCCTGCTGCAGGGAAGACTATGACCGTGAATAGGAACCTGTTATTGCCAGTTAATTTCTTACTGTTACATTCTTGGGGTGACTGAGACGTTTTCTGAAGCGTGCTCGGTCACTGATGGTTCATCGGAATCTGTTCAATGTGGACGTGAGGACCGAACTACACGATGGGTTGCTGGTTTCAGGGATTCTGGTGAATTGCCACAATCAGGGGTGGATACTCTGACTGAGGGGCATTGCTTGTGACCAGAAGTGACTATTGTGGGACAGAAGTTCAGGATGGTTTTGTTTCACAAATCACAGACAGTTGTTTGCTGTCTGGGGATGTTAGTGATGCTTGTTCTGAGGTTTCTGATGAGGGTGCCGTGATGGAATCTGTTGTGTCGCCGGGACCTAATCAGAGTGTTGACGACCTGTCTTGTACTGTGGTTGTGCCGCCTTCATCTGTGGTTCCAGGGTGAAAACTGACTACAAGGTTAGGTAGGATTATTAAACCTGTAAATAGGCTTATTCAGACTATGGCATCACAGACCTTGTAACGGTTGTAGGTTTTTTCTCTCTCACTATATTATGTATATAATCTCCTGGTGTCTGTGAGGGGATTGTAAGGGTCATGTAGAGCTGTGATGTATAGTCATCTGGTTAACTGTGTATGATGGCATAGTTTTCTATGGGCAGAACTAGGATTAGCTACCCTTGCTCCGTCCTATTCCTTAACAGGATAACGTTTTTGCTGAGGGATCTTTTATGGTCTTCAATTGGTGTCTATGTTTATCACTGTGCATAAGGGCTACGGCATGGGTAGTAACCATTTTTTTCTCTTTCCAGTACTTGCTGTGTGTAAGTGTAAGATTTTGTAATCTAGTGTAACTCGGTGGGGGAGGATGTAAGGGAGCGAAATGGTTACACTAGATTTGTTCTGTATTTTATTTTTATTGTAAATATGGTGTTTTGTTTTACATGCTTTTCTTTAAACTATGTAACGTTGCTTTGGGAGGATGCCACTTCCTGTTGCTGTTCGGGGGTGAATGAAAGTGTGTCGCCGGTTGATTTACCTTTTTTATGTGTTATTTTTGTGTGGATGTAGCTTCTTTGGATTATTTGTTATTGAAATTTGATGTTTATTATTTTCAGTAATGGGTTAATTGTTTTTATTATTGTAAATAATGAATGATTGTTTTACGATCCCCCCCGTTGGGAAAATGGGTCCGGCCGCGCCTTGGGTTATCGAGAGGGAAACCCCGTAGTTCTCTCTCTCGATAACGTGTCCTGACGGCAGGAGGTTGGTGTTTGTCCTTGTGGCATATTTCAATTTGTTAATTTTATTTCTATGTTCAAAATGGTTGCTAGTGTTTGCTGCACATGAAACTTCTCACAGTGACCCTTATCTGCTATTAAATAGGTGCAGAGATGAGAGTGATGTGACGATAAAATTTTTTTGTTTTGTGTGCAGAAAATACCCTCAGTTGACTCTTCTCAGTGTGCTGGCTCGTCATTTCATGGGTAGAGCATAAAAAAAAAACAAAAAAACAACGCAGAATAGAATATGCCAAACTAGCACAGAGACAAGCCTCAAACCTTCTGGCACGAAGTCATTTGGAGTGATGAGACTAAAATTTAACTTATTGGCCACAATAAACTATAAACGCTATATTTGGAGAGGAGTCAACAAGGCCTATGATGAAAGGTGCACCATTCCTACTGTGAAACACGGTGGTGGATCGCTGATGTTTTGGGGATGTGTGAGCTACAAAGGCACAGGAAAGTTGGTCGGAATGATGGCAAGATGAATGCAAGTCGACAAGGCCAAGTCGACCTGTCATTGGCTACAGCAAAATAAAGTGAAGGTTCTGGTTCATCTCAGTCTCCTGACGTCAATATCATTGAGCCAATCTGCGGAGACCTCAAACGTGCAGTTCATGCAAGACAGCCCAAGAATTTACAGGAACTGGAGGCTTTTTGAAGGTAGAATGGGCAGCTTTACCATCTGAGAAGATAAAGAGCCTCATGCACAACCACCACAAAAGACTTCAAGCTGTCATTGATGTTAAAGGGGGCAATACATGGTATTAAGAACTGGGGTATGTAAACTTTTGATCAGGGTCATTTGGGTAGTTTGTGTTGCGAGTTTGACGTAAAAAGAGTAAACACAGTTGTTTGACAATAAATGGCTTCCGCCAACCACTAACCCAGAGTGAAAGAAAAGTATTTATGTTATCATTTCATATTCTCTGAAAAATGGTTAAGTAATCATAAATTCTGCCAGGGTATGTAAACTTATGAGCACAACTGTAAACAGGAATATTCCACTTTCATTGGCTTAATAACAGCTTAATAGAAATATTGTCTTCTGTTGGAATGAGAGCAAAAACTAGAATATTTTGTGCATGTAAACATAGTGACTGTATTGTAATGTAGATGTGACCAAACAAATCTAGGTTAATATCAAAAGCATGCTGGTTTAAGTTTTGCTCCAAGGGGTGTAAAAGGTTTAGTGAAAAATTCTTCTGTCCTAAAGGATGACCCTCTCTTTTCTTTCTGCTTCCACTTTGTGTTACTAACCCAAACCTTTTCAAATAAAACACTAGTTCTCATCTTGACTCATTTTCATTAAATGCTGTTATGATCAAGGCTTCCAGTCATGGTTTGTTTTGAGCCACACCTCTATGACTTTACAGGAAAAATGAGCCAGGATCCAAATAAACACCGCTACAGGGAGCGTCGTGGTCTTCAGAGACTGTCTGGGCTTTTTTTAATATAATAAATATAGCCTCAGTCAAAAAAAACAAAACAAAAACAAACCCTAACGTCCCAGACTAAGCGACAACCCAAGAAAAATACGCCCATTTCACCGAGGAAAAACCACAGCCTTTTCATTTAGTCCAGCAATTAGTATCGTTACTGTTCGGGAGCAGCGTAATGGTCCTGTTCAAATCAAACATGTTAATGAGGCTGAGGTCGAGCGCGCGGTCTGTTCTTTAGCAGGAAAGTCTGGAAACTAAAGAGATAAAATGGCATAGAATTAGGAATAAACTACATCGTGTATAGTGTGAAGAAAACTGATGACAGATGATGTAGTGAGGTTTTCTGTATGAAGAGGGTTATTGAATATTGGTGAAGGTGAGAGAGAGAGAGAGAGAGAAAGAAGGAAAGAAAAAGAGAAAGAAAAAAAGAAAGAAAGAGAGAGAGAGAGAGACAGAGAAAGAGAGGGATAGAAAGAAAAAAAGAGAGTAAGAAAGGGAGAGAAAGAAAGAGACTGAGAGAAAGAAAAAGAAAAAGAAAGAGAGAGAGAGAGAGAAAGAAAAAGAAAGAAAGAGAGAGAAAGAAAGACTGAGAGAAAGAAAAAAAGAAAGAGAAAAAGAATGAGACCGAGAGAAATACAGAGAAAGAAAGAAAGAAAAGAAAGAAAGAGAGAGAGAGAAAGAGAAAAAGAAAGAGAGAGAGAGGGGGAGAAAGAAAGAGAAAGAGAAAAAGAAAAAAGAAAGAGACCGAGAGAAAGACAGAGAAAGAAAGAGAAAGAAAAAAGAGAGAGAAAAAGAAAGAGAGAAATAGAAAAAGAGAGAGAAAGAGAAAAAGAAAGAAAGGGAGAGAGAGAGAGAAAGAGAAAGAGAGAAAAAGAAAGAGAAAGAGAGAGAGAGAACAAGAAAGAGAAAGAGAGAACAAGAAAGAGAGAAAAAGAAAGAGAGAGAGAGAGAGAGAGAGAGAGAGAGAGAGAGAGAGAGAGAGAGAGAGAGAGAAAAAGAAAGAAAGAGAGATTGTTTACAGCTTCTGGTGTTCCGCAACATTAACCGTAACGATATGGCTAAAAAACGCCGTGTGTTCATTATGTTTATTATGTAATTGTTGGCCAATTGCTGTTTGTAATAAAACACTTCAGAATGTACCACAGGACACGTCTTCACTTCCTCCTGCCACATCCTTACTTAAAGGTCCACTGTGTAGGATTTACGGGATCCATTAGCAGAAATGGAATATAATATTCAAATCTTTTCATTAGTACATAATTTCCTATAATTACAAATTGTTGTTTTAGTAAGTTTGGAACGAGCCCTTTATATCTACAGAGAGCGGGTGCACCCACACGGAGCCGCCACGCTGCGTCGCCACAGTCGCCCAGACCTCTAGAGAGCGCCTTCTGCGTTTCACATTTTCACAAGTGGCAGCGTGAATCTGGAAGGAAACACCCGATGGAGGAAGAAAGAAGCGGAATCGGTGTTTGCTGGTGCTGCTGCCTAACAAGAACCCAAAAGCATTCAATAGTGTCATGGTATAGCAGGATTTATCCACTGCTCCCGGTCATTTCTGATCGTAGCCGACCCTAACCAGGAGAAAGCAGGTACTGAAGATGAATAAATAATGTCAGTAAACGGTGCTACTCTGCCCCCTGCTGATTAAAAGAAATAAAAACAGACAGGACAGCAGGGAAGCTACACTCTCACAATGAATAGCAAGTTTTATTGATCGACGAACTAAATGTGACAAATGCTTCACCAGGGAGACGACATTCAGACCAAAAAAGTGTAAAAATAAATAGATCACCCAGTCAAACAAATCCTACAGCTTCAAAATTAAACTAATGGCTGGCTTAATCGTATTAATACATCAGTGGTAGAAACTAGCAACGATGAAGCCAACGTTCCCCCTTTATACATAATCTATTAAGATCCCACCATTTAATCAAGACGTGTACAAACTGTACATATGTGCTTTGGATCACCATCATGATGACGGTGCCATAACCGAAATGTATATACACAGAGTTCACATCCATTCATTCATAGTGATTCACTAAAGGCTAGCTGACAACAGTTTTCTGCCCAAATTATTATTAAAGACATTTACTTCGTAACTCAAACAGTTAGTTACACTGGTTTAAAAGAAAAAAAAAAAAGAAAAAAAAAAAACAAAAATCGGATGGTGACATTAAAAAGCAAGAGCACAGCTAGTTCTCGACATCCCCTTTAATACGCAACTGGTATCAAATACTTCAACCGTGTTCGATATTTTCAAGTGTTTACAAAAATACCCTCAGGCCTTTTTTTTTTTTTTTTTCCTTTTTTTTTTAAATTTTTAGAATCCCTCCGTCACGACTTCGAACCAGGACGCGACCTCCAACTGACCTTCGCACAAAGTTCGTTACAAAGAACAGTCCTGTACAAACACGCAGCGTCGCTTCCCAAACGTCTTCAAAGACTGACACAAATTTGCTTCAGTATCTCCAGCACGCAGCTACGGCATCCGGACAGCGCGGGGGAGGAAAAGCAGGGGGGGTGCTGCACGACATCTAGCGGCGACGAAATATTTACGGCTCGGGTCACGTGCGTAGCTACGGCTTTCATAGGTTACCTTTGTGTCTACCAGTGAGGAGCCTGGAAACGACGGGGGCGCGCAAAATATTAAGCAGCATACCAGTGAAAGAAAAAACGAAACGAAAACAGACCGATGTAAACATTGTGTAGAAAATAAAGAACACCTGAGACTGTTCAAAAAGTTCCTCAAGTCACTGCACCGAGATCGTACCAGTTACCAGATCCAGGTCTGCTTACGATATTGCATGTTAGAACATCAGACGAGAAGAGAGCAGAGACTCTGCTCATGAATGTGAGAACCAGGATCTATCCGGGGGGAAGAAATCGGTGCAAAATCCGTGAAAAAGTGCCATGTTGTTATTTTGACTCAACAACTTCAGGACTTGACGTAACAAGTTAACTCCAAATATTATTTCGATGTAATGTCATTATTTTGACTTCCTTTATTTTAACATAGATTTATTATTATTTTTTTTTTAACATAATCTCATTATTTCAACTTAACTTATGAAAGTGAAATAAGTCAAAGTAACATCATTTCAACATTTTAGTTCAAGAGAATTAAGATCTTATTAATTCGAGATACTACATTATTATTTTTAGGTCAAAATGACAAGATATGTTCAAATAATTGAAGTTGAAATAATAATATTCGGATAGTTCGCTAGTTTCACCTAGTATTTCATTATTTCTACCTAATATTTAAACACCCCACAGTCCGCACCAAGTCTCATTCCATCACTAGAACAGCTTAGACTTCTTCTACCATGCGCTGCGTCTCAGATAGCAAGCAAACGGGCTGGACGTACATCTCAAATGATGATCCCGAGCATGGGAATTCCGGCAAATCAACACGTAGGAGTCTAGATGATGCCGCGATAATGAGAACTCATTATCTGGTGTAATTAAGTCAAAAATAATGAGATATTAAGCTAAAATAACAAATACATTTTAAAAATGTTCATATAAAAGGAAGTCAAAATAATGGCAGCACTACAAGTTTCATCGACATGTTGTGGTTTAGGGTTGTTTATGACAAATTTTTAGGAACGCAAACTCCCATAATGCACTTCACCAAACATTGCATTGCTTTACAGAAATGGAGTTTGTCCATCTTCGATTCGTCCATCTGCGTCTGCCTGGTCGCAGAGCCTACGTGTATATCTGCAGTGCCAAAGACGAGTCGTATTTATCTTTTACGCGGGTCTTCCTTTCACATAACAGAACAAATGGAGACGTCCACATTTATTCAGACGCGCCGTCAGATTTCTTCCAATTCTTTCAAATTGTACCTTGAATATATGAGAACAAAGTAGCTCTAGGTCAAAAAGTTGACCAATAATCCAAAATGGTACCACCAGTCTCTATTTCACTTGAACAAATTCTGAAAATGTAAGAAGGGAATTGGAAGATGATGTAAACCAGTGGTACGAACCCACTTTCTTGTGTCAAGTTTGTTTGCGATTTTTCAGATTTATGGAGAAAAAAAAAAAAAAAAAAAAAAAAAAAACCACCAAAACAAAAAAAAAAAAAAAAAAAAAAAAAAGAAACTGGATTCTTCACTTGGTTAAACACTTCACAACCATTTCAGACTTGGCACATGAGCATGTAACAGATGAGCAGGAATACCAAGCGAGGACTAAAGTAATAAAAATAAAAATAAACTGACCAATTGAGAAAATTTTGGGATTATTTTGGAACTCTTCAACTCTGTAACTAAACCCGAACAGCTCGATGTGATTGAGTGTATGGTTTTTTGTTTTGTTTATGTTTTTTCTTCTTAAGAGCATACAAAATAAGTCTATTAAGGTAGTTAAGGTGAAATCAATAAAAAAAAAAAAAAACCAAACACAACACACACCAAGATGCCAGTGTAGCCCGCAGTGCATTCTTCTGCTGTAGGAACGTTCACATATATTGGCTTTAAATCCGAGATCACAAACATGCCAACCTTGTACAAGATTGAGAAGGAAAAAAAAAAATAATAAAAAAAACCACATCATGAACTCAGCATTTTAAAGTTCTATCTGGCATTTTGGTGAAATATGAACTCGAAAAGGAGTTCTCCTGTGGTGTTATTTATTTTTGTGTCATATATATATATAAAAAAAAAAAATGAAAAAAAAAAAAAAAAAAAAACCTAAAACGTTCAATCCCCAAACTTGCAGATCAACTTTTCTAAGGTTTTCCAAGGTTCTATCTGCCAGCCAATCATCATCCGGGATGATTGCGCAACAGGCGACCGCGGCCAATCAACATCCGTCTCCTATTTGTCGGTTAACATAAGAGACCAGTTTCGAAGCCTCGGTATTGAAGAGAACGAACATTTTAGTAAAACATCCTGAAACATTATGTAGCGAACGCCGGATTACAATTAGAGTTGAACATTAAGATTATTACATGCGATGTGCCAAATAAACAGAACTTGGAACAGGGACAGAACGACGTCTAGCATCCCAGCTAGCATGAAAGATTGTTATGGGGCAATATTTTATGCATTTTCTCCCAATTCCAACCCACCAGAGTCGCCATTTTCCGACGGCAGATCTTAAACTGTACCCTGAAACTGAAGAAGGGTTCTAGATTTTTTTTTTAATTCTTTTGTCTATATCCATTCCAGACCTGTGTGGTTGCTCTGCATGTAACGGGCCTCGGCTGTCTCGCACGCAGCCACGAAGGAAAGAAAAAAAGATAAGGGATGTTTCATTCGAAGCTTCCACAGAGGACATGCGAATGGAGAAAAAAAATAAATAAATAAAAATTCACGATGGGTTTCACGGACAGTGAATTTGCGGAGGGCTTTCGCCTCACACAGCGCTAGCAGATAGATAGACGATTACTTGCTTTGATGGCGTCTTCTACCAGATAGAACCTTATATAATAATAATAATAATAATAATAATAATAATAAAAAAAAGTGTCAATTGATGAGGACTTAGCTTATGGACTTGAGTTTTACAATGAGGAGGCTGGCACTGCGACCTGGTCTCCGAGCTCTGCTCTATTGCACATGTGCTTTGGAATGGTATTAAATCAGTTCTCTTAGGTAAAGACAGACAGACGGAGCAAGCAAACTCTCTTCGGGAGCAACTAATTCTATAAACTAGCAGTGAGATGACATTTTTAGCGTTGAGCGTCATGACCGAGAGAGCAAGTCGTCACGAGAGAGAGAGAGGTTACTGCGGAAAGAATCCCACAGACCTGGCCTCTCTCCTGGAGATGAGTGGAGTTTTGTAGCGTTGGTGTTCTTCACAGGATTGTCTGTTCCCAAGTGTTGCGGTTGTGTCTGGAAACCATTTCTTAGTTACTGTACGAGATCAGTGGCTAGGTGTAGATTTCCATTCGGCTGCGTCGACAGGCCTCCTCCCGTCTCTTCAGGGAGAGTTCGAATTCAATAAATAAAAAAAGATCATGAATACGCTTTCCTCGATAGAGACGATCAAACAATTGACTGACTTTTGCATGAGCCGTTTGTCGTCCGAGTGTGTAAACGGTCTACATGCATGTAGTCTAGAACAGACCTCAGGAACAACGCGTGGAGTGTGGGAACGTACGCTCGATACGTGCAGTTTGTGCTTGATGTTGGTGCTTGACTGGATTGCAGTGTTTTTGGCAGGAGGAGTTGTGAACATTGAAGCAACGGATTCCTCGGGAACCTACACATTTAGCTCTGCTCATGATGGAGATGACACACAGCTTACACGAACATGTGGGAAGCTTAAGCATGGATCTCTGGTCCACCTTCAGTCCCCACCTCACGCCAGCCATCTCGCCTCTCTCTCTCTCGCGCGCTCTCTCTCCCCATCAGTGCTGGCGTTAGTGGCGGACCTCGTTGGCGATGAGGCTGTCTTCCCCGGACTGGAAGTCGGCCTCGTTCAGGCTGTTGCCTCCGTTGATCATCTCCTCGTCCTGCGAGGATCCCTGGCCGTCGTCCTCTCCGCTTCCTCCGCCCGTCTCGTCGCAGTTTGGGTCCTGCAGAACCTGCGCGATGTACATCTGCTGCTGCAGGACAGGAAGTGGGGGAAAAAAAAGGATAATTGGTTCGCAAAAAGAGGCACTACCTTGCCTGTTTATGAGCTAGCTAATCAACCCTTTAGTAGCCATTTAACCATGTTATTACTTATGACATTTTAGCAATATAACCATGCATTATATTTAAAACCCAAGTATACTTTTGCCTTAATTATTATTTTTAGTACAATATCAAAATGGGTGATCTTGACACAAAGATGAGAAGATGAGAATGAGGGAACTTGCCGGAGATTTGTTGGAGGGTGAGGAGCGTGCTGGACGTCCGTTCTCCATCCCGTCCACCTCGCTGTCCTTAGTGTCAATCTGAGAACGACAGAGAGAGGAAAAAAAAAAAAACCGGAAAGAGAGAGAGAGAGAGAGAGAGAGACATTGGGGACGCGAGTACGTGCACTCCGGCAGCGCCAGCCGCTCTACTCTACGGCCAGCGACGGCGTACCTTTAGTGGCGTAACTCGTACCTTGTAGTTGTGAGCGCTGAGATACTTGAAGTGGCCGAAGCAGACGTGCGACAGACAAACCACGATGGTGATGATGAGCACCACAAACGTGAACATGGACGTCGGCGTCACGAAACCTGTCCAGAGCAAAATTTTGGGTACTGGCCTATTAATATACATTCGCACGCACGCACACACACACACACACACACACACACACACGGCTCCTCACCTGTGCGTACAGTGGAGAAGAACAGCAGCCAGAAGAGACAGAGGATGGGCGCGGCCACCACCTGATTGACCGCCCCGGAGTGGATCTTCTTGTCGAGTTTGGAGGGCAGGTAAGCGTAGTACATGTTATAGCGATCCACTAAATGCTTTAGCAGCATGTACATCAGGCCTTCAGTCAAACACACAACACACAACACACACACAAGGAATTACCGACCATTAGACAATTAACACAGGTTAATATAAGTGCATTCGTTCTAATATGTTCTTGTTTTTAGAAGAACACAGGAATTAAACACAAGTTATTAAATTTGTCAATATGGTGACGTCAGGAGACATTTAAGGAGGAAGTCTCCAGTGTCTGGGTGGAGTTTAGGCTTTCCGGAAAGCCTTTTTTTTTTTGACCCATTAACTTAAGAAATTACAAGTGAGAGGTACCGAAAGCTGCTCAGAGATGTGGACAAGGTTCTAAAGCAATTCAGAACAGGAAGAGATCATAAAATTCAGACCTAAAAAACTTTGACTATTTTATTGCTTAAATTTCCACACCTTTTCTATTCGAGGTGTGCTAACTTTTGCACTCTGCAGTACAGCGGAACTTGTGATTAGCAGCCCAGCGGTGGCGTCATGCAGTGGTGTGAGGACTGCAGAACGCGCCGTCATCGCCGTTTCAATAAAACGTGTCAGTACAACCTGCTGCGTCCTGTTTTAATGCAGAGCTAAATCCTCAACAACCCGATGAGTCATACTGCTCACAAGAGAGGCGCGCGTGTGTGTTTGTGCGAGCGCGCAGCTTTTAGGAAAGAAAGACTCGTACGGTCAACCGGGAGGAAAGAAGAAAAAAAAAAAGCCATTCATTTCTGTCTCAACCTCCTGGTTTCTGTGAATGGATCTTGACCACACACACAGACAGACAGACAGACAGACAGACAGGCACATACATCAGCTCACCAGCAGGGGGCAATCTCCAAACATGCAACAATATTTCATTCAACACATTTTCTTCTCTCTCCCGCACAAACAGGGAGACACAGAAAGACGGTTAGAGAGAGCGAGAGAGAGAGAGCGAAAGAAAGAGTGACACACAGAGACCGAGAGAGACGGACACAGAAAGAGAGAGAGAGAGAGAGAGAAAGAGAAACAAACACACGCCAGATGCTGCGATTCACACAAAGCAGCTTGCCAGCAGGAAGCGTTCTCCAAACATGCAACAATCTTCATACAGTCAACACCTTATTCTCCACCATATCAGTGGTGAAGTCAGAAACCGCACAGTGCGTGAGCCTGTGGGTGTGGCCTGAATAATACAGGGTGGGCGTGGGTTTAAAAAGAAAGCTCAAATGTCACCAGTTGGGCAGAAGAACTTCAATGAGTGCAGAAACTGACAACAGCGATCATTCAAGAGGTGTGTTCATGTGCCAGTTACTCATGAATGCCAGCTGTTTACAGAGGCACACAGACACTGGGCCCACCCATTTGGCGGCCTGGCCCATTAACCCCCCCCCCCCCCCCCAAGCCACCCTGTAGCTTCGCCACTGCACCATTTCATCAGCCATAGTTTTCCCTCCATCATTCTATTTACTCTCATATTCCTTTTTATTCTCATTCTTTTCACTGGATTAATCCTCTTCATTCTCTCTCGTCCTCCTCCCCTTCCGTTACAGAATCCTGGCTCTCGTCCTGTACCTTCCCGCTCTCGCTCCCCCTCCACACCCCCATTCTCCAGGTCTTCTCTTTATCTCTCTCCCATTTTATCCATCTTACTGGACCGCTTTCATTCCCTCCTCTCATTTACTCGTTTTTTTTTTTTTTTTTTTTGTGAATGGACTGCAGTGTTTGGGGGCGGGGCAGACTCACCGAAGGGTACGATGATTGGGCAGGTGATGCTGTACGTCATGACGACGGTGAAGACGCACATCATCCAGGCGTAGGCTGCACCGAACTGAAACTCATAGGCCTGGTGCTGCAAGGTCACACACACACACACACACACACACACACACACACACGCATGCACAGACACGACAATCTTTCAGTCTCTCTCCATCTATTCAAATGTGAATAAACTATTGTGTGCAAAAGTTTGTAACCCCATGGTTCTTGCATCAGAAAATGTACCTTATATACACACACCAGTACACAAACGAGAGAGAGAGAGAGAGAGAGAGAGAGAGAGAGAGAGAGAGAGAGAGAGAGAGATTTGCAGTGTGCGTGTATATATATATATATATACACACTATACCCGTTTAACGTTTCGTCTCTCAGCAGCAGATCGAGCCAGGCACAGACGGATCATGTACATAAGAAGACCCGGAATGCGAAGAAGATCCATCGCGTTCCCGATGAATGCAGACGCTATCACGTAGTTCACAAAAAACGCTCCATTATCAGGGAGGAAGACGCACCTGCAGTACAGGGCAGGGAAATATTAATGCTCTGATGCACATCTGAACAGAATTTCTTTTAAATTATTTAATGTATTACCATTTGATTATTCTGAAAGCCTAAAGAATGAATGCAAGAAGGTATGTACAGTGTAGGACACAAGGTGAAAAGAGAACACTTTGGGGTGATCCGGTACAGGGAAATAATCAACAACAGGGTGGAGTGATGAAGCAGGGTCACCCTTTTTCCTCCTTTAAGACGACACTTTTCAAGAATGACAAATCATCCTTCAAGTCCATTTATCATTACATTAAATGTTGCGGCGCATCACGGAAACAAGCCGCTGCTCTCCCTCATGTTATAGCAGCTATAAACAGTCTTTCCTTCAACAGTCTCGGCTTTTTTTCCTCTCGAAGCGAGACAAAAAGAAAAGAAAGATAAGTGCAGATCGGCACATGACTGAAAACCTCCGTCCTGAAGGCCAGAGTTACAGCTTTACCTCGGTCTTTTACAAAGCACTAAGACTGGAGACTCCTTCCATCAATGTTAAATAAACATCTCCTTTTTTTTTTTTGCCCAGGACTGTATATACTTTGACAAACTGTATCCTTGAAATTGAAGATATTTTAAGATCTAAGGCCTAGGGTGTCACCGGATTGTTTCCGCAAATCGATGGCATTGAAAATGCCGACTCGTTACTTGGCACAAGGGATTCTGGGAAAGGAGAGCTGGCCTCTTTATTATAAACCTGTGATTTGCAGCTGCACTTCTGTCAGAGTTGCGATCAAAAATCAACGACATCCGACCAATCAGAAATCACTTCTATATCATGCAATTGAATAGAAATTGTACACAGTAGAAAATTTCTCGGTTAATTAATTAAAGAAAACAGGAACGTTACAAACGTTTGCATTCTTCCGTATGCGTCCTACACCAAATACGGCTTCATTTAGAAGATTTAAAGCCAGTATGAGCTTTCCGTGCTTACGAATGTTTGAGAAATCATTGTACTTACTCGAATCGGACTGCAGCAAATGCTAGGAACTGCGTGTCGAACAGCCAGCGGAAAAACACATCCAGACTGGGGACGGTAAAGCCAAAATTAATTGCCTTGGAATCGAACACGTTGATGACAGTTGACAAATATTCCAGAATAATGCAACGGTATTATAGTACCGTAACATGTTAAATCAATATAAAATCAAATGAAAGTAAAAATCATAAGCCGAAGCAAGTTAAGATTTGATTTAGTGTCATCACTCAGGTAAACTTTTCACAGTTCGCAGGTCTATTAGCTCGGTCTGATTTAACAAGAAAGCAAGGAAATAATTCTGTTACTGGTCGAGTGGGATTCAATCAACGACAGCATTATTGAGATCGTATCGGATGGACATGCACCACTCGCTTTAAACTGATTATTTAGTTACAAACCCCACCACTGAAGCACAAACATGATTTCCATAATCAGCCGATGATTAACTCGAGCACTACAACATTACCATTTGCATATTCAAGTGGATTCGCAGATCCCAGTGATTAGCTTTTAATCTCGAGTGTCTGCTTTCTGAGGACGAGAGAAAGACAGAAAAACACAGCTTTACCTGCTGAGGCCCAGAGATGGCAGCAAAAGGACCATGAAGATGAGAAACGTGTAGCATTTGTGCATGGTCGTCCGGTTTTCTCCCGACCTAAGACACACAAGCATACAACGGACATTTTCGTTTTAGTATCTTCTGCACTAAATTTCTCACTTCAAATGTGTGGAAATGTCTAGTCAAGTAAAAGCGCATTTAAATATTAAATCAGGTTAAAGATGATGCACAGCTTCAAAACTCTCACTCAAGTTAAAATAGAAACGGATAAATAAAGTTTCCGTTTAAAAGTAACTGCACTTAGTGTAACATAAACTTGACAAATTTTACTTTGTCATCTCACGGCAGTTGCAACTTTGTTACTGTAAATTAATTGAACTTTATGTTTAAAAAATAATAATAATAAATAAAATTAAAAATTAAAGTGAATTATACTTTGTTAACACAAACCAAGTGCATTTTGTTACTTCAAAGTAACTATATATCTTTACTTCAAAGTAATTGTTCTTTGTTCATTCAAAGTAAATGTACATTACTTCAAAGTAACAGAACTTTATTACTTCAGAGTAATTGTACGTTCTTTATTTTTTTTTTACACAACAGTTTTTATCTTGTAAATAGACATGTTATGTCTCAAACAATGTTTTTATTTCAAAGTAACCTTACATTACTTCAAATAAGTTGTTCTTTGTTACTTTAAAGTAATTGTACTTTGAAGTAATAAAGCGCCATTACTTTGAAGTAACATTTTATTATGTTAGAAGTTTTTTACTTCAAAGTAAAGGCATTTCCTTATATTTCTTAGCGTACAATTACTCCGAAGTTATAAAATACTTTATATGTATACTTTATTTATATATATATGTGAAAGTACCTGTGCTTTATTCTTTTTATATAGTTACATTAAAAATATTAGAATATTAAACCTATTTCCAGAATTGTATTAATTTTGAACTTGAAATAAGCTTATTCAGTTCTATTCTTAATAATTATTGCTTATTTTTTGGTGTTTGAAATAAGCAAAATTTTCACCACAGAACAAGACAATGTTGAGCATGAAATAATATATTATTTTAAAAAACACGCGCACACACACACACACACACACACACACACGTATTTATTATTATTTTTTAATAAACAAAGACTACAAATCTGCGAGCTATTAAAAATACACAGCGTGAGAATCGCTCACCATGGCTAGCTAGCAGTGGCTTTTGGAATTTCAGCGCCAATGGGATTTCAAAATAAAAGGCTGTTGGAAATTGTCCAAAGTGTCCAAAGTTAAAACAGAAACGGAATCGATAAAATTGAAACACTATCTCATAAGATTACAATATAACAAATGTAATAACATTGAGCCTATTTGTAAACCTTTTCAATTTCAAGTGAGGATGTTTTTGTCCTATTAAGGAGATTTACTAGATGTCGAAAAAAGAAGCAAAATTATATTAAAGTTAGTCTAAAAATGGACATGTCAATAAATAGGCTTAATATTCCAATTTATTAAGGAGATTAAACAAGGAGAAGTTTTTTGCCCTAGAAAGCCAACTTAACAAACAAACAAATAAATAAATAAATAAATAATGTCCATTGCCACAATAAATTAAAATCTCCAGCGCAATCTTATTTGAAAAAGATGTTCATTTAATTATTACAATTATGAGATAAGTAGTTCTAAATCAATACTGTGTTTGTAATTAACAATCATGTTGTGCAAGCAAACGTCTTTATTAAAATTTCAGTTTTAATGGCAATTATAGATTATTTAGTGGGCAGAGCCGAGTAACAGCATCACTGGTATAACAAACCCAACACGATCTTGATGAAGATTTGCCGGTTTTCACATCATACAGAGTTTGAGTTTCTGTCAGAAAACCAGACATCTGTTTCAGGTTGCTCGGTTATGGAGAAAATATGACCTGAAACTTGCAGTAATTCAAACTCTATATGATGTGAAACTGGTAAATCTTCATCAGAGCCGAGTCTTCACTCCGCCCCCTGTGGCATGACTCCAACTAAAAACCTACAAACAGCCTCTCCATGCCAGAGCCGCTCACATTCAAGATGATTTTTGAGAACCGTGACCTGTACGTGCCATGACAACGGGCTTAGCGCGCGTGGTGACGGATATCAGGATTAATATCTTATCAGACGACAGAGTTTTTTTGAACGGATAGTTAATCAACACCTCTGCTATCACTAGTAAAATGTGGAAGTCTGCATACCGGGTCCAGTGGGCCTCGAAAAATGCCGAGTAGTAGACGATGGTGGGCAGGAGAGCAGAGAAAGCCCACAGCAGGAGAGTGGGGAAGAACTGGGTGATGATGGGATTCTGGGAAAAAAAAAAAAACAAGACAAGTTTGGTGGTTAACAGATAAACCCCTTCTCAAGATGAGTCACTGTTTTAATTCCAAGGCATCCACCTCCACCTCTCCTGTCCTACTGATTTCCTGCCAACCGCTGTTTTATGTAAGGCAAGCTACAAATACAACAAACATATTATATATATATATATATATATATAAAAGAAAACTATATTTAGCAAGCGTTCCCCCACTCCTGTCATCCTTAGCTCTTCAATACTGCCTACACTCACTATACAGGAAAGCTGAGCAAAGCAGAGTCACGCTTTTAAGGAATTACCATTCTGTCTCATCAAAGCACAAATTAAAGAACAATAATTTGGGCTACCTGCTGGGCATCCACTAATGTTTCCTCACAATCTACAGAATTTCTAAATGGAAAATTATAGCGAAGATCAGTGCAGATATTTATGACAAGTTGAGTGCACAATTCACATCACAGCTGGTGTTCGGTCAAACTTGGGCACTTTAAGTACTTTCTAATGATCCGGAATTGGGACTACATGTTGGGCGCCATGTCGCCGGGCACTAAAACCGGAGTGACAGAAGTCACAAAAAAAAGATATCTTAGCAAGTTGAAAAGTGTGAAACATGTAAAAGCATCTAAAAGCAGGCCGACTAAACTTACATGTGATTTATAATAACGTCATAGTGAAAATGTAATTTTTATAATAAATTTGCATATTCAGGATACTCTGAATTGCTAAGATGATTTTTGACACACACACACACACACACACACACACACACACACACACACACACACACACGTTAGGTAGAGGCTTACATTGAGATACTCCACCGGTTTGGTAACGTTAAACTTGTCCATGGTGGAAATGATGATGGCCGGGGTTGTGAGGAAGAAGAGCAGCAGGAAGAGGATGCAGTTAATGATTAAGCACCGGATCCACCACGAAACACCTCCCAGAGACAAATGCTCCCTATAGAAAGCGAGAGAATGCTCAGAAAACGCAGCAGAGGGTAGAGGACTGCTTCTCCGCCAGATGGTTCCAGTGATGGCTGTTAATGTTATGGTGCTTAAAAAAACCTACCCATCTGTGCAAACTCACGGCACACAAATATGCAAGTAAAACACACGGAGTTAGAGATGAAAAGTAAATTTCATTCCACAAAAAAATATAGTCCATTTCATGTACAATCTTCTATGACAATAACATCGGTCTTAGTGCTCCTCACACACACTGGAGTGTGTTTCTGAAGTGTGTCTCAAGAGTGTGTGAAGTGGCTCACCAGCGCACATTCTGGGGGTCAGGAGCATAGGTCACACTCCAGTTATAGATGTGAAGGCTCTCACTGAACTGAGATGAACGTGGCTCCTGATGACACATACAGCCCTGACACTGACATGCGTTAAAGTCTTTCAGGATTCTACAATGAGAGAGAGCGAGAGCGAGAGAGAGAGAGAGAGCGAGAGATTTCACAGTGGTGATCCACATATCGGTCTTGGATGTCAAAAAACAAAAACAACATCTGAAAATACAACCCGGACTCATGCAAGTGCCACTCACATTGCAGTCATGGCCTCATTTTGGAAGGTGACGAAAGCCATGCCCAGAGGTTTGGTGTTGACTTTCTCCTTCTCTTTCCTGTAGTCCTCCTTCAGTTTCGCTTCCAGCTTCGTGTAGTAGCTCACAGCTTCCTCCTGTAAGAGACGCATCAAGCCGTCACAAGACACTCTTTACAAAACTGCAGAGCACATTATACTCTTCATACGCTATTGGTGCATGTGTCATGGGTCTGTAGTCTGTTACAAGGCTATTAGTTATTAAGCGTACGCGTTTGCAGTGTGTACGTTATGTGTCTGTTGCATAGCAATTAGTGTATCTGATGTCTTACATTGTGGTTAGCGTGTATGCAGCGCGTTGCAATGGCGTTAGTGTGTATGCAGTGCGTTAGGGTTATTATATGTATACAAAGTGTTACAGTAAACCTATATTTTTTTCTTCTTTGATTTGAATTTTTTATGAAGAATTCCAGTGTGTGTGTGTGTGCGCGCACAAGTCTTCACCTCTTCACAGCCTTTAATGGGACAACAACACAAGTGGCCGCAGGGTTTTGGGTTGATCATGGTGGGCATGTGCTCCTTTGCCTGCAGATCTGTGAAGAACTTCTTACTACGCTCAGCCTTCTTCCTGCGCGCGCACACACACAAACACACACACATATATACACACGTAAAGGCGTCAGAGAGCTGCATTGCTGTTCTCATGGATCAGTCACTCAGTCAGAATTAAAGCATCAGCAGGTCCAGCTCATTTAGATCACCCATCCATGCACACTACCACTCACACACTACCACACACACACACACACACACACACACACACACACACACACACACACAACTAATCAATAAGCCCTTGGCAAGACATCGCTTCTCCAGGCTTAGCACTTGGCCCGAGTGTTCATCAGTGCCTTCTGTCTCGTAAACCAGATAAACACAAGACATTCTTGTTTTTTTTTTTCCTCCAAAGAACAAATATTATAACCCAGGAGCAAGTAAAAAAAAAAAAAAAAAAAAGTTGCATTAAATCTAATCCCAGCAAATATTAAAAATACAATAAGTTGTTTTTTTCCCCTGTAATCAGTTATTCTCAGGTTTGTTTCAATTTATATCTTCCTGTATCTCCTTTTCAGCAGTCTTGCACACATTTGCTATTTTTATTCTCAGGCTTCTTATTCGGAAACAGAAATTATACAGAATAAATAACAGAGATATAGAATCTGAATAATCATTATAAACGATTAAATTAAATCCACAATCAACTATGGATTTAATTTCCAAAACTTTCCTTATAAAAATACCTATGGGCAATTTAGAGTAGCCAATTGACCTAATCTGCATGTCTTTGGACTGTCGGAGGAAACCGGAGCACCCGGAGGAAACCCACGCACGCACGGGGAGAACATGCAAACTCCACACAGAAAGGCACCCTGGGTGACCCGGGGATCGAACCCAGGACCGTCTTGCTGTGAGGCGACAGTGCTAACCACTAGTTTTAATTCATATTGCATTAATTACACAAGGCAATTCTTAATTATAATATATAATCATATATTAATGTATATAATTACATAAGGCATTAACTCATATTACATTTTCATTCTTCCTCCTATGATACTTTTGATCCAGAAATTAAATCTGTGTGCAATATAGGAGTGTGTACCTCTCGGCGTTGAGAGACATGAGTCTGGCCACGTTGTAGCAGATGCGCGCTTCCAGCACGACACAGTTCTCGTAGGCTAGCCTGTAAAACGGAGACCTCGCGTATCAGGACGAGCACGAGCTCTGAACATGCACAACTCGACATGCAGCATTGGCTCATTTTAGAAAAATAATCAGACAGAAATGCAAATGCAGCTGAAATCCTACTCAAAGTGCTGCTTGATCTGGATCTCCTCTGCATATTTAGAGATGCCGTTTATAAATAAAGTGCGTTTCACCTGTAACCAGAGACAGACAGGGAGAGACAGACAGACGTAAGAATCAGCAGTATCAGCATAGGTTTCTGTGCAGAGCATCTTTCTACCGAGACGCTTCTTGCAGAATGTAGGTCAGTGCTATAGACGGACTTCATCCATATTTCAAGAGGCATGTTCTATACGCAGCAGCCTGAGCCGAAGGAATCATTAAGGACAGATTCGGGAGAGAGAAGTACTCGGCGTACGCCGCAGCTCGAGACACAAGGTCCATAAATATTTGGACAGGACACGATTTGTATTATTTTGCCTCTGTGGATCACAATGAATAACCGCTGCTTCATATTTCTCAGCAAAAAAAAAGAAAAAAAAACTCTAAAAAAATCTTGAATATCATCCTAAAAAAGTTTTTAAACAGAAGTACGGCTTTAATTTGTGCGTAGTTACATTTAAATACCGCGCAACAGGCGCAAAAGTCGAAGACAAAAAGGAAAAGCAGCTCGTCACGTGACTGCGAAACTCCTCCGACATGAAGACTTGAACTCGGCGGAAAACCTACTGTTAAAGCGCCGACACTGCAGAATCCTTCCAGGAGTGTTAAATAAATAACTCACATCAATGCTTAGACATTCTAAATAACACCACATTCTTTTAATCGGTTGTTTATTTTTAACTTCAGATAATGTACACTGGTTTTATTTACTTTTTTTTTTTTTTTTTTTTCCCCCCCCCAGAAATATGATTCATTCAGAGGTTATAGCTAATAAAATGAGATACTTCCAAACTTCTCAACCCTAACTCCACGTAAAACTCTTGGGTTTATCTGGAAGTCATCTTCCGCAGATTTTCACCGAGAAGCTGTTTTTAAGCGTGAACGGAAAAAAACCAACAGATACCAGGTCGTCCTCCTTGTAGTGCATCTTTGAGGTGTGGCGTCTCATGCTGTAGACGGTGAGGAGGAGGTACAGGAACGCAAACGACGTGTGCAACCACAGCAAGTTGTTCCTGCAGGACAGCAAGAGACAAAATCCATCAGCCTTCGTGTCGATAAATGACGGGGGGGGGAAAAAAAAAGATTCGAAAATGATTCGTCACTCATAGGAAAGTGTGCGCGCTCACCCCGAATTCAGGTTCGCGATTGTGGTGCGGCCAAAGCTGTACGCGTTGTTTTCTGTTGGAAGGTGACAAAGAAAGATCAGTGTCTAGATCAGCACAGAAAAACATCCATCCATACATCCATTATCTATAGCGCTTTATCCGTCTGGGTGGAAATAATAATTTTTACTGCATGACGTCAAAAAATGCACGCACACGGCACACTGTTCTTCTACACATTGTTTTATTAATGATGTTATTTCTTGCCATTAACTTTGGGTGTCTGCTTTATGAATATTAACGACTAGGGAGTGGTTTCTGGAAAAACAGGCTGTGAACTGGAGAAAAACACCACTTAAATATATTATATATATATATATATATATAGGCATTATATTCAGAAGGGAAAAGAAATTATCAAAGCTGTTTTTGATGTTTCACAAACATTAATGAATAATACAGCACTGCCTAAAATAGTGGCGTTTTCGTCTCTCCAGTCCATTTCTGTCCCACCTCTCCGTCTCTCTACTGACATGCCTTCAACCAGCTCCCAATTACCCCACTCACAATCCCATTACTGCGGAGGTTAAGCCCTGGCGCGTGATAATCCACAGCGAGCTGCAACAGAGGACAGGACGCGGAGTTAAACGAGGACATGGACAGGGCGGGCATGAGCGCCAACGCCAGCTCATTAGCAGTTAGCGGCTTGCGGCTGAGCCACACGTTCACTCTTCTGCCAGAAGTTCAGACGCTGAAATGCAAGCGGGATCCTGCCGAGCAAATCCGAACCGCCTCCGAGACACCTGACCGCAAATAAGTCTCTGGAACCGTAAGCTCGTTCCTGCTCCAACCCGAGACGACGCCAATGATGTAAAGAGAACGGGACAAAACCGCAGCCTATGAACGCGTTATTCGAGTTTTCACATTGAGCATTTCTTTCCAACATAAATGCACCTTTTCGTGTTAATAGGAAATAAAACTGGCACACGCAGTGTTTCCATAGCTACAGTAGAGGTGTGCATCGGGATTGGGTCCCGTGAGATTTAGCCTAAATATGGCCGATAAATCAATAATTAAGAGGCGCTCTTGTGCGGTTATATACAGTAGCATTCGATGCGGATATACGCAGCCCGAGTTAAACCTTTTGCGACAATAAAACGCTGACAGCGAAGTATCTCCGATTATACCTATTGTTATGCTTCAGTCCCACCGTGTGGGTTTGTATTGCTTTCAGATTTTTCCGATTCTGATCAGTGTGAAGGCAGCCTGATCAATACCGCTCGTGTTCACGGCTGGCATGTTGTCTCGTTAGGGAGCCTGCGTCCTCTCAGCAGCGCTCTACTCACCCAGCAGGTCTCCGGAGAAGTTAACGGGCAGGACGATGCCCACCGACAGCACGCCCACCACCACCAGCAGCCCGATGATGTGCCGCTGGAAGGAGAGGTAGTGCACGGCGTCCTCGCCACACTTCTCACGGATCTCCTCGTCCCTACACACACACACACACACACACACACACACACACACACACACACACACACACACACACACACACACACACA